>JAGSMW010000033.1:1745000-2345361 GCA_029286795.1 Byasa hedistus | reverse complement strand
AAATAAATTTAAATAAAAAATAAGTCGTTAATTATTTCTATTTATTTAATTACTCATTGGACATATTAGTGTGTTAGTAACATTAATCACAGGACAAGAGAAGGTATAAGTTCGTAGCCACCATTGTAGATGTGCACAGCTTTCGCACTTACCTACGCAAAGCTGCGTGTTAATAAAATAATAAAAAATAACGTTAATTATTTACTATTTACCTTATTTACCAATTGGACAATTAGTGTGTTAGTAACATTAATCACAGGACAAGAGAAGGTATAAGTTCGTAGCCACCATTGTAGATGTGCACAGCTTTCGCACTTACCTACGCAAAGCTGCGTGTTAATAAAATAATAAAAAATAACAAAAAACAATTAAAAGATAAGTAAAAAAAAAAGTTATGTACAAAAAAAGAAAAAAGTTTAGCGGGGCGTGGTTTCGATCCACGGACCTCTGGGTTATGGGCCCAGCACGCTTCCTCTGCGCCACCCCGCTACGAGAATTCGTAGCGAATTTTGCTACAGTATCAGACAATGTCAACTTATTTATTGATTTTCGTTAAACGCGACGTGACTGAAACGCGCGCTTATCATTTTTGCCTGGGTTTCATCATAAAGATTGACAAAATCTAATTATTAATTATAATTAACAATCGATACTAATATGATAAGTTGAAATCTTTTAAAAGCTGAAACATGTTGATGTAAAAAACAATTTAACCTAATTTAATCTTATATTTCTATTGCCTGTTTAAGCCTTTTATTTTTCCACAATAACTAAAACAATCGTCGACGTGCAGTTTCTTTGAAATTAACAGACAGAATCGAAAAATAAATTACTGTTTGTATTATTTACAAATTTACGGATGTGACGTCGCTTTAGTTAGCTCTCGCAATATGAATACAATGATAAAATTTGCTATAACCAAATCAAACGTCGTCTGACGCTGAAAATCAATTAATCCAAAATATCAAGCGAAGCTAGAAAATGAAAACTCGAATAAATCTTGCTAATCTTCATCATCATCATGCTACTGAAGATAACCGTCACATAAAAAGTCTTAAGTAGTGAACTAGACGATTCTAGCGACCTTCACCAGATCGTCGATCACCTTAAGGACTCCTATAGCAGCGTTTAAAAGATTAAAATGAGTCACAAACAAATTTTCCAGCTGACTACCTACCACCCTCATAATCAAAGTGCCGCCATAAAGGCGTTGCATAGTTAAAGAGGGAATTAACATAACATGAAGACAACAATGTCTGACAGCAGACCGGGGATCAACCATCGCTTGCAAGGAGAGAACAAAGGGCATTAAAGTTATATAAAATCTACGTACTTTCATAAGAAAGAGCAAAAACAATATCTTTACTTATGATTATTTTACCAAAAAACATAGAAATTATCCGATATTTGAAAAGTGTTACAAAATGTTGCGCAACATTCGGTATCCGTGGTTAACCTTGACCACAGCTGAAGTTCAAATACGAACGCCAATAACATCGGACATGTTACACTGTTAGAAACACGTACACCTGTTTACCTCAGCTCAGATAAACTAATAACAAACATAACTGATAAACAAATGTAAACTAACAAACTATTTAAACGAAAAACAAATATTTTTCGTTCACGATAATATAAAATTTAAATTTACAAGTATTTGGTGTTTGTCTTAATTTTCATGTGAGTTTTAACTGACAATGACGCCGTAGGTGAGTGAGTATACTTATTAACATTTGAGTCTTTGAGGCAATTACCATATAAATTAAAATCCACAGTTCGCAAAGCTAATTAACTTGAGAATTATGATTAAAAAGTTTTTTATACATTAACAAAAAAAGTAGAACACACTCTTGAGCTCAACTAAGCGAATGTCCGTCTCAAATACCAAGAAACAAACGCTGGTAACACTGCGTCTTAAAGTAATGAAGATTCACAAATTATTTTCTCAGTGAAATACCTAAAAGATATCCATTCTTAACTTCTTGCTTTTTATCAGTATTATTAAAAATCGTTTCGCGTTTCGAAAGAAAATATTTACGCGATTAATATGATTATATCATGAGTAGTAAAGATTCTCATCAAAATAAAAACTGTTTAAACTTGGCAAAAACAATTTACCTTTCACTAACCCATTCATATAATTGGTGTCCGAATAAATTCCCTTATTCGCAGTAAACAAAAACTGATTTAACTAAAATTCGACCTTAAGTTATATACAGTTACGGTTTACTTTGCGCTGCACGTAATGTTTCGCAAGGTGAACTTGAAATTAACTATTTACCTACACGTTCTCTACACCTTGTTTCGTTACTTTTATTCATGCACATATTTTTATTAAGATGACCAAAGTGTTTGTTTGTATGAATATTTTGGAATTGTAATAAAAAATATCGTTAGTTTATATTGCGATTCGTTTTATAATAGACCACACGATCGACGCGACACTTTCCTCTAGTAACAACGATTGCACTTCATTTATTATACACCTTCTACATAAATGCTCTACGTATAAACACAATAAGATTGCTATTATAAATCTGAATATCTCTCTGTTCGATTATGCGGACGTCTGCTATGCTATATGTCTTCGCAGTAAATTGTATCGTCGTTTTACTTTGTTTCAAATATGACCACATATCTACCAATCGTTTCCAATGTTATTGGTTGAGTCACTTATTGTAGATTTTTAGCACACTCTGTGCTTCTTTTCAATCCTGTGCTATCCTCACACCCCTGAATATTTAAAACACAAAATTAAATCTAAGGGCAATTCCGAGCGCTGTCTTCAATCTACTGCAAGCTACGATCTTCACAGTCCTTTCTGCCTAACAAATTTATCTTTTCAAGAAACGCTTACATTATTAATATAATATGTTACAGTTCTTTATGCTGTTTAAAATATTGATTAATTCGAGATTTTCGTGAATCCTTTAACGAAGTATCACTCAGTCTCTTAGAGCTACTAACAAGTTATCGGTGACTAATATCTATATATAGCAATACATTATAACTTGTTAATATATAATTTTTTGCCTCTTATATTATATGGTATCACATACTATGACTTAACAATTATATTTGTTATATTGGTAAAAATCAAAAGTTTATTTAAGTCTTATAATATTTTTCAAGATTACGAAGTTGTGTTATATAATAGTTTGCATCCCATTTCCGCCTATATTTTGTTTCATGATTTTAAGTGAAAAGCTTTCGCACAGCAGTGGACGGCACTGGTAGTGATCGTCATTATAACAGGAATAATTTATATACAATCAAAGTGACCTAACAGTCGCAACAAACAAAACCTAAAAAAATACCTAAAACAAAACTAATCAAAACGGAGCCCTAGACTGAGAAGAAATGATTTATTTATTTCAGAACTCTCCGTCTTTTATTCCTCTGACATCGTAAATTAAATTGCAGAGAAATGTTATACGCGATCAAAGTAAATCGCATGGGAATTGATATCGTGAAATTAAATTATTGCGACACAACAATGGCACTACTGTTTGCAAGCAATACAGTGTGTAAATAATAATTACCTACGTAACAAATATTGATGAATGTGTAAGAGAAGGTCACTGGATTTAAACAGCTCGAGACCGTATTTGGTAGAATACATCTACTGTAATGTACCTATGTCCAGCCGTGGACGTCCATCAGTTGAAATGACGATGATGAAGTGAAGGTAATAAACCTTGATAAATCCACTGAGAATTTTATTACTTTACCGGTCATCGTTACAAATGTAATTTCTGATAAATAAATAATGTTATCGGCGCCGCATAGTTTATTCAGTGAAGGTAGGTGAGAAAGACGTGTAATCTAAGTGAAGTGAATAAGAGGTGCTTTTACAGAGGTCAAAGGGACACGTCAATTCCATTGCACTAGAAGGTGATAATGCACTTAACGCAACCATCACCCACGCACACTGCACAAATTAACTACGCAGATGAGATACATTTGAATTTTATCTTATTTAACCATTACGAATATTCCTAGTGAAATTGAACTTGAAACTGCGTTGTTTATTTTAATTAAGAAACGGCAACTGCGCATAAAAATAGGGCGACAGTAAGAGCGGTATATAATGCGCAATTTTGTCGCTTTGTGATACAAGATATATATATTGAGATATGTCTCGTTTACTCAGTTTCAATAGCCACAACGCCAAAATTGGAATGCAATAATGTTCACATACTACTGTTTCACGGTAAAAAAATACATCAGCTTAAGCATTCCTCACGAGTACTTCAGGTGTTCTTGGGTCATTATCAAAATGGGTAAAAATTAACTGAACCATCTCTTCAATAACTAATAATATTATCCTTTATACTTGAACACTAATTTTTATCATACAACAAAATAGTATACTCCCATTTTGATATGATATCCAAAGAGGGCCCAAGTTGTCGCAAAGTAATAAGTATTTAGTAAGCAATTCAACAAAGTAGATTGTCGTTGTAACTAAATGTTTATGAACCTAAGTTAAATTATATTAATGAAATAAATAATTTAAGTAAAACTTGAATTTTAAAACGATCGTGAAATTTTGCTCTGCCGTTAAATTCTTACGTAAAGTGAATAAAAATTGGACGCACAACAATTGTGATTAGAAACAAAAAATTGTTTATGCTGTTTTTCCGTATTTTCGTTTCATAAATGATTAAAATAATTTTATATTTTTATAATTTTCAATGAAAAACTAAATAAAACGATACGGTTGCCATTTGATCAATGTAAGGCACGGCTTAATGAATATCTTATCTAAGTTAAGAGCGCGAACACCTTCGAGTTGACAGGTTAGGTTATCCTTTCAATAGCATGGCGCCATACAGTGACGCACAAATGGATGCGGGGTGTAATAATCTTTTGTCTGTTGTTACTTTCAATATCAGGAGCCCTTTCGCTGTTTAGTTGGGTTTTCTTTTCACTTTTACTTAAGTAGACATCACATGGGCCGCGTCCATTAATGTCAATGCGTATCAACTTAGTGGAGTGCTCTTTTGTTGTAGTTAGAAAAGAAAGCACAACGTTCCATAGAACAATGGTTAAAGTTCATGAACGTTGCCTCGTCTACATAATTTTTTTCATGTTTAATAATTATGTCGTTATTAAATATTATATAACATGAATTACTAAATTCCAATTGCACAACAAATTTCAATATACTGCGCGACATAACAAAGCTTTCGCTTTTATTAGTTTTCTTTAACGAAAACGAATAACATTATACATTTATGCTGTAATCCCCCTATCCAGTTTCTAAATTAAAATTCCTGTGCGCATATAAAAAAATTCCAATACAATTACTTATCGTTTTCATGTTCACTATTTTACTAAACTCACAATATCTTTATTTTTGTAGTCCCGCTAGCGCTTTAATTCACTGGGACCCATTGCATTCGTGTTTTCAGGTGAGTAAATGGTCTTCATTCTCCCTTTGTGAAGACAGGCTCAAAAGCTCGCAATTTAAATTAGGTGAACCTTTAATATTACTTTTAAATAGGTTTGTTTTTTATCATCACGTTTAACCGTACAGTTACGTTAGTTAGTTTTACATTATAAATAATAAGAAAGTTTAGCCTTTTTTGAGTTTAATACGAGTATGTTCATTTGAAAAGAACAATTCTCATCAAAACTATTATATAATATTATTTAAGTAATCATATTATATGCTTAAACACGTAATGAATTTAAGTATTTATTACGACGTTCGATGGAATACTGTGAAAACGTGTGACCTTTGAAAGAACTTTAATTAATGCAGCATCGTAGTGTTTTTTTTGTAATACTTTAGAAAACATTTATAGGGTGCGAATGAAAACAAGAAAATTGCATTATTCGTCATCTCCGTTCTTCTGGCTTCAATACATTATATTGCTACTAATATTTTATTAGAATCTATTAGTCAGGTTAAGTTAGTGTTTCATAACTATTACAAATATAATCTCGTTACAAATGAGATTTACGTATCGTCCGCGTATACCATCTCGGCGTTTGTCCATCTTATTTACATATTCCAGTACCAAATGTTTTTCTTTTCGATAAAATTGTTAAGAAATGGGCAGATCCTAATATCTCAGTATTTTGAAAATATTTCTATTTTTATTAATAGTGATAAAAATACCTATTAATTAGTGCGATTAACATAAAAAACTTCAATTGGCTACAATAAAGAATTAACAAACTAATGTATATCTCAACTTAAGAGTGAAAATTTGTTATATTTAAAAACGTTAGTTTTATTTTAAACATAATATATAATATATATAATATTTGCATTAAACACGTGTAAGCTGCTGCAAGATTTTCAGCTCTTTGCAATAAAATTAATAGACACAACGGTGTATACTTTTCTACACATGAAATATCTCAAAGCTTTTTTGTTTTACATTACATCTCAGCTTTGATATTCAACGTATGTTAATTTCGAAACGAACTCAGCGTACTAAAGTTAATTAATGACTAAATAAAGTCATGAAAAGATTCATCGGAGTTAGTTAATACGCATTTACCGTTATTGCACTTATTGCGTTGGATGCAAACCGTTAGTAAAGCAGTCCGCTGAAAATTGTATTCTTCACCACAACGCTTTAAGACTTCGGTAAGCTTTTAGTATCTTAATTTATTGTAAATTTTTCCACTCCACGTTTCCAAAGAGAATTTAGCGACGCAGTATACGTCATAATATTCTTGTAGGTATTTCAAATTTTGCATGCAACAGTTTCAGGGACGCTGTTAATAAAGTCGCAGACGTTACTTAATTCATAGGTACAAAACATGAATACGGAATATGAAACTTGTTTTTCGTTGCGTACAAAATGTTGCTACTATTACTATCACATAATATTTTTTATATTTTTTCGAGGACATCTCTCTGGTGACGATTTGATATAATTATTATTTAAGAAATTAGATTTAGGGGACCGTTAAAAGCCGCTCTCCGTGATAGCATAGTTCGTATGGAGATTGTAAGCGTTATAACACTCGTAATGCCCGGTATTCGTTCCCCGCTGAACTTGACCTTGCAAAGGTAAACTAGTGACGAAACCGGTGCATGACAATGTTTGTCAATCAAACTGAGTATTAATAAAGAAGTGTACAATTTATAGGTATGTAAACTTAGACATCAACCAACAGCTGTTCATCTAGGCATTGTAATAAGTTTCAAATCAGACAGTTTGCAGTTACTTTCATTGCAAATTTTAAATCGTCATGATCAATATAAATTGCTAGCAATAGAAATAAATAATAGTAAACAATATAAATAGGGGAGATCACTGGGTAAGGTTCATCTCCACGGAGCATCTATCAACTGATGATGATGATAACAGTATAAATTTCAATCAGGTGTAAATTCAAAGAAAACTACCTAGCTATACCTTCGATTTCCATAAAATTTAATGAGGATTTAAAACTTCTTGCATTTCGTTTACTAGTATTCAAATAAAAGTAGAATTACATTTTAATAAAAACGATAAATAGTTAGTGTTTCTAAACGAAATTGTTATTTGAAAGAGGGTAGAGAGATGACGCATAAAACGTTGATTCATATTTGTAATACAATATTAAGGAGCTGATTTTCACAATAATCCTTTCATTAACGTGCCCCCCCCCACATAAATATTTGTTATGTAATATCTTCAGTTCTATCAAATGGGAAAGGGCCATATTCACACACATGAATTAATAATGAAATTGTAGCAACTCCTGTTGCATTTCTAACGTCTTGTGACATGAATGCACACGCGACCCTAATGTCTACCTTACACTTGGCTTGTAAAATTTCCATATATGAAACAAACAACGACGTCACACGCTACGGAGGTCGCATCTATCTATGAATATCTATAAAATGGTAATATTAAATTAATATAAATCACTGTATTTACCGTTATAACTAAATAAGAATATCAATTCGATAGTTATATAGTTTAATTGCAATTTTATAAATCCGGAATACATTATGTTTCTATTCCTGTACTGAGAATTAATTTTTTGCCAAATTTCCAAAATTGGCTCCTCCGGTAAAGATGTGTTTAGAATTTGATTATGGAAAATAACCAAGTTCTTCACACTGACAAGTAGCTTGATAGGATAAAATGAACCTTCAAGAACTATTCTTTAGTCCTTTTGACGACCTTGCAAGGCTCTACGTCGCCACAGCGGCGTCAAGGTCATATTCAGTTATGTTCGCTTGGATACACTTATTAGTCTGTCTACAGTGTCCTATTCTCGAATCGATAAAAAGATGAGTACATGAAGATTAGAGTATGTTAAAAAACAAACTGCCAAGGGAAGCCCGCCCTAGCTAGACATTTATTAATCTAAATAACTGTGAGTAAAATGAATTAAGAAATTTAATATCTAAAACGATGCATATTAAATTTTTCTTTATCTAACGGATGCATGGTTTTCGTAAGTAATAAAACATGTTCCAGCTAGATCATGTTACGTTGGTGGTTTTCGCTACATTTTAAAATAGTCACACAAATGTTGGAAATGTATTAAAAATATCGCAATCGCCTGATTATTTGAAGTCAGCTTTATAAATTGATTACAGGAGCTAATGAACATTTCCGCTTTTAATTTTCTGCAGTAAATATAGTAAGCCTTTAAAAAAATTTAGTGTTTACGTAAATTCGTAAGATTTGTTTCGTTAACCAAATAAATTTGGCATTGTCTACTGTACTTTCTATTTATTAAGATGTTACGTTTGTGTACTATGAATAATAATAAATTTCGGTTACTACTAACTTAAACACTCAAAATTTGTGTCAATTTTACTTCTAGGATTGAAATCAATATTCATATGTTTTCCGAAGATAGCTTAAATATGTACATGTGACAAAATGTATTGTGAATATTAGTAACAAAATTAATGGATCGTTTTAATAGAGAATTAATTACTTCCGTGATTAGTAAGGACGTTTACACAACTTGCATTGAAACATAAATTGGGTACGTTGTTACCAGTAATTTAACTAGATTGAATACCTACTTTAATCCGCGAAAAAGTTACGTTCGGACTCTATTATTTCGCAACAGATACTGCGAGGGTGAGTTAATTGGACAAAATTACTTTCTTGTATAAAACTTTAGCGGCACACGAATAGAGACATTTGTACGTCCCTATATATTAAACATGTTGAGACATTTGTTATTTCATTTCTACACAACTAAACTCTCAAATCGACAGCGCAATAAAGAGATTTAACAAAGTAGGAAAAATATTATGTATTGCTTATTTTCATATATATTTTTGGTTTCTTTTCGTTTTATAATCGTTGTTATCAACACGCTTTATAATAATAATTAGCCTTTTGACAGTGTTTGATGGTAGAAAACTCTTTTTAGTGTCCACCTCTCCTTTATTCCGTACATTTTGAATTTGTATGTATTTATTATGAAATAAATAAAAATTTCGCTTAGTATTTTCGCGAAACAAAATTCTTAAGTAAATCGTCTATAACCGTTACCGTTAATTTATTATTTTTTTTTTTGAATATTGTTTCTGTTATATTAAAAATGAACTTAAATGAATAATTTTTTGTTCGACGAGGCTACGTGACCAGCGCCACGTTCACCCGATGGTGAGTGATACGCATGCGCATGAAAACGTAGCGCTAGTTGAGACTATACATCACCACGTTTTGTTTGTCACCTACAGATATCTCAAGACGTAGTATTATATTGTTTGTGGAGTTGTGAAATTAATTCCAACTGATCTAGAACTGAACAAGCACAAAGTTATCGATGAGCTGTATATGTGCGTTGAGTTCACGTTGAATTTTTTAAATTCGATCTTCTTCGTGATTTTCAACTTCACCTTTTACCTCCAGACTGAACATTTTACGATCCAAACATAACATTATTAACTATTTTATAAAAAAAGACAACACTCTTGATATATTTCACGATAGATTGCCAGTGTTTAAATCAAAAATTGTCAAGGTATTAAATCCCCCCGCAGACGCAGACATCTAGCATTCTTCTATGTATATAAGTTTATAGCACCTGTCTTGATACGGTTTATGCACCCATACTCAATGTACGCAGTGTTTGTCTGTAATTGAGAGCACATGTCGCTTATTGCCTGAGTTAAGAAATGTATACAATATAACTGATACATGTATTTTTGTAGACAGACCAAATAAATAAATAAATAAACATTGACACAACAAATATTTGTCCGCCTGGCCTAAGTAATGTTTTAAAAGTATTTTTATATTTTAAGCAAAACAAAATCTGTAACAAACGTCCGCGTAAACAAGTCGTAATATAACTGCGTCGCAATACATGTAACAACGTAACAATCTAGTGCAGCGAACAGAGAACTGCGGAGATCTGAATTCCCTGGGGAACAGAACGTACACCGGCTACTATATTATGAAACAATGAAACTACTCGCCCTTGAACTAGAGATATACGAGAAATAAGAGCTAGACAAAATTAGTCTACGCTCAGTAAATATTTATTATGTACACTCACAAAAGTAGTTTTCAGTTTCTATTGGTTTTATTATAGTTGCGCCATCGATTGATAAGTGATATAGCATATTAGAGCATATGTAGGAATCACTTTTATGCTTTATTTAATCGTTTATATCGTAACGTTTTAATTAAAAACATGTTCAGCAAAAACTTTAACGGACAGTTAAAAAGCTTACTGACGCGTTCACTGCAAAGGTCATTCATTTGCAGTAATTATGACATCATGGCATTGATTTCGCGTCGCACAAACAAAACAAAGGCTTTGATCAATCACGCTTTACAATTATTTGAAATCAGTGTTCATTTTAAATAATATCCGGCACAAAGCAAAATTTCCGGAAAATTCGAAACTTTTAAAGTACCTACATTAAAAAAACATTGCTCATTAACATAGATTTGATTGTAATATGAACCATATTTTTTTTGTTTCGCCTTCTGGGGAGATGGAGGTTTTCATGCGGTGTTCATCCTCAGTGTTAGAAGAGTTCACGGAATCTCAGTCTACGAGACAACCACAATGTGAACTTTAAAAAGTTGAGAGACAAATTATATAAATAATTCCCTCATTCGATAAATATCTCCTATATTATTTATATCCCTGCGATTCAGTTTCGCGTTTTCTTCAATTCAATATTAGTATATATGTGTAATATTATATTCCACATTTCATTCTGAATCTTCAGAAGAATAATGTCAACACGGAATTATTAATATACATACATACCAAACCAGTGTTTAAAAGTTTTAACGGTGCCTAGCTAAAAATAAATGTTAGGTGGAGCAATAAGTTTTAATGAAGTTTTAAAGCTGATTTTTTGGTCAACCCTTAGGTATGTGTTTTTTTTAATTTTGAATTCAGGATTATGAAAAAAAAAACGAAAATTCGAGTCTGTTCATTGTTTTCAACGACCCAGGAATGGAGAAAACTTTTTTATTTCGCACAAGTTGGATTTTTTTTTTTGATGTGTCCGATTATTGGTTCCATAAAAAGGCAAATGTAAACTTAGAGCTAGTTTTGACCAAAAATTTTGGATACTCTGCCTGAAATTGTCGCTCAAGTTGTAAAACTTCTGCCGGCCAAATCAATTCGAAATTACAAAAAAAATAAAAAAACATACATAGGGATATTGGATTGGATATTGACCAATAAATCTGCTTCAAAACTGCATTAAAACTTATTGCTGCACCTAACATTTATTTTTAACTAGACACCGTCGAAACTTTAAACACTGGGTGGTGGGCCGATAGATGTGTCCGGGAGTATATTAACTATTATACATAATTACATATTTATACACCCTGATTAATGACATAGTCTAAAATATCATTTGTTATTAGTATTACATGTATTATCACCACGAATTTTAATAGTTTTTGTCGATGAATGTATCACTACCTCTGTAAAATGTTAATATATATTTGTGCTTAAACGGTCATAGTACTTTTTAAATTTTCGCCCACTGCTCCTGTTGCCTATTACAATGGGAATCTTAAAAGCTTGTTCAACAGCTTTTTTTTATCAAAAAATTTAATACTTAATATTCACACAATTTTTCTATTTATTTTGGATCTATGTAATCAGACGGTACTATGATATCAATGGGATACGTTTAATAATTTTATTTTTCAATGTTAATTATATCTCGTCTATGTGTAATGTCCGATGTAATTATTGCAAGGATTACATAATAAAAAGAGGATTTTCGCATGAGAAGCCCGTTGATTGTAAATCGACAGTCATATTATAATGAGTCCACAATAATTATCATATTAATAGAAGACTTTCTTAGTCGCGATGGAAAACTTCTAACATTCCTTTTCCATGCTAAAAGATAATTAAAAAACGGTGGCCACTATTTCCACGAAATAACTTGGAGCGATACGATCGATCGTTACTCGTTAGATTCAGTTTCAGGTGGCAAAAAATTTGTGACCCGTCATTTGTAGTAACTTTAAACTTTGTGTACTAACAACGTTATGGAAATTAATAGCGCAGCTTCCACTGACATATTTTTATTAATCAAATGATTATCTACTTTTATACAGTGTAAACTATTGGTATGGAAATGCAATGCTTTATTACATAATTTCTCTCTTTATTTTGCTACTTACTTAAGTTGATAAATATGAAATAATCGCTGTATTTTTATAAATATACTCCCGGACACATCTATCGGCCCACCACCCAGTGTTTAAAGTTTCGACGGTGTCTAGTTAAAAATAAATGTTAGGTGCAGCAATAAGTTTTAATGCAGTTTTGAAGCAGATTTATTGGTCAACCCTTATGTAGGTTTTTTTTTGTAATTTCGAATTGATTTGGCCGGCAGAAGTTTTACAACTTGAGCGACAATTTCAGGCAGAGTATCCAAAATTTTTGGTCAAAACTAGCTCTAAGTTTACATTTGCCTTTTTATGGAACCAATAATCGGACACATCAAAAAAAAAAATCCAACTTGTGCGAAATAAAAAAGTTTTCTCCATTCCTGGGTCGTTGAAAACAATGAACAGACTCGAATTTTCGTTTTTTTTTTCATAATCCTGAATTCAAAATTAAAAAAAACACATACCTAAGGGTTGACCAAAAAATCAGCTTTAAAACTTCATTAAAACTTATTGCTCCACCTAACATTTATTTTTAGCTAGGCACCGTTAAAACTTTTAAACACTAGGTGGGCCGATAGATGTGTCCGGGAGTGTATATCGCCAAAAACTTATTTACTTCCTATTGAGTGCTCTAGTAATCATCTTTGTCTACTTTCAGTAATAACTACGTTCGGAACCTTTTCTTCATGAATAAGTTCATCTGAACGTAAGCAAATGTGCTGCTCTGCCCTTTATTGTTCTCGTAGCCTTCATACATAAGATTTTAAGTATAGAATAAGCAACTTCAATAGTTACAGCGCTCTACGAAACGAAACACAATAACCTTTGGATTTCTTCAGGCGTAGATTTTATTGTAAATTTGGTTTTGTAGTTTTACTTTTAAGAGATCTCGTTTCTTTATTACATGATTTATAGCAGCCTTAAACCTTAGTTTCCTTTGATATTAATAATATTTTAAAAAAGTTATACAATGTAAGTACGTCTGCCGATTTGAACTAGTACTATAATAGATCAAACATATAATGAAAATTCTTTGAAGTAATGCGAAGAATAACGCGTAATAAATTTTTTATCATCGGATTAAAGAGATTTATCCGATAAATTACTGAAATCGATATCTTATCGAAACATCTTAATTATGTAAATACGTCGATGTATTTTTGCGCAATATTTATTAATAATAATTCCTAATAATCGAGACTGAAAGTACACAAACGTATTAGTTTATCCTTTTGCCTGTTTGTGTTTTTTTTTTTCAAATAAAAGCATTTAATTCAATTCCACATTATCTAATGATGCTCTATAGACGTCCGAGGACTTCTAGGTCTTTTAGCTTTTTGAATTCATCCAAGTATCGCCCGCGGTGCTTCTTCGAGGCGTATTTTTCAACATTCATACAGTTTTTGTGTAAAAAAAGAATACGCTGTAATAGTCAACGATAACATTTATTACATATTTATGTTCATAGATTTTACAAACTCACAACGAGTCCACATCACATTTACCGGTAATCAGATCTAACTTAGTAAAAGTTCTAATAACAATTACTTAAACCAGTAGACAGCGTCAGTATACTTATTTATTATATATTTGTATTCATTAAATCTATTTGTTACATTTCATTTTACTTGTAGAAAAATTAAATTTTTTAGTTTAACAAAAAGAAATTGTGTAGGAATTGTTTTACTACATCACTATCTATATTATCACTATTATACAAAAATATACATTTTATACTACACAATATTAACTATCACATCTTTTTGAATGAAATGCTTAACGTAGAAATATTTTATACAGTTATCTGCTATCAAAAATATAATAACAAAATGAAATAAATTTTTAATGGTAATATGAAATCATTTTCATTACGCGTAGTTTTTAAATATTTACAATATAAATGTAAAAAAATAAATGCCATGGCTTTTGCGTTTCCGTTGGTCGGGACTAGAAGTAAATTACTAGTGAATTCTCCTTCGAACGTCAAACAAAAACTATTATATTTTGTTATAAAAACTAATTAACAAATGATGTTTTCACAACTTTTGACAAGATATCATTTTAATTAGCACTTTAACAAGATCCTGTGCAACTGGTTTACGTAAGTTTTAACAGAAATCAATTCCTCTGTCGAGTATGATGCCCATCTCTACTAGAATCGCGATCGTTATGAAAATAGCGTAAAGTACTAGCAAAACGCACCCAACCGTCTTCCTCAATTGAAATTTACCGATGAATAATGTAATATACAAACTAGCCACCGCTATCAATAGAGAGCCCACAACAAATCCTATACCAGCTGAATTTATATAAATCGCTGTGTTGTCTGCATTTTGTCCCACAAGCGTCAATGTTTTGATCAACCAGGGCACACCGAGAGCGAACAGGATTGCCAATGAATTCGCACCCAAAGCGTTCGAAACGCCCATTCCTCCTTCCCCTGCAAAGAGATTATAATAAACATTAAAATTATATACATCACCGTCTACTTATCGGCTGTTACATTAAGTAATTACTTTTAGAAACTTAACAGCGACATAAAGCATAGTCTTACATTCAACGCACATTTTCTTCAAATAAACTGTTTCTAGCGCGAATCATAAATTTTAGAAAACCCTTTCAAGTACTTCAGAACCTTCCCAAGTTTTCAATTAAGATAACTAATCATTAGTATTTTATATTGCCTGCTTTCTAAATTTGTTGTACATTAAATTAATAGCGATAGGTATATCAACATAAAAGCGAAAACACTAATGAACAAGATCAATATCGAAATTAAAATCATTGATAATATTCCTTGATATTGAATAATAATCTGATTTGCTTTGAAGATTAATTTTTACTAAGGCCTTTTGTCCTATATCAGACAAGCAGATTTAAAGGTCATTTGTGATATAAAGATTTACAATATATTAATTCATTGCATTTTCCTGTTATTTTTATAATATAACCAGCTGAATACATTCGGTCAAGAAGATTGGATTCATAGTAATCCGGACTAAGACTAACTTTGAAACATCGTCGCCTGTTTAAATGAACAATTTATTTATTTAATTTTAAACGAATGCGATTTAAGTTCTTGATATGCTTTAATCAAGAAAAATACAGTAAGATCTATCAGACACAAACGCGCAAGTAAAAGTTTCTATATGATTTGCTAATCAGCACTCAGTACTGCCTTTTGTGACAATCGTTTTTTTGTTCAATCCCTCTGACTTTCTTACTGCGTTATCATGTTATAGATCTAAATCTAAAATTACGTTTATTACGATATAACATTTCCATTTTTATATTCGTTTTCTCCTCATCCATGATATCTTTAAAATCATTGACCATACAGTTAATTCTAACAATCTATCCTTACATGTCAATATTATATAACGATAGTTAGTCTCTATAACATTTCTATTATTTGTGAAACATTTAAAGTGTATGTTTTATAAATATTACGATTCTCGTTTTGCCTCGTTACACCAAACGTCCATCTGAAGCTTCGTGTCCGATATAGTAACAGGTAATAGTAAAAAAGAAAATCTTTAACAACCTTTGGACAACTAATCGTCTTTGCAACAAAAACAACTGTGAGCTGTTTATACCTAAGATTAACGAATAATATTAATCCTGCCACGTAATCGATATTTTTAACGCTCGCTGAGAATTGATAAAAGAATAACGGTAAACGCATAGATAACACATAATAATCGCTATTGCCTGATAATTCGCTGTTGCCATTGTAATCTGCATATTCAAAATTTAAGTACACTTCATATTCAAAAGCACTTAAAATATTACATAACGTCATGTACTTTTGAAAAGCAAACAATTCGCTATCAAACAATCTGCACAGGAACATTATATTGATTATATTAAATAGACACATACGTAATGAAACGAAAACTAAGCTTATAACTTAGTCAATGATATGTATAATTATTTAATTATACATATGGATACTTTAAATGAAATTCTGTTAGCTATCTATATGATTCGTACGAACCTCTTCTTGACATGATAAATATTGAACAGGCCTCAGGTAAACAACCACCGAAAGCCAAAAACGTCATCCCCATCACCGAGTCTGGTATCTCGAAGGTGTATCCTAAAAGAAAATTTATTAATATATAATAACTACATAAGCTACATTACAGAACAGTAGGTTTAGAAGGAAACAAATAAAACCATTTTTGAAATGTATTTAAATGATTATATAATGTGAATATTATCAGTCGATTTGTTTAAGGAAATAAATGTAGACACTAAAAAAGTTCACCAGCAGGTGAAAGTTCAGCTCGTCTGATCGTTTTTAACGAACTATAAGGAAGATTGAAATGAACTTACCAATTACAGTCATACTCCAGGAAACGAAGTAAGAATTGACACCGATCCACACGATGCACATGATGAATGACAGCGGATAAAGTTTCCTAAACTTCGTCGGCAAGGGTATAGTGAAAGTTAAGATCAACTTCAGCGGCCAAGTGAACACCCACCATATCCTGTACACTAACGAATTCTCCCGAGGGTACCTCCACAAGCTCTTCTCAGGCTTCTCCAACTGCTCCTCTAAAACAATGGAAATATCTATATGGTAAGTGACACAAAAACATATTTTTTAACTTCATAATGTTTTTAAAGAACGAGGTCTTTCACATTATTCATGGTTCAAACGAATATTTGTTTCCGTTCCAATAATACAACTAGTATATCATAATTACTAAGCACTATCTGAGTTACAGTTACACACAAAATCCGTTGTCTAACAAAATTATATCATCATAAGAATAAGCCCATAAACCACAGAGAAGTAGTTACAATCAAGTAAATTAAACAATTTATTGCGATTACCTTTTTCTAGTGCGACAACTTTTTCTAGATTTGGTATATCACTGATTACTTTCTCGTTGTCATCGAATGCCTTGTTATCAATACCATCTTCCACTTGCTTATTGTCCCTTGTTATAATATCTGTAAATCAATGCTAACATTGGAATGTAACTCGAGTGTTGAAGGCTAAGTGATGAGTTTACGTAGCAATTGATATGTAATGCCCAGAAGTAAAACATTTATATTATTTGTATATGGGCGCTTAAGTGGAGTAATATCGTAGTACATTTATGTTGTTACACAAAATATATCAAAATCTAAAGGTTCCAGTTGTCGGACCATCTAAGTGGATACCGTGTGCAAACATTACTGTGTTTCGGTTTTATTTGATTGCTGTCTTAAATCAATGCGCTGCAGTGCTTATCATTCAAACTAACTCGTAAAAGTACTAACAACGCTTTCTATCCAAGTTGATTTAAATATCTATCGGTCAGTTCAATTTATGCAAACTGTGCTTACTTATTTTACTTTATATGCACATTAAAAATATCTTTATTATAATTAATTTATTATAAGAAATAACGGAAAAAGAAATATATACTCACATTGTGTGTTATTTATCCTTTTTGATCTTTCAATTATTGCATCATATAAAGCAAACATACGGACGCTGTTGAACATAACTACGAAGTATATTATATATAGAATGAATAGAACCAAAGCCTCGTACCACTCCACTCGACCGTCCCATACGATAATCATTAAAGCGACTACGTTAAACATATACATCAGGACATCTCTGGTTACTGGACGGCGGTCTATTGCGATTGGCTAAAAAAATTATTAAAAAATCATTATAACTACAATCCATAGTATTCGTAAACTTATTCAAGCCCTTTATTATAGAATAAAAGATAACTTAACTTATAATAATTTTTATAAAATCATTAACTAGAATATAACCCAATCACTGAAGGATTGAGAAAATATTTTGTTTAAAAAACTGATGATTGAAATTGTTAAAAGGTAAGCCTCTATTTCTTTTTTTGCCTTGTTAAAGATAATATTAATAAGCTAGTGTAGTGTATCTTCTTCACTTTGGCCGGGTTAAAAGAAAACTGTTATGGGAGAGCGAGATATCCGCAATTAGATAAGATATTTACAGTTATTGCAGCGAGTCCTCCTATCGCCGCTACACCGAGCGCGTTGAAGATCGCCGAACCAATGATAGTACCGACGCCCATATCCGACTGCGTCAAGAAAGTAGAAATTACGTTGACGAAAAACTCAGGACATGACGTTGCCACCGACATGAACGTAGCAGCCGCGACGTTCTGAAAGAATAGAAGAGAACAATTATTTTAACATTCTGCCAACGGTAAAGATAATCAGCACGAATACTGTCAGCCAATTACATATAAGCTTGTCTTAAAACATTCAACGCTACTAATTAATTTCATATGTTAACAATATAAACTTCCATGACATTTATTTTTCGGAAAATTATCAACTTGTAGAGGAATTTTTCGTTTTAAACACTTGGCTATATATTAAGAATTTCTAAAACTAATCCCAGTTCTAATATAACAAATTCAAACCTGCGGTATCTTCAAGTCCTCGCAAATGAATTCCACGCATGGTATAAAGAAATCGTTGCAAACGATCGTAAGCAGCGTGAAGGAATAGATTCCAAATAAAACATATAGTAAGAAAGCACCTTGCAGCAGCTGCTCTTCTGCAAACATAAATGTTTCAAACATTTCTCAGATTAATACAAGAACTGCGTTGACAATTAGAAGTAGCCTTTTTTGTTTATAATGATATCAATGAAAGTTAGTTTAAAAATAACAAAGTTATTGGTTACATTCAGGAGAAAGAAATTAAAATCCTTTTAACGTTGAACTAGTTATAATATTTTATCTTGTTATAATACTGTAGTTAAGATAATAAATTATAAAAAATTCTTAAATATTTACATAGTAATATGACTATTTGAATTTTATCTGTGCTATTGATAAATTTTTAAAACTTACGTGTGAATGTATCATCGGGAAAGCTGTCGATCGAATCGCTTTCTATGCATTCGATCTCCTTGACGACATTCTGCGAAATCTCTGTCCTGGTACGTAACCAGGGTGTGAAGTGCCACGTCTCCCACTCCCCATCCAATTTCCTCATCAGTTCCTCGGTTATGTAAACCGTGTCACCATTATGATTTACTATTGGCACATACAACTTATCACTGGTTGAATCTAAAAAGTTGAACATAATATGATTTAACATTTATCTTTCATGTTTTAATTTAGATTCTGTTGGTACGTTAATCGATTTTCGGGGTTTTATAATCACCAAAATAGTGATCTCTATTAACAAAACGTTTTCAGTGGTTATTTCGCGTTTATCGACTGAACATGCTTTATGAATACAATCTGTCACAATCTGCTGCGAAACTGTTAACAGTCGTAACATAATCGCGTATAAATCAGTAACCTTGTTTGCGCTGGTGTTGTTTGACATCGATTTTGGGTACGCTAAACAAACGCATTGTGATTATTTCCGATAACGTTATAGATTTTTTTTTTCTCGTGTCACTAGCTTTTAATGATAATAATACACGTATTGATGACTGAAAGCGAATAAATCAATCAACTTTCTATACGAACCGTCGCATCGTTCAAATTAAACGTCGGAACGTAACTTTGAGTCATTAGTTAACTAGCTGTACAATTTTATGTACATCAAACATTGACGATTACACTTTATTTACTTGAAACGGATATATTGCATTACGATCTCTTTTAACTATTAACAAAAATGTGCGAATTAAGAACTGAAATATTTTATTAATAACAATTAAACTTCTTAATATATATTGGAATTACACTACTGTTAGTACAATCGTTTTAATGGAACTTTATTATTTATAAACATTTAGCTGTAAATGTAAAAATATCCTGAACGTACGAAACATATAATACAATTACGTGATTTTTTTTTGCTGTAGAGTGTATGATTGTGACTTAATTATATACTTACTGAAGTCTTCTATAGCAGCTATAGAAGTTATACACAATACAACAGTTGTGTATACAGTTATATATCTCACTGCGTACATTTTGTATTATTTTTATGTGATCGTCTTAAATATCGCCCGTAACTGAAACAAAATAAATCACAGTGTTTCAAATCATCCCGCTGCAACCACTGCTAAACAATGATTTTCAGTCTAATCATTTTATATTGTTATCATTACGCGAATGGGAATCAAGATATATCTACCGTAGATAAAAATAAACAATCTACGTTTTTCGTTCATCTCGTATAAAATAATCTGATGACGCATGAGTGGGATATGTTTGAGATTATATTATTAAACCGTTGTCTCGATTAAAACCTGTCAATCATACAACTGCTAGTATATATCAAGATATTAACGACGACGACTAGCATATTAGACAATGTCCGCAAGCGCTACAAATTTTGCATATCTTAGACTTTACAACAAAATTGATAATTATTAGCAAGGCAAATGCAAAACTTATGCTGCTCTATAAAAGAAATAAACACTACAGCAAATAAATAAATAAATCTAGTATACAGCGCTAGCAGCTAATCTAGTCAACAAGTGACCCCCGTACAATTTGATTAGTTTTTTACAGCGAACATGGTGTATCGCCTCGGTGAATACTAGTGAGAGAATTTGCAACCGTTACTCTGATCCCTTTGAAATTCTCGGTTACAAATAATTGGACTGTGAGCTGCGAGCTGGTTGAAACGGTCCGACGGTACTAACACGGATTTTACTCGTAATTGGTAGACGTGAAGTTTGATTTCATGGCCGTTATCCGTAGTTCTAGTGTAAAATCTAGAAACTATATTGTATTTAAACCAGCATCGTTCCACATCGCATCCCTGAAATTATTAAACCACACCTTATCACATTTCTAAACTACAAAACTACTAAAACACTTCAATATCTGATAAATTGTTTCTTCTGACCTGCCTTGATCTTTATTTCGGTGAGGCCGCCTTCTTTCAGCACTCTTTTAACCAAGCTGTGAACGAAGCCTTCTGTGTAGTAATAATTCCACAGGCGACTTCCCTGTCGTAGAGTGAATCGCATTACTATAAGTAAAAAGGAATATCTTAAGGGCGCCGCTATCGCATTTATCTCTCAGAGCTTTTTTATTTTTTTATTGCCTTTTTACATAACTTAACAGCATTTTCTGCTTCATCATTGGAAGTAGAGTACACTAGTGTCAAAATTGGGCCTATTCCGTTATTTTTCATTAAAAAGAGAACTTGTAAAAGTTGGTCTATTATCGGAGATGATTTCCTTGATGATGATGATGCGCTTCACCTTGCATGCAGGAATCTAATAAAATTAAAAAAGACCTTATCTTTAGGAGGACCTTAAAAAATCCATGTGTAATTTACTCCAAGGTCCACGGTTGTGGTGGGGTTTGCGTCAGTGCATTCTCTTGTGATTACTGAACTGAGGAACGTTGATGTATCTTCCACTTAGTGCTGTCGCCACTGCTAAGTGAGCTCCACGCCGATGACGCAGCTACTACTGCTGCTCTTCCTGATTTCCGTATGATCTCCGCTTCATTTGCATCACTCTTCACACTCACTTGCACTTCCACGTTCCCGACTTCCACTATCCACTGCCATCGCATTCTTAACCGCTGCACCCATGGATGTAGCCGAAAACCTGTTGTGGTATCCTCATGTTACCACGTAGGTGCGAGTGATTCTTCTGTTAACTAGTACCTTTGTCTGAACTTGTACCTTTCTATTAGAGTATTTCGTTTTCGTTGTAAATGATTTTTCATTATGGTGACAAAAGAGACAACAATGAAACGATTTAGTGGCCGGTTTTGCTGGGGTGTCACAATGTCACTAAAAGTTAGTAACTTTCTGATCCCATTGCTGTGATTAACTCTAGTGTTTTCTTCACCTCATTCATTATAAAATATTGTTGAAGTAGTCCAATATACAAAGTCCAATCGTCCTTCGCATGGAACTGCTCTAATTTTCCGATAAACATTTTGATTGCTCATTTAATATAATCGAACGATACACAACTCACACAACACGCAGGTTCACTTTGTCGTCAATTAGTACATATCAATGTATGGCCGGGGATTCGAACACCAGTCGGGTGGTTAAAGACGCAATCAGTTCCAAACGTGTAATGCGACTAAAGAGTTATTTACAACATACATGTGCCGAGTTAAACATATTATGGAAAATCGGTAGGCTAAACACTTTGCATATCTCACACTTAACACAGCACTAACGTATTCAATTTATAATCATTTATTTCAAGTACAAGCGCAATGTAGGTTATGAAAAAAAAAAACAGGTGTTTCAAAGAGTAAATAGCTTTGGTAACAAGCAACATTCGTGATAACTTAGAATATCTAATTCTAGGATTCGAAATTTCAGTTGCCAATCTGAATTACAACGGAGCGTTTCGTTACCAACGCAATTTTATTACTTTCATAGCCTTTCAATTCGGTTAAAACGGACTCCGGACATAACCAAGATTTAGCTCCTTGTGAAAAAGGTTTTCCGATAGGAATTCTAACATTAACTGGGGACCTAAATATTCGTAAAAGACGCACTTGTTCTATAAAAACAATTTAAATTTTATGTACCCGTTAATTTAATTTAGAAACAACTTCTTTTCAGAAAACCTGTTAAAATTATTTTTGTCTGTGTTTTTGTTCTACATAATCAAAGGTACGGGTAAATCGACTTTCAACAGATTTTTACTAGCATATAAGCGAAGATACATATCAAAAATGTAGCTTTTTTTAAAAAAACTGATAAGTCGAATAAAAGCTAATAAATTTCTTATTTCGTCTTGACGTGGACAGCATATCTACCAGTTGTAACCACCATTAAATAAGTAGCACAAAAACTTCCATACGCATTAAAAAATATTGCGCCATATACGTTGCAAATTATAATACATAAAACAGTACATGGCGGCATATCTTTCAGGATGATCTATATTTATCGTTACTATCTTTAAAAAAATATCAATTCATTATACAACAAGAACGTTTGAAACAAAAAACGCCCATGAATATTTTATCGGAATTAACAATATCATCACAATAATTAAACTATGATAAAATTCAAGTTTTTTTTTTTTACTTTAAATTACAAGTATTTAAGTGTACTTACGAATAATAATCAGCAGTTTCTTATTATAGAGGAAACTTTAAAAATGCGTATACACTTAAATACTACTGCCGTACACAATTCTTTCACAATAGAGTAGTAAGCATGTGTAGTATTCAAATGGTGGAAGTGACGTCTGTATATGTATATATTACTAGCTGACCCGACAGACTTCGTTCTGTCAAAAAAAATTGGAATGTTCTTTGTTCCTGCCTATTTTATAGCCGGGGCAAAAAAATCTCCTGAACAGAATCGTCACCATGGTCACCATGGTCATGGGCGGTGTGTGGGGTTCAGCACTATATATATTCATCTAATAACAAATATTTAAATATTAGTGGGTTCCAAAAGAGTGGCCAAAGTTATAATTAAAGTACATAAGTTATATTAACTATAATAATTATTTAGGAACAAATACCTGCCACATTCCAAATCTTTTTGACAGAATGTAGTCTGTCAGCTTCGCCAGATGGTAACGCGGTTTGTGCTCGACTCATGTATTGACGTGTAAACGAATGCATTTTATGTCGCGCGCCGAAACTAAAACAAAAGAAATAATATCGCGAAGCCGACCAAATTGAAAATCAGTATGGTGGATCTTTAGCTCTTACATTTGTGACTATTTATGTTATTATTTCATTCGTTTTAATTTCGGCACGCGGCGTTAGATCCTCTGACGCACATACGCACACTGTTTTGATAGAATAATTGAATTTGAACTTTGTGCAGCTGTATTAAAGTGCAAATTGACTCTTTAGCGTTACGAACGCACCTACATTGCTTAGACAGCAGTGAAAGCTTGTAATTTAATATGAACTTTTGTTTGTTTCTGGTTTCTGTTTTCTGTTTCTGGTTTCTGGTTTCTGGTTTCTGGTTTCTGGTTTCTGGTTTCTAGTTTCTGGTTTCTGGTTTCTGGTTTCTGGTTTCTGGTTTCTGGTTTCTAGTTTCTGGTTTCTGGTTTCCTGGTTTTCTGGTTTCTGGTTTCTGGTTTCTAGTTTCTGGTTTCTGGTTTCTGGTTTCTGGTTTCTGGTTTCTAGTTTCTGGTTTCTGGTTTCTGGTTTCTGTTTTCTGTTTTCTGGTTTTTGGTTTCTAGTTTTTAGTTTCTGGTTTCTGATCTCTAGTTTCTGGTTTCTGGTTTCGGGTTTCGGGTTCCTGGTTTCTGTTTTTTGGTTTATTTCTGGTTTCTGGTTTCTAGTTTCTGGTTTCTGGTTACTGGTTACTGGTTTCTGGTTACTGGTTTCTGGTTTCTGGTTTCTGGTTTCTATTTTCTAGTTTCTGGTTTCTGATTTCTGGTTTCTGGTTTCTGTTTCTGGTTCTGGTTTCTAGTTTCTGGTTTCCTGGTTTTCTGGTTTCTGGTTTCTAGTTTCTAGTTTCTGGTTTCTAGTTCTGGTTTCTAGTTTCTGGTTTCTAGTTTCTGGTTCTAGTTTCTGTTTCTGGTTTCTGTTTCTGGTTTCTGGTTTCTGGTTTCTGGTTTCCTGGTTTTCTGGTTTCTAGTTTCTGGTTTCTGGTTTTCCATTTTCCATTTTACGGTTTACAGTTTTCAGATATCAGTTTTCAATTTCCAATTTCCAGTTTACTGTTTACAGTTTTCAGATTTCAGTTAGTGTCACTATCACAAAAGATCAAAAAAGTAAAGTTAAGACTTGACTACTATTTTGAACCAATCTGAACTTAGGACAGCGGTGTTCCTGCTAGATTTCTACAATCGCTGCACACGAACACACTAATTTACTGCATGATACACTCACATTGAAGATTTAACTGCATTATGCACAAAAAAATTAAAATTAACCGAGACAACGCGACCTTTACGCCCAGATTCCCGCTAAAGTTCGTAAAATATTATAGTTGCATCAGAAATTGTTGGTTGTCAATATCAAATGTCAAAATCAAAAATATTCTTTTAAATTGTATTTGGTGTCTAAATGACGGGACGAACTTAAAATTTTTGACGTTTTATGTATCCAAAGTAAGGAGACCAGACATCTCGCTTTTAGCGGGACAGTCCTAATTTTTTTACTATTAATCCCGCGTCACGCGACGTTTTTCAAAAGTCCCGACTTTTAGAATTAAGTAAAATTTTAAATTTATGAAAATCATTGTTTTGCGTAACATATTGCTTTTGCTACCCAGTTACATTGTATTTGTCTCTCAAATGATACACTTTGTATCCGTACTGCGTGCTAGCAAGATAATTAAACAAATAAATATTACAAATCTGTTTCTTACCATAGAAAAATAAAGTAAGTAATTTATTTAAATATTTCATAAATGCATAAATTTTCTTAAACTTAGCTTAAAATACTCGTAGTCTTCATATTTTATATTGATGACAAAACGTGTATCACCCACCTTAACCTCGAAAGAAATTTTAGAAAGTAATATACGAATAAAATTTTGCAAATATTTCAAGTCAATCAAACTAATTTATCAAATTCTTGTGAAGATTTTTATAATATTTTACAAAATTACTACAATCTACTCAAACAAATTCACTTATATAAAAAAAACATTTATAAACTGTACTTATGTTAAAACTAAAAAAAATTACGATATTATTATTCCTTCAGAGTTGTCCCGCTTTGCCTATCTAAAAATCTGGTCACCTCAATGAAAAAGAGAAATTGTTGTTTTTACCATATTCCAGGCACTTTTTCCATATTTTCTCACCTTATTAACCTTCCCTGGACTTGCACGAATAATTCAAGACCACATTTAGCCAAATCGGTCCAGCCGTTCTCGAGTTTTAGCGAGACTAACGAACAGCAATTCATTTTTATTATATAGATTATGTATGCATATTTAATGACAAACATCCAACACGCTTATTAACCTTTTTAAACAGCTACCTGTTTAGTTAACGCAAAAAAATTAAATATGTTAAGCCAGGACAGGAGACCTGGAGGCACCATATGCCAATGTACTAAGTCCTAGACCTTTCATTCTAATATACAAAGCCTTTTTGAGAGGAATAAAATGCCTTTATTCTTATTCATCATAAGTGTATTTTATCCGATTTCTATATTTTCTATTTACTCATTAATAATCACTATCAAATAGACGGATTATTTAATAAGCAATATAACTACGAATGTTTTTTAGCAAAAGCGATAAGGAAAAGAAAAATGAAACCTATTTTAATAGTTTCAGTTAGACAATGAAAGTAGAGGAAAATAACAAACGGCGAGGTTAATTTTTTATACCTCTTGCATTAGAAAGTAGTGGTCTGAAAACAATGTATATATTATACAAAAAAAATAAAGCAGTAATCATTTATTCACATCTCATCATCGCCTTTAGCAGACAATGAGTTAAATTTAATAACTCGATTAAAAAGATATTGGAGATCGTAAAATTAAAAATCTGTTTCAAGAAACGACTTTAATCGTCTTCTCCAACAATTTAAAGAGCAAAATAATGTTTTCAATGGATCGATACATTCTTAGAGATTTATTAGTTTACATATTTCTTAAAAAAAACAAAAAAAAATTATGTTTAATCTGTCCTTATAGGAAATAACATAAATCCTTCACACTATCTTAAGGAAAACATCACAACGTGGACACATACAATCAAATGAGCTGAATGTTACGTTTATGTTTAACTAGAGATTGTACATTTGCATTTGCTTATACAATGCAATTACTGCGATAATTAACATAAAGTACAATCCCAAACGATATATTACATATTGATATTTAACACAAACGTTATGCTTATTGTAATATCATTGACGAACTGTTATAAATTAATTAAGCGCAACACAAACAGAGTTGTTTGATCGTTACTTAAACATTTGCTCTTGAACAGCAGTACAAACAAATCGAGCTGTGGAGTGTTCGACAATTGTTAACATAAAACGATAACCTATTTTCATTGAAACCCGGCTAGTTGGAATGAAACACAGCATCGAACGCGAACACAGTCACAATACGCTAAGCACTATACTTACAGGGTAATACCGATGACACTAAAACCGGTACGTCAGGTCTCCAGCGCAGATCAAACATCAAACATTCTCGATATTATTTAATACAAATACAACTCCGATCGCTGCCCGTCGGTGCTGTTCACGGATTTCACAGTCAACACTGAAAGAAAGATACGAACTACAGCGTTTTTAAATGATAATGTTAATTGATAAGACTCCTTCGTAATGATTAGTCGCTTCAATTATTATTCTTGTACCTATGTTCACTATTAGCCCGTTTTCTGTTTCACTTAATCCGACAATTTGTTTTATGAACCATTTTAACTGATACGATGTTTAATTTATTTATTAATTCAACGCCCGTCGTAACATAATCGTACGGGCATACATTTTGGACGTACTTTTTTTCTACTACAAAACGTAACCAACAGGTTTTACCCGAACGATAGACATTGGTGTAATGAGATCAATTTAGTAACGCGACCTTTCTGATTGACTACACGATTAGTTTAAATTTATTTATTTTTTATCTTGCGGTACAAATTCGTTCGTGGCTTAATTTACTGGACACTCCAATAGCTCAATTAACAAATATTCGTTTAGGTGTTAATTTTAACAGAGAACATGTATGGATATGTCGAGAATCGTTAATGATCAGCATTCGAACCTGCGACCAGCGTACGTGCGTCAAACTCGCTTTTATGAGCAATGTGTGTCTTTTAAAATTAAAATCGATACCAAAACATTCCATCATTATTATGTTATTAACAATCATCAATCAAAAATAATAACACCTGTTTTTCGCAACTTATACATTGTTTATATTATTTATATCTTAATATATACATTATATATTTTATCACTTATACGTGTGTATATATATTTGACTAAGGCTGACTGAGGATCAGCGCACATCGGATCATAGCCGCGTAGAGTCGTACATAGTGAACTCAGGAAAGTAGAAGATTATAATGATGCGATAATTATCGGAAGATTCGAGCAAGTGAGAAATCGATCTTTTAAACGCATCGATATGGGATTTTCGAAACTACATTCATAATATCATAACTATCATATTATTATATGTTAATGACTTTCTATGCCTTTGCCAATGGTATTCATAACCTCCTCGCTACATCTTTTTCCTATTCTCAATCGTAACAGTCTTGACAAATACAAATCGTTTCGTTTAATTTAGCATACTTAAGAAAATTAGTTCAGAAGTGTACAGCAATTTTATAAATGGCGGTACGGATCACTTTAGCTAAGCGTCGGTATTGTTTGCGGTAACATAAGTGTTAATTTAGATAACTTAGTCACGAGGAAACATGCCCCGGTGAAACGGCACAAATCGGACACAAAAGCGATATTGTCGTGAATTCGCGAATAATTGCCTTTTGTGTAACTGAAACGGTTTCACACGGCGCTGAAGCGGCGAAAGGTTCTCGAAATACAGGGGCTGCGTTGTCCGGTGTACTTCACTTTTGTTCTGAATGTTTTTATCGTGAAATACTTTAACTGTTATTTTCCTTTTAATATGTTATATTTACGATTGAATCGTAAGTGTCACTTAGTATTTGTTTAGTGCTTTGTGATATTTTTAATTTGGCATTAGTTTATTTGATTTTTTTATATTGTTATTATATTTAATTGACCGACAGGAAGGTCTGTCATAATTGGACCGGTATGCGTGGAGATCACATCGCTGGAGTATATGACCTCTCGCTTCAAAATTTAAATATTGCTAAGGCAAGAAGCGAGAAGGCATGGGTTAAAGTCGCGGTTTTCGTCGATCTGGTAATATTGTAGAAGAGAGGAGAAAAAAGAAAAAGTCAGTTCCCTAACAGAGGACACAGTGGAGGGTTAGGGAAAACTCGTATACATCAAAGGCACAGAGCACAGGCAAGTGCACAGAGGCGCAGGGGCGCCCTCTGTGCTCCCACGTAACACTGACAACTTTACAGACTAAAGGTCGAGAGCTATAGACATTTTTATTTCTCTTTTCACGTCCGTTTGCCCGGTACTTCATTTTATCCTGGAACAGTATCCATATAGCTCAACCGGTTTAAAAGTTACAAACGTTATTAAATTCAGCGCGTCAGACTTTTCTGCACTGATACAAACAGGTGAAAGAGATTAAAATGGACATGTATGTACTGTGAATTGAATTGAAAAATGTCATTGAAATAAAACCTATATGTTGTTCATGTTATTATTAAAACTTGATAAATTTGAATAATAACACAGTATCTTCTGACAGTATATTGACATGCGTTCCGATTTGTTAAGAAATCATAAGAAAATTAATTGTTGCGGAAATAAACATGAATGTGTAGACGTAGATAGCTTTATACGTCGTAATCTGAAACATCATTCCGTTTCAGCTTTAAAAGTAAAAGAAAAACAATCACGTGATATTTATCGTGTATATTATTGGATTAATAAATTTTTAATAAGATAAATTTAAAGCGTATTTATATCTTTTGAGAAGATAATGTTTTCCTTAAGCTCTTACGACATATCATTGTACTACCGGCGGAGTTGTTTCAAAAGGATCTTTATAGTTTTAAGAAATTGTCAAAAGCATTAAAATTCCTTCTTAATGATATACATAATGATATTTTTATATACATAATAATATTGAATATTGATATATTTTTGATTTCAAACAATTTATAAAACGGAATAGCTTTGGTCTATCAGACAACATCGATCTTACCAACGTTGCGTATTACATGGCTCCTAAACATAACTATAACTGATTTTTAACTATCTCAATCAGTCCAGATAAATGCTAAATCCATGTGAATTAAAGGTAATCGCTTCATAACATCATTCGACTGTCGTTATTAATAAGTGAAATGTGCTGCAGTGGTACCTACCTAGACGATCACTGATATTTTTATACTGCTACAATTACATGCCGGACATGTTTCATATAAGTACAACACTTTATCACAAGCTAAAAAAACAGTTTCCATTTGTTATTATAGTTTTTATTTGGATAACACGTGACATCTTTATCTTAACCTGACTTCATTTAGGTATTTCCCCTTACCCAATATCTCCATACTTATAAAAACTACTCTAAGTACTCTAAGAAACATATTAATTGATTTATAAGTGTCTACAATAAACCTGTTCGGTTAATTTCTTTACAAATCCGGTTTAAACTTCCCCTCTTGTCAGATTAAAAGATTTTGGTCCCGTCTTGCGATGCTCTTTCGAACCATATCATAACGAAGCTAGTAAATTATATGTAATATATATTACATAACAAGCCGTGTTCTTTATGAACATTTTACGTAATAACTGTTTTCAAGAAACTCCTTCCCTTCGAAAATGTTTAATTACGTTCCGCATACTTATTAATGATAAGAAAGAGATTGATGATCAGATATATAGATAACCAATATGTGTGACACGTTAAATAGCATAGTCATATGTAGTTTACGTTTGTATAAAGAACTATTTGTATGTATAATACATAAATTTGTTGATGTAACTTTTGTGTTATCCATTCTAGTGTAGAAAGAGTCTTATCGAATAAGGTAAGAAATGTATCTAATGTATGTAAAAAAAGGTTTTTCTACACAGCTTTTGATTTTTGAAATATATAGGAATTGTGTTTTGTATACATTTTACGAAGCTGTGCTAGCTCAGTTCGTGAGTGCGATGGATTTACGTGCAGTACGTGGGTTCTATACCCACTAAACATATAATTTCGATAAATGTAATGACAGAAACGATATCTTCCAGGACCGATAGCTTCCGAGACCATTACCTCGATCGTAACTCAGCAGAGTGATTTCTAAACGTATGTTATGTAAGTGATTTAACAGATTTTTGACATTAAAAGTTATATTCATTATTGCGGAGCAGTATTTTTCGCTTTATCGCGAGCCTTGATTTTTATATTAACGATTCATGCCGGTTACAGATGATTATTAATTAAATTATCAAGCCGCTATGTAGAGAGTTTGAGATTAATAATCTTTTGAGTAATTAATATAAAGTTGCAAATATATGTTAAAAATATTTGACTTAGAAATAAACATTGAATTATATAACGGCGCTAGCATGTACGGCTGTTCAACTATTTTATTGCAAAGAGATCCTAGTGTTAACTGTTTGCATCCTGTATATTACGTGAGCAGGAAAACTACGGATGTTCAACAGAAGCGCATCAGTTAAGAGTTACAAGCTTTATCAGTTATAAATGTAAAGAAATTTAGACCTTACTTTATTGGAATAAAATTCAAAATTGCTACTAATAGCGAAGCTGTACAAAAGACCAAACAAAAGTGATGTATCGGCGAAATTGTTTACGACATTTATTACGTAGAAAATAGAAGTAGAGACAGGATGCAATATGTTGACGCTTTTAATACATATGTTTTGTAGGTATTGAATTACATGCTGGAATAATGAAAGCACAAGAAGATGAAGAATTGAAAATAATTAATAATATTTTATTAGAATATACAAAGGAATAGAAAATAAATTGCTGTTGAGAGAGATGATGGATACGGTAACGATTACAGGAGCTATTGAAGTAGGATAATTTTGTCAAAAAAGATAATTAAGCTAACTGCGATTTTAAGATTTATCCAAATAGTTTGTCGGTTAAGGAGATTACCCAGAACAAATTGTAAAAACATATATTTTTTTTGCAAAAACGGTTAATTAAATATAACTATCGGGTATTATGTATACAGATAAAACAACTTTCGTATAGATAAATTTTATTCAAATAACAATGCACAATGTTCATAATAGTACACACATTAAATAAATATTAGTGCAAGGTTTACAAAATCTTTACATATTATAAGAACAGTGCGAAATCTATTTTCAGTTACTTACACGACTAGTAGAACACTCGAAAAAACTATATTGTATATTAGAACATTATTTGATATCGAACTGTCTTATGATGTACGGTTTCTATAAAATATAGATCATAGTTATCTACTATTTATTCTTCGTCCGGAGATTGTTCTTTTTAACTAAAACGGAGCAAGTAACAAAATAAAAAATGTTTTACTCTATACCACTAACGGAAATTGTTAATATCTCTAACGGCACCAATCAAATCTACAATCTATTTTCTTAAGTTATAACGTATTATATAGTTAATAATTGATATGACAACTTGTTAAAATTATTTAAAAAATATACCTAAATAAACTACTTCAGTGGAGTACTAACTCTTTTTTAATGGATCATTATCAATATTCATTAGTTGATATTTAAGGAGAGGACTTCCCATATACCCTCGACTAATTGCAGTTTTCTAGTTTAAAGTCGATTTTAATATCACCCTTTCATTATATTAGATTGAAACTGAACTCTGATGTTCAATCAGTCTCAAAGAAAATTCATTAAAAGAAAATGTTTTCTCGGAATGTACACTGTTAGCATTTAAAAATAAAAACTAAAGAAAGTTTTATAATGAACTAATTGAAATCAGTAATGGTAAAAAACGAAAGTGGGTGGGTTTTTAAAACACCCTTCCCCCCTACTCTCCGATAGTAATGGCTCATTAGTAAGAATGGATTGAATTACTTTTGTACTCGTCTTTTTGCTATAGACACAACATTGTTCACTAATAAACAATAGTTTAGCTAAATTTCAATCATACTGGTTTGATAACAAAGCTTTGCGACAAAAATTTAAAGTGATTTACATGATAATGCCGAAATCAGGCACAGACCAACATATACTATTTAAACTTACATTTCATTTACCCCATAATCAACTATAATATATAATTAATGGCATAACTAGAAAATATACATAATAAATCAATAACATGTAAGTATTATATTGCATAATTAATAGTAGATAACATTAGTTTTTTTGTTAGAAATGTATCTCTAGTTAAGATGACAAACGCTACACCGCATTGAGCTCGTCGCTTTAAGACACAAGATGTTAAATTTCGTTACCCCAGTAATTTCACTAGGTACATCTCCTCTAGAACCAGAATAGTAAGGTTTGAACTACTGTTTTCCAGTTGAATTAAAACCTAGCTAAACGACTCTGGCGAAAGAGACCACCAGTAAATCTAATATATAAAATTCTCTTGTCACAATGTTCGTTCCCATACTCCTCCGAAACGGCTTTACCGATTCTTATGAAATTTTTTGTGCATATTCAGTAGGTCTGAGAATCGGTTACTATCTATTTTTCAAACCTCTAAGTGATCAGGGTTGCCCACACCAAAAAATTTTTTTTTATTTTTTGGGATTTTTTTTTCTATTTTATTTTATTATTGTGTGGCATCAAAAACTACATACAACCCTAAATTTTCACTTTTCTATCACCAACCCCTGCTTTTTAATAGACATTTTAATATTTTTGTCTCGCTCGATATCATCAATTGTACATGGCCACGTATCAAACCGCGTGGCTGTAAACTCCAAAAAAAATATATTATCTCTTGGAAAGTGATCCCCTCCACGTGTGTACCGGTGTCACCTCTCACCAGTACACAGCACGGAGTGGGGATGACAACGAATTCTATATCTCTCAAACATTATGCCTTTTGTCACTCCCTCTACATATAAATATATTCTCAAGCAACTTTGTTATTTATTTATTAATAACTAATGTCATTGAATAAAATTTATTATTAATCTATAATACAAATATGTGTCGGTAAGCGCATCACTCTACAACGCCAGGACCAATTTGGCCAATTTGAGAAAAATTCGAATAATCGCCGGGAAGCCCCTAAAAACAGCGCTTTTCTTTTTCCTATACAAACGTTCTCTAACTAAAATGTAGGGTCAATTTAAACTTTATTGCTATTTCATAAAGTTCATATTAAATTACAAGCTTTCACTGCTGTCTAAGCAATGTAGGTGCGTTCGTAACGCTAAAGAGTCAATTAGCACTTTATTATAGCTGCACAAAGTTCAAATTAGATCATTCTTTCAAAAGTGTGCGTATGCGCGTCGGAGGATCTAACGCCGCGTGCCGAAATTAAAACGAATGAAATAATAACATAAATAGTCACAAAATGTAAGAGCTAAAGATCATTACTGCTGATTTTCAATTAGGTCGGCTTCGCGGTATTATTTATTTTGTTTTAGTTTCTTTTTCACGACATCACATCAGTCCAGCACAAACCGCGTTACCGTCTGGCGGACCTAACAGACTTCATTCCGTCAAAAAGATTTGCAATGAGGCAGTTATTGGAAATGGAAAATGGAAAATGGAAAATGGAAAATGGAAAATGGAAAAAGGAAAATGGAATATTGGAATATTGAATATTGGAATATTGGAATATTGGAATATTGGAATATTGGAATATTGGAATATTGGAAGATTGGAATATTGGAATATTGGAATATGGAATATTGGAATATTGGAATATTGGAATATTGGAATATTGGAATATGGAATATTGGAATATTGGAATATTGGAATATGGAATATTGGAATATTGGAATATTGGAAGATTGGAATATTGGAATATGGAATATTGGAATATTGGAATATTGGAATATTGAATATTGAATATTAAATATTGAAAATGGAAAATGGTAACCAGTAAACCAGGTAAACCAGTAAACCAGTTAAACCAGTAAACAGTAAAACCAGTAAACCAGTAGTAAACCAGTAAACCAGTTAAACCAGTAAACCAGTAACCAGTAAACAGTTAAACCAGTACACAGTAAAACCAGTAGTAAACCAGTAAACAGTAAACCAGGTAAACCAGTAAACCAGTAAACAGTTAAACCAGTAACCAGTAAACCAGTAAACCAGTAAACCAGTAAACCAGTAAACCATAAACCAGTAAACCAGTAAACCAGTAAACCAGTAACCAGTTAAACCAGTACACCAGTAAACAGTAAAACCAGTAAACAGTAAAACCAGTAACCAGTAAACAGTACACCAGTAAACAGTAAAACCAGTAAACCAGTAAACCAGTAAACCAGTTACACCAGTAAACCAGTTAAACCAGTAAACCAGTACACCAGTAAACCAGTAAACCAGTAAACCAGTAAACCAGTAGTAAACCAGTAAACCAGTAAACAGAAACCAGTAACCAGTAAACCAGAGTAAACCAGTAACCAGTAAACCGTAAACCAGTAAACCAGTAAACCAGTCAAACCAGTAAACCAGTAAACCAGTAAACAGTAAAACCAGTAAACAGTAAAACAGTAAAACAGTAAAACCAGTAAACAGTTAAACCAGTAAACCAGTGTAAACCAGTAAACCAGTTAAACCAGTAAACCAGTAACCAGTAAACCAGTAAACCAGTAAACCAGTAAACCAGTAAACCAGTAAACCAGTAAACCAGTAAACCAGTACACCAGTACACCAGTAAACCAGTAAACCAGTAAACCCGTAAACCCGTAAACCAGAAACCAGAAACCAGTGAACCAGTGAACCAGTGAACCAGTGAACCAGTGAACCAGTGAACCAGTGAACCAGTGAACCAGTGAACCAGTGAACCAGTGAACCTGTAAACCAGAAACCAGAAACAAGAAACCAGAAACCAGAAACCAGAAACTAGAAACTAGAAACTAGAAACTAGAAACTAGAAACTAGAAACTAGAAACTAGAAACTAGAAAACCAGAAACCAGTAACCAGAAACAAACAAACAAAAGTTCATATTAAATAACAAGCTTTCACTGCTGTCTAAGCAATGTAGGTGCGTTCGTAACGCTAAAGAGTCAATTTGCACTTTATTACAGCTGCACAAAGTTCAAATTCAATTATTCTATCAAAACAGTGTGCGTATGCGCGTCGGAGGATCTAACGCCGCAAGCCGAAATTAAAACGAATGAAATAATAACATAAATAGTCACAAAATGTAATAGCTAAAGATCATTATTACTGATTTTCAATTTGGTCGGCTTCGCGGTATTATTTCTTTTGTTTTAGTTTCGGCACGCGACATAAAATGCATTCGTTTTCACGACATTACATCAGTCGAGCACCATCCGCGTTACCATCTGGCGGACTTGATAGACTACATTCTGTCAAAAAGATTTGGAATGTGATAGTTATTTGTTCCTAATAAAATAATAATAGTAAATATAATTTATGTACTATAATTATAACTTTGGCCACTCTTCTGGAACCCTCTAATATTTAAATATTAGTTATTAGATGAACATATATAGAGCTGAACCCCACACACCGCCCTATCACCAGAGTGACGGTTCAGTCCAGATTTTTTTGCGCTGGCTATAAAATAGGTAAGAACAAAAAACTGCCACATTCCAATTTTTTTGACAGAACGAAGTCTGTCGGGTCAGCTAGTATCTAATATATAAAATTCTCTTGTCACAATGTTCGTTCCCATACTCCTCCGAAACGGCTTTACCGATTCTTATGAAATTTTTTGTGCATATTCAGTAGGTCTAAGAATCGGTTACTATCTATTTTTCAAACCTCTAAGTGATCAGGGTGCCCCACACCCTTCTCTTCCTTTCTTTAAACCTACCCACAAAAATTTTTTTTTTATTTTTTGGGATTTTTTTTTCTATTTTATTTTATTATTGTGTGGCATCAAAAAATACATACAACTCTAAATTTTCACTTTCCTATCACCAACCCCTGCTTTTTAATAGTCATTTTAATGTTTTTGTCTCGCTCGATATCATCATTTGTACATGGCCACGTATCAAACCGCGTGGCTGTAAACTCAAAAAAAAAAATATTATCACTTGGTAAGTGATCCCCTCCACGTGTGTACCGGTGTCACCTCTCACCAGTACACAGCACGGAGTGGGGATGACAACGAATTCTATATCTCTCAAACATTATGCCTTTTGTCACTCCCTCTACATATAAATATATTCTCAAGCAACTTTATTATTTATTTATTAATAACTAATGTCATTGAATATAATTTATTATTAATCTATAATACAAATATGTGTCGGTAAGCGCATCACTCTACAACGCCAGGACCAATTTGGCCAATTTGAGAAAAATTCGAATAATCGCCGGGAAGCCCCTAAAAACAGCGCTTTTCTTTTTCCTATACAAACATTCTCTAACTAAAATGTAGGGTCAATTTGAACTTTATTGCTATTTCATAAAGTTCATATTACATTACAAGCTTTCACTGCTGTCTAAGCAATATAGGTGTGTTCCTAACGCTAAAGAGTCAATTTTAACTTTATAACAGCTGCTCAAAGTTCAAATTAGATCATTCTTTCAAAAGTGTGCGTATGCGCGTCGCGTTCTTTTTCACGACATCACATCAGTCCAGCACAAACCGCGTTACCGTCTGGCGGACCTAACAGACTTCATTCCGTCAAAAAGATTTGGAATGAGGCAGTTATTGGAAAATGGAACATGGAAAATGGAAAATGGAAAATGGAAAATGGAAAAAGGAAAATGGATTATTGGATATTGGAATATGGAATATTGGAATATTGGAATATTGGAATATTGGAATATTGGAATATTGGAATGTTGGAATGTTGGAATATTGGAATGTTGGAATGTTGGAATATTGGAATGTTGGAATGTTGGAATATTGAAAATGGAAAATGGAAAAGGGAAAAGGGAAAAGGGAAAAGGGAAAAGGGAAAAGGGAAAAGGGAAAGGGAAAAGGGAAAAGGGAAAAGGGAAAAGGGAAAAGGGAAAAGGGAAAAGGGAAAAGGGAAAAGGGAAAAGGGAAAGGGAAAAGGGAAAGGGAAAAGGGAAAAGGGAAAAGGGAAAAGGGAAAAGGGAAAAGGGAAAAGGGAAAAGGGAAAAGGGAAAAGGGAAAAGGGAAAAGGGAAAAGGGAAAAGGGAAAAGGGAAAAAGGGAAAAGGGAAAAGGGAAAAGGGAAAAGGGAAAAGGGAAAAGGGAAAAGGGAAAAGGGAAAAGGGAAAAGGGAAAAAGGGAAAAGGGAAAAGGGAAAAGGGAAAAGGGAAAAAGGGAAAAGGGAAAGGGAAAAGGGAAAGGGAAAAGGGAAAAAGGGAAAAGGGAAAAGGGAAAAGGGAAAAAGGGAAAAGGGAAAAGGGAAAAGGGAAAAGGGAAAAGGGAAAAGGGAAAAAGGGAAAAGGGAAAAGGAAAAGGGAAAAGGGAAAAGGGAAAAGGGAAAGGGAAAAGGGAAAAGGGAAAAAGGGAAAAGGGAAAAGGGAAAAGGGAAAAAGGGAAAAGGGAAAAGGGAAAAGGGAAAAGGGAAAAGGAAAAGGGAAAAGGGAAAAGGGAGAAAAGGGGAAAAGGGAAAAGGGAAAAGGGGAAAAGGGGACAATTTTTTTTATTTTTTTTTTTTCTTTTGAAAAGGGAGGAAAAGGGAAAAGGGAAAAAGGAAAAGGGAAAAGGGAAAAGGGAAAAGGGAAAAGGGAGAAAAGGGGAAAAGGGAAAGGGAAAAGGGAAAAGGGGGAAAAAGGGAAAGGGAAGGGAAAAGGGAAAAGGGAAAAGGGAAAAGGGAAAAGGGAAAAGGGGAAAAGGGAAAAGGGGAAAAAGGGAAAAGGGAGAAAAGGGGAAAAGGGAAAAAAAAGGGAAAAGGGAAAAGGGAAAAGGGAAAATGGAAAATGGAAATTGAAATCTGACATTGAAATCTAGAAACCAGAACCAGAAACCAGGAACCAGAAACCAGAAACCAGAACCAGAACCAGGAACCAGAACCAGGAACCAGAAACCAGGAACCAGAAACCAGAAACCAGTAAACAAGTAAACCAGTAAACCAGTTAAACCAGTAACCAGTAAACCAGTAACCAGTAACCAGTAAACCAGTGTAAACCAGTAAACCAGTGTCAAACCAGTAAACCAGAAACCAGTATAAAACCAGTAAACCAGTAAACCAGTAAACCAGTAAACCAGTAAACCGTAAACCAGTAAACCAGTAAACCAGAAACCAGTAACCAGTAAACCAGTAAACCAGAAACCAGTAAACCGTAAACCAGTAAACCAGTAAACCAGGTAAACCAGGTAAACCAGGTTAAACCAGTAACCAGTTAAACCAGTAAACCATTAAACCAGTAAACCAGTAACAGTAAAACCAGTACACCAGTAAACCAGAAACCAGTAAACCAGTAAACCAGTAAACCAGGTAAACCAGTAAACCATAAACCAGTAAACCAGTAAAACCAGTAAACAGTAAAACAGTAAAACAGTAAACCAGAAACCAGAAACCAGTAACCAGTAAACCAGTAAACCAGTGTAAACCAGTAAACCAGTGTAAACCAGTAAACCAAGTAAACCAGTAACAGTAAACCAGAAACCAGTAAACCAGAAACCAGAAACCAGAAACCAGAGAAACCAGAAACCAGAAGAAACAGAAACCAGAAATCAGAAACCAGTAAACCAGTAAACCAGTAAACCAGTAACAGTAAAACCAGTAAACCAGGTAAACCAGTAAACCAGTAGTAAACCAGTAAACCAGAAACCAGTAAACCGTAAACCAGTAAACCAGTAACCAGAAACCAGGAAACCAGTAAACCGTAACCAGTAAACCAGTAAACCAGTAAACAGTAAACCAGGTAAACCAGTTAAACCAAGTAAACCAGTAACCAGTTTTAAACAGTAAAACCAGTAAACCAGTAAACCAGTTAAACCAGTAACCAGTAAACCCGTAAACCAGTAAACCAAGTAAACCAGAAACCAGAACCAGAAACCAGGAAACCAGTAAACCAGTAAACCAGTAAACAGTAAACCAGGTAAACCAGTAAACCAGTAAACCAGTAAACCAGTAAACCGTAAACCAAGTAAACCAGTAAACCAGAAACCAGAGAAACCAGTAAACAGTAAAACCAGTAAACCAGTAAACCGTAAACCAGTAAACCAGTAAACCAGTAACAGTAAACCAGAAACCAGAAACCAGAAACCAAAACCAGAAACCAGAAACCAGGAACCAGAAACCAGGAACCAGAAACCAGAAACCAGAAACTAGAAACTAGAAACCAGAAACCAAGCAATGTGCGAAAGGTGCGTTCGAAACGCTAAAGAGGCAATTGCAACTTGATACAGCTGCACAAAGTTCAAATTCAATTATTCTATCAAAACGGGTGCGTATGCGCGTCGGAAGATCGCCGCGAGCCCGAATTAAAACGATGAAATATAACTAAATAGTCACAAATGTAATAGCTAAAGATCATTCTTACTGATTTTCAATTTGGTCGCTTCGCGGTATTATTTCTTTTGTTTAGTTTCGGCGCGCGACATAAATGCATTCGTTTTCACGACATTACATCAGTCGAGCACAATCGCGTTACCAACGTGTGCGGACCTGACAGACTACATTCTGTCAAAAAGATTTGGAATGTGACAGTTATTTGTTCCTAATAAAATAATAATAGTAAATATAATTTATGTACTATAATTATAACTTTGGCCTCTCTTCTGGAACCCACTAATATTTAAATATTTGTTATTAGATGAACATATACAGCTGAACCCCACACAACACGCCGCCCTATCACCATAGTGACGGTTCAGTCCAGATTTTTTTTGCGCTGGCTATAAATAGGTAAGAACAAAAAAACTGCCACATTCCAATTTTTTTGACAGAACGAAGTCTGTCGGGTCAGCTAGTATTAGTATATATTTCAATGGTTACAATGAAAAGATCTCATTTTAAAGGATAGTATGAATTGAAATGAAATATTATAGTGATAGCCTAGTGGTTTGAACGCCGATCTTCCAATGCGAAGGTACCGGGTAGGAATCCGGCCTGCACCAATGAATTTTTCAATTATGTGGCAGTTTAAGTATCACCCCCTAAAAGCACGTGGCGTTGACTGTGACGGAAAACATCGTGAGGAAACCTGCATATCTATGTCGTGACCATCCGTGCTCGCACTAGTATGTGAAATGGAGAAGGCAATGGCAAATCACTCCATTATAACTGACAAGAGAATCATCGTGTGCTTCGCGACACATGATGACCACGACCCTCAGTCATGAGGAAATACGACTAAGAAGAAGATGAAAAATTATGTATTAACTCTCTGAACGGTTACTGCCTTAAAGCGGTAAGTGATTATCTATACGTTTGTGTGTTATGTTTGCGCAAATATCACATTTGATTTGACAGTTTGACGTTGAGGAAGTACTCCATTTTTTGTAGATTACTTATTCGTATCGAAGATGACTTTGTTTACATTTACATGTGCACAACGGATTTACGTACACTTGACTTGTTATTAATATTTCCCCCAGTTCTTCTCATCCAATGCGCGTTTGTTAAAATCATTGAAATCGTTATTATTCTTTGCTTTCTTGTGCACCTCTTCCACTTGCAAAATGGTACCTCTAGTTGACTTATGATTCTCTTCCCAATCCTGAGCGTTGTTGCGTGATCGTAAAGTGAGATCGTAAAATATTTTGAATACGAAGAAGAGACAAAAATCGATGCCGGACACCAGCGTGAAACCGAGCATTAGACTTAGCAAACCTCCAAATGAAGCTGCAAAAATTATTAAAGAATATATAGTTTATATGTACATAATAACCGGGACTAAAAATATCAGCAAATCGTTCACCTGATAGTAAGTTATACGCTTTGTTAACATGGTATACACTGCACCACATTACGCTTATCACCTGGAGGCATGACATTACGTCTCTTTCGCCTAGTAATTCCACTAGCTACAGCCCCCTTCAAACTGACACACAATGTTTGGTGGCAGAAATATAAGCTGCGGTGGTGTCACCAGTAAAACTTTATTAAGTCAAACTTACCAAACACGCCTGTCACTATTTCCTATAGTTCACTAGGTTTAAATTTATTAGATAAATTGAACAGAGAAATCAATTCCGAAGAAAATTGTATTATCATACATACCCAATATGTTTTGCCAATTCAAATAAACGTCGCGGCGATATCTAGTCGACACCAGATCGTTGAAGAACACATTCAGTATGGAGCGGTTTTCCAAATTCATTTTCTGACTAAAATAAAATACATTCACATTTTACATACAAACACTGTATCATTACAGATATTATCTAATCCTTGTTAGTGCGACTTCTAATACAAGTATTGTTAAATAAATATATAATAATGATGATAATCTTTATGCAAAAATTAAATGTGACTTACTAGAACGATAATCCATTTAACGGAACGTTTACAGCCAAGTTTCCTAAAGCGACCTCCAATGGATATTCGAAATGCTCGCACTCGGGTAGACATTGCACGGTATCTTTAAAAATCTTTTCACGCGCGTGCACATCATCAGACGGCACTGAAAGATCATCATCACTTTAGCTTATGAATACAGATGAGAAGAGCTGAAAAACTTGAGTTACGACTGACATACGAGTCGCGTGGCTGAAGTGGCAATGGGCAGATAGCTTCTAGAACCGACGGAGGTTAGAACTTAAAGGTACTGAAATGGAAACTTCGCACCGGAAATCGGTATAGACAGCATCCCTCCCCCTCCTACCCCTCAATAATTAGGCTACCTACATATACTAACTCTCCCTATAACACCTGGGGAAATTAAACTAGGAGAGGCTGAAAACCAGCGCTGATCGGAAAATTTTGTCCCGATCAGCCACCTCCTTTTGATGTTATTATGTTATAAGCAAAATGTTATTTTATGGAATTATATTTTAAAGAGGGCAATAGATGGTTTTTTATACGTTTTTTTAATAATATTGAGAGAGGACATTAAAAAATCGCTGATGGGAACTGGACTCAAACGCCCGTCGGTTAAGATGTTGATGATGAATGTCCGCCGCTGGAAATATGCCAGGAGACGGTATTTGCCATTAGATCAAAAAAACCTTTTTTTTTTATTCGACGACGCGTCTATACGAACAAGACGTTCACCTGACTCATAAGAACGCGGCGCTGGTTAATGTAGTACACATTGCACCACATTGCGCTCGTGTGAGAGGTGTAAGTATCGTTACCGCAGTAATTTCACTAGCTTACAGCGCCCTTGAAACCGGAACACAGTAATGTTTTTACATTACCGTTTGTCCTAACCTACCTAGACGGTCTCTTCAAGTACCGGTTCGAAGGTTAGATTAAAATTTTTGTCCTGTTTTCTATAAGCATTAAATTTGCTGATCACGTCGCACCGTCGAATAAAAATAAATCCTTCGTCTGAGTAATACTTACGCGCATAAACAGTTTCCTCTGACTAATTCAACTTTCTACGTTACATATAAATTTAAATAATTTACCCATATTATATAGTAATACATACTTTGGTCGTTTCTTAAATTATAAAAATATAAAAGTTAAATCTTGCGATCAGTTTATAAAAAGGGACAATTTTTGAGTACTGAAGCTACTGAATATTTAATATTAACTTAATACGCATTTAAAGCGCTAGATGGCGCTGGACGTATTTGAAAACGCAGCTTCGTTTACTTACCGCAACATCGCGTATGTTTATAGAAATTTGTTTAACCAGTCTTCATTAAAAGGTTGAACAAGCAAAAAAAAATGTATACAGTCCAATCGAAGTTAGCTGCGATCGTTAACCAGAATTGTATGATATTTACATATTAAACCTTTAATATATTTAGTTTATACTGTTAACAGAACATTTATAAGTACATTTTTATTTCCACAATAAGAAAAGTATTTTCATATAATTTTTGATGTGATCAACTCTATTAACACAAACGTAAAAAGGGAACTTGTACATGTATACGAGTACGATATTGAACGGTAAAGTAAACGATAACTTCTAAATTCGTATTAATGTTTAACTGCGGCAAAAATTTAGACTTTTTAACGTTTTCATCGCTAACATATTAATTCTATCATATCAACACTAAATGTCCATATCAGAAATAACTCGAGTTGGTCTCATCCAGGCGTTCTCCGACAGCGGAGATCTAGTATCGGTTAATGATCATTATATAACTAAGGTCAGGTATATTATCTACTTTGTGCTAAGGTCAATGGTAAATAAATACCTCAAATTGTTTATAACTGCAAAAAACATGAGCACTACTTGATGAAATATAAATTAACACGAGAGTAAAGTTTGTGAAGAATACAATACAGCTGTAATACTTAACACATAATATTCTCGAGGCATTCAAGGTCACGAAAATCGCAAATGCGTATTGCACCTGAAAAAAAAATAAGTTTAACTTTAAAACTATTCGATCAGAAACTTTTGTCTGTAAAAATAACTTAAAAATAAAAAGTCAGGGTCTGTGATGTGGTCCCTAGCATACAAGCAGTCTTTAAAAAATTATATCAATTGATTATATTTATATATACTCCCGGACACGTCTATCGGCCCACCACCCACTGTTTAAAGTTTCGACGGTGTCTAGTTAAAAATAAATGTTAGGAGGAGCAATAAGTTTTAATGCAGTTTTGAAGCAGATTTATTGGTCAACCTTTATGTATGTTTATTTTTTATTTTTTTTGTAATGTCGAATTGATTTGGCCGGCAGAAGTTTTACAACTTGGGCGACAATTTCAGGCAGAGTATCCATATTTTTTGGTCAAAACTGGCTCTAAGTTTAGATTTTGCCTTTTTAAGGAACCAATAATCGGACACATCAAAAAAAAAATATCCAACTTGTACGAAATAAAAAAGTTTTCTCCATTCCTGGGTTGTTGAAAACAATGAACAGACTCGAATTTTTGTTTTTTTTTTTTTCATAATCCTGAATTGAAAATTGAAAAAAAAAAGCATACATAAAGGTTGACCAAAAAATCAGCTTTAAAACTGCATTAAAACTTATTGCTCCACCTAACATTTATTTTTAGCTAGGCACCGTTAAAACTTTTAAACACTAGGTGGGCCGATAGATGTGTCCGGGAGTGTATATTTATGTGTGAATATCGTTTTGCTATATCACCGTGAGGTGTCTTATTCGTAATGAAATTTAGCCAATTGCTAAAACCATTTCGTACCCCAGTTAATGAGTTACGCAAATAATATGTTTCCCTCGAAATAATTGCCGACGATAAAGAAAACCTAACAATAAAAACGATAAAGTAGAAATAGAGCAGGTGGAAAACGCACTTTGGTTACTCACTAACCATTAAGTTGGGATTTATCATTTCCATTTCTACAGAGCGAAACCGAAACAATTTAGTTTCGATGAGAAACGAAATAATTAAAATCGAAACATTGTGTAATAAAGTGCGTGGTCATATATAAAATAAAATATCGAATTGAACACCACTACCTGGCCGACAGTTATGAATACAGACATTACAGAAAAAGTTATATCTTATTACTTTTATTTTAAATTCTTCTACAAACAAAAAATTACAGAAGGCAGTCCGGAAACATAATAAACCATAATATTCCTTTTTAACGTTTATAACACATAAATACCTTTGTTTTGAAGAGAAGAATAGAAAGGTACGCAGTTGCAATATTTATTTATTACTTGAACACGTTGATACGCCTTACAGTTGTGGAAGGAGTATTGGAGAAAATTACCAATTTTTTTCTGAAACGAAAGCCATTCGATATTAAATATTTATCGTTACACTGAAGATATTTATTTCTTCCTTTTTTTTAATACTACTTTGCGTCGAGACGAGCAAGACGTACACCTGATGGTAAGTGATACGCTTGCCCATGACAACGCGGCGCTAGTTAAGATGGTACACACTGCACCACATTGCGCTCGTCGCTACAGACATAAGGTGTTAAGTCTCGTTACCCCAGTAATTACACTAGCTACAGCGCCCTTCAAACCGGAACACAGTAATGTTCGCACACTACTATTTGTCGGTTGCAATAGGAGCTGCGGTGGTACCCATCCAGACGGTCTCCGGCAACAGAGACCTACCACCTGGTAAAACCTTACTATACCTTATTATACGTATAACTTATAGTACTAGGTTTACTAGAGCTAGGACTTCCAAAAAGAAGTAATAGCCTTACCACCTATGGATCCTCAGTAACATTATATACAAATCTATAAATACATATCCCAAATTTAATCCAGCAGAAGTTAAAAGAGCTACACTCTAATATTGATGGAATAATGCCTTTACATGTTCAATGTTGTCTACGTTTAATTGTATTACCTAAATAATACGAGAGATCAGGAATAAGATTTCCTAGACGCTTTCAAAGTGGTAAAGTGCTTGAATGAAACGTTTATATAGAAATGCTCCTTTGCATATTAAAAATTTAAATATTGCGTCGAAAATCTGCTATGAAATATTCATATTAATAATTCTGAGCAATACGCCTTCAGTCACTACGATGTAAGAGTAAATTAATACAATGCTTTTTATTTCACACTGGGCTATATTTAATAAAGTTACACGTGTACGAAAGGAAACCTTTGACACGAAAATTTCCTCTGACACTCGGTTATTTTTAAATTTCACATAAAACCGAGCAACATATAAAAAGTGAATATGAGAAAAACTTTGAACTTTTACTCATTTAATTTGTACATGCACCTTTGCCGTGGCAATATAAATCTAAGTATAGTAGTGAACATAGATTTTTAACTCTTACAAGCGCCAATAGATGGAAATTAGAAAGACGTAAAAGAATGGTTACAATAACAAAACGCAATGGATGCCCGTGACATACAAGACCCTGGTTTGATTCCGGTGCTGCGTGTTGCAATTTGGATGGTGATAAGATTTTATCAAACCCATCAGACATAAAATCATCTTCTATGTCCAGGCTATCAAAATTTAAGAGCTACAGCTGAGCGCACACTTATCACTTCCAATAGCCAAATTTTCATTTAGAACCATATAAAATTACTGTCTTTTAAATTACGTGGTGAGCTAACATTTTAAGTACGAACTCTTTACATATTGAAACTTTCTCCTAGCAATAACATAATATAACATTCTAACTTCTTCGATAGTTACTTTGATAGCCAACACGCAAGTTAATAAATATGCTTATGTGATACAGGGATTAGTGAAAGCCGTATCAATTCTCGTTTTGCGTCAATTGCCATTTGATTACGTAGGTATTTGTAAATTATTGCTGAAAACACTCAATCTTCCGATGACAATCTGAATGATAAATATTCAAGATTATAGATATAAAGATTCGGGCGGATTCATTGACGTCTAGGTGAGATACACATTTGATTTTATATTTCATTAATTATTCCAAACTATCGCTTGCCTTTAATACAATTATATAAGAGTAGAATACCATACAAAAAATATAGCTAATATTGTAAAACTGTTGTTGTATATTTAGAAGTAGCGTTGTGTTATTTGTGTGAAACAACTTGCTTTTACTGGCTTAGTGGAGCAGCAGCTATTGCGCTAACACGAAAGCTCCCAATTCGATTCTAACGCTACATGTGAAGTTTAGATTCTATGCCCAGGTCCTCAATGTTAAGGCTTGAACGCTTTACCATTTAAAGCAGATACCGTTACCATAACATTGCTGCTCTAGTCAGGATGATTAACACTGTACCGTATTGTGCTTGCTTTAACATTTATCATATTAAATCATTACTCCAGTAATTTTACTATCTAGTAACCCATGGCATAAAGAAGCGATACGATGGTACCTACCAAGACGGTCTCCAACAATAGTGACCTTACGACCAGGGTCCATAAAAGCAAATGTAGAATGAAATTTTATTAAGTTCTTCAACTGAGGTCAAGCTATATTTACTGAAATCGGTAACTAAATATATTTTATATATAATAGATATCGCTTCATATACATAGTGGTTCTTTTTCGTGAAAGATAACATATTTACGTCCGTGAAATAAAATAATTATAAGTAAAAGTAACTGATATAATGAAGGTGAAGGACCTGCTTAAATTTTCACATGATGAAAATATTTTTATCTATGTAAAAAGAGGTCAAATTTCAAAAAGTAAATGCGACTCAATCTTTACTCTGGTAATAGATTAAACAAAACTAAAACCATTTTAAATTACTATAATAATAGACATCTATTTGTTACAAATAATCATTGATTACTAAATCTTTTATATCCTGAATGTTAAATCCCTCTGATTCTGATTTAATCCGCTTTTTCGGCATATTTATTACAACGAACTGTATACATTTCGCGGTAACAAATAAGCCGAAACATGATGAAAACGCATTTTAACTGGAACAGAATAAAACACCAGTTAAATTATATTTCATAATCGCAACTTGCTCGTTCGTAGATCCGCTTACACAAAACTTAACCGCAACATGTTATATCGAAAATGAAACAGAATTCAAACTTAATTCTGATAAAAATGTATTAAAATTTAAGCCCTCTAAAAAGATAAACACTTAACTCGATAACTATCTAATTGTATAAATATTCTAGATTAAATTAGCATATTGTTATAAAAGATTTTCCTTTAGTTTGTATCGTTACTACATTTAAAACTTAGTTCCCATATAAAGTTTTATTTGGGACTTCTTATATTTTTTCCGTGTCTCATAATACGGAAGTACCCGGTTCGATTCTGGGCTCACCTTTGGGAATTTAAATGCCGGTTGGGTATTCGACTTGACTTTTTATTACCATCCCCATGCTCATGCGTTCCTGCTGCCAACATGCAAGCTAGAGTATTTTAGAAAAACATGCTTCACTATATACTGCCTCATTGTCACTTAACATCAAGTGATATTGAAGTCCCATTAGACGATTGTCGGTAATAATATATCGATTTAACGAAACGACAACGCTATCGAGACGTTAACCTGATGATAATTGATACGCTTGCCCATAACAATGAGCTAGTAGTTAAGATAGTATACACTGCAGCACATTGCGCTCTTCGCCTTGAGACATAAGCTATTAAATCTCATTACCCCAGTAATTTCACTAGCTTACAGCGCCAATCAAACCGGAACACAGTAATGTTTGCACACTACTGTTTGGCGGTAGATATAGTCACTGCGGTGGTACACCCCGGCAACAAAGACCTACCAACTGTAAGATCTTAAACCTTATATAGATTTGATAACTTAATATTGTTAAAAATACCACAATTCCTTATGTTATCGCATAACAGTATCAATTGTTAAACCATCTCGGAAGTAGACGATTTAAACATAAAGATAACAAGACCTTGTCGCTTGCTATGTTAAGATAAGCATGTATTAGACGAATACCATTCAGATGCCAATAAAACTATATTAAATTTTATATACTTAAATATTTTAATCTTATCAATTTACTTCAATCAGCAAAAGGATCCGTAGTATGTTCATACAACGATTCTAACAATTTAATTACATTGACATTGATAATGGTCTTCGTAAACAATTTTTCATTTCGATTTACCAGATTTATTAGTTGACTTAACATTACCATAAAATAACCATAAACATATTTCAATACTTCCCTCACTTTCATCTGTATATTTGTTTGGAAAGTATAACTTTGATTACTGCCTAAAAACTGCTGATGAATATCATTTATCTTCTAAACCAAAAGTTCTCTAAGATTAGATCAGCAGATGAAGTTTATATGTTTTTGTATGTGTATGTAAATTTAAAAACCTCATTGTGATAGTAGCATTCCCTTTCTTCTGATTTAAACGTCTTGATACCCGGTGTTGTGTATGTGTGCTCTGGTGACAGTGCCATCAGCACCTCCGTTGATGGGTTCATCAGGCGTATTGTTGAATCCAAATCGGGCACGTTGTAAGCATTGTCTATCATAACCTGCGGCAAAGAATTTAAGAGAAGAAAATGTTTTTATTGTAAAGCTCTACATATCTCATCAGTGTGCAAAAACCTTGTGAAATCAGTGATTGTAGAACACTTTTTTTACTGTTATCCTGATCGAGGCTCGTAATAGTCTAGCGGTTTGAACGCTTACCACTCCGGAGGTACCGGGTTCGAATCCGGCCTGTACCAATGAATTTTTCAATTTATGTGCTGTTAGTATAACACCAACTAACATCACGTGCTTTGACGGTGAAGGAAACAATCGTGAAACCTGCATATACGTCATGAGCATCCGTGCTCGCACTAGTATGTGAAATGGAGAAGGCAATGGCAACACCACTCCATTATAACTGCCAAGAGAGTCGTCATGTGTGTGAGGAAATACGACTTAGAAGACTCCTGATCAGATGACGGGTGAGCATCCAGTTAATGACAATTGCCTCCAAGTAGTTTAAGTTCTTAGTCAAAAAAATAGCTATACGTAATCGGAAATTCAAGCTGAGCTGCACTTATTGGGAACCAAAACTTTGTTCATTGCCTGCATAGTTTTAAGCAATTTCTTCTTTAATCCGATTGTTAATAATTTGGTGGAAACTTGTATAACAGTTATGTAATAAATTGTGTTTTATGTGATAGTGACAAGACACCGCACTTTTGATCTCTTAAATTACGATTATCCTAACTTCTTCACTTAGTTTATAAGTACAGATTAAAAATGTATCTAAATGTAAAATACGTTTAAGTACACAATTGTTTTATTTATACGCTGTAAATATAAAGATTTAATCTGATTTAAATCTGATTAATGGAAGTAATAAGACGTAAAAAAAGCGTGAAATAATTAATTAAGATTTAATAATGTAGATAAAAGATTATTTTAAAGGCCATTATATACTATACAGGAAAATAATAATTTTAGTCCTTTCTCGGAGATCTTAAAATTTGGTCACCACAGCGTCTACTTACATCGCGCTAAGCGAGGTTTTATATACCTCTATGCCCAGCTGTGGGCTACCGTGAGCAGACGATGATGATACAGTAATGTCTACTATGTGATTAGAGTAACAACGAAACACTTTTGTATATAGTCATTAATTGTCCTTGAAAAAAACAGTGTCTTAATAAATTTTTTAATCTTATACAATAAGATTGCTAAAACGGTGAAACGTCACTTAATCAAAGTTGTTGATTAACACTTAATATAATGTGACAAAATCGTTGATAAAAAGTAGTTATATCTTAAATCAATTGGGTTAATATATTTCCCGACACATCTACCGGCCCACCACCCAGTGTTTAAAGTTTCGACGGTGTCTAGTTAAAAATAAATGTTAGGTGCAGCAATAAGTTTTAATGCAGTTTTGAAGCAGATTTATTGGTCAACCCCTATGTATGTTTTTTTTTAATTTTTTTTGTAATTTCGAATTGATTTGGCCGGCAGAAGTTTTACAGCTTGGGCGACAATTTCAGGCAGAGTATCTATATTTTTGGTCAAAACTGGCTCTAAGTTTAGCTTTGCCTTTTTATGGAACCAATAATCGGACACATCAAAAAAAATCCAACTTGTGCGAAATAAAAAAGTTTTCTCCATTCCTGGGTCCTAGAAAACAATGAACAGACTCGAATTTTCGTTTTTTTTTTTCATAATCCTGAATTCAAAATTAAAAAAAAAACATACATAAAGGTTGACCAATAAATCTGCTACAAAACTGCATTAAAACTTATTGCTCCACCTAACATTTATTTTTAACTAGACACCGTCGAAACTTTAAACACTGGGTGGTGGGCCGATAGATGTGTCCGGGAGTATATTTACTAAAAATTATTTATTTATATCCATTCCCAGGATTGCTATTGGAAGTATTTAAATAACTTATAAAGCTGTCTATTAATCAATGAAACAATATTATATTGATTAAATCCGTAACGCGATGTCATTTACTAAAGTTTACATAATGGAATAACTTATTAATTCTCCTAATCTTATTAAAATAGAAATCTATAAAAAAATAATGAACATTCTGATTATATCATTTAATTTGTGTAATCACTAATTTATCAATATTCCATTATATTCAAATACTTTTGATGTTAATCAAAATTATTATAGATTAATTATGGCACCGTATAAGTGTACCTAGACAACCCATCTAATGTTCCCACGGCTGGGAATCAAGGACTCTTCTTATATATCAAGACCATTTATTGACGAAAGATGTTCATGGAACATGTCGGTACCTTCATTTTTTTTCCTTTATCAAAGGCTCCTGCTCAATGAGAATCGAACCCGTGCCTGTTTAAGTCATAGCTCGTACTACACTTACAAACAGCCATCAACACATCATATTACCAGACTAATTACATTCATCATTATAAGGTGCCTTCAAACTGAAGTTTGGCGGATACTTTACGTTAAACTGTTTATTTAAGTTAAGTTTAGTTAGTGACATTTATAAACTTAAGTTGTAAAGGCCATTAAACGATTGTTAAAATACAGCCAAACTATGTTATAATAATATAAGAGAAAAGCAGAAACTGAAGCGATTACACGCATGCATAAACGAAACATGTCACGATGTATTATAATGTTAAACCTACACGATAACAATGAAGTGATAACTAAAAATAAAATTAACATATCGCACAAAAGAAAATCGCATTATAACAGATAAAGTACATAACACAAATACAACACTGATAACGCGATGAAAATTAATTTTTACCTACGCATCATTCCGCTATGAGCAACACTATCTGATGGTAAGTTACTCGCGTGCCTATAACAATACGGCACTAATACGATATATACTCGTCATTTTAAGACATGTTAAGTCACGCAAGTCACAAACAAACAAACTTTAGTTAGTTACGAGTCATTCGCAAGGCTTGCCGAAGCCAGGCTCTGGCCTGGGAGAATGTTCATGCCTCGGGGTTCATCCCCATTACCCGGGCCTATCACTCAGTGAAACATGCTCACCGGTCCTTAACTGCCTTAAGGCTAAATTAGGTGTGCCTATGCCTACGCATTTTTCATCTTACGTTGCATACTTGTTGAAAGATATTCTTATGATCATATTTGGCGAACATACTATAAGTCATCATAATCATACAGGTTCCGCATGAACGAGAGCCGACGGGCAGTAGCCCTCAGTCCGTCGACTCATGCACGTCACATTAAGTCACGTTACTTAATTACAACGCAAACGCCGTTCAGCAACACTAAAGTTTTTAGGCTATAGTTAGAAAAAATTTATATCAGATAGTAAAGAGAGACCAGACTGTGATATTAGAGTAAGTATAGATATAGGAAAATACAAAAAATGTAAAGTAGATTCTAAGTGGAATGCTTTTATTGCAGAGAAACGCCAAATGGTATGCTGTGGAGCATACCATGTGGTCTCTCCGGAAATGATGCTGCAAATGTATGACGGCGGGAGTCGTCACTCCAGAGCGCGACGAATGAAAGGAGAAAAGAAAATTAGTGGAATGATTGATAGGATGAATGAAAGCGAGAAATAAGTATGGTAGAACTAGGCCCTGACCCAACCACGCAGGGGGAAGAGTATGAAAAAAAAAAAAACACTAAAATTTATATACCTCTGGTACTTATAAACGGTGGCATAAACACTAGGCGGTCATTACTAACACAGACATACAACCAGTATACGATTTTTTGATAAGAAAGATCCGGCCAACTGGTCACTTAACCCAGATATTTACTGGCCACGGCGGATTCTCCCAATACTTGAACCGTTTCAAGTGTCGGGACAATCCATGGTGCATATGTGATAACGCCACGGAGGAAACGGTTCCTCATTTGCTAACGGAGTGTCCTGTCCATATGAACTCGCGGCATGAATTCGAGCAAGAGAAAGGGCTGAAAATAGATAAAGTAGGTTTATGCGAGTTGGTGAAAAATAAGTTAGTTAGAGAAAAATTTTTCAAATTCTGTATAAATATATGTACAATAGTTAACAATAGGAATAAGGATAAGTAAATACGATTTTCGTAATGATATATAAAATATTATTACTAGCAAATTACGTAAATAGGATAAAAAACCCCTGAATAATAATATCAGGGAAAAGTAGAGAAAAATAAAAATATAAAAAAAATGTATACGATTTACACGTCTAAGTTATAAATAAGTATTTTATTCGGAACAAGTAAACGGAGTGTAAAGAAAACGTAAAGTTTTTTTTATTGCACCGGATTGCGAGCAATCTTATCTATTTGGCATCTGTTAACGATACTGTAATGCGAATGGTAATCCGTTACGATAACTTTACATACCAAGGTAGCAGTCAGGTTCAAGCGCAAGTTAATGTACGAGTGTGATAAGCTATGTAGATTTATATAGCGGAAGCATCCAGCCAAAACAGCGAGGGTGTTTCAACGAATTGGCACATTCAGAGAGAAAATACAAGACCTATACACCTCTAAGTTCACAGCAATCTACAGTGAATAGTAAAAGAGCGACGTTGGCTACTATTTTATTATTATTATACGGATGCTTATTATTCTTAAACCGACCTTAAGGTCAAGCTCACAGGCTACCGTGTAAAAAAGTATAACCTCCGCTTATAAGTTTCAAAAATGTTAAACACGACATGTTGACAAAAATTTAGCAAAAATAATCTACTGATAATTTATGTATTAATAAAATACTTATCTAGCTAATCAAGTTTACTTTGTTTATCAAGTCCGTACACGTCTCGAAATATGTAATTTTTTTAAGGGTACAAAGAAAAAGCTGCGGTAGCTTACCATGACGCCGTTAGAGACGGTTTTGGTGCTGTAGTAGTCGTCGAGATTAGACTCAACGAGAACCGTGAGGGCAGTCTGGTATCCGCACGATGCAACTCGTCGCGGCTTCGGCATTAGAATAAGACCACTGAAATATACAACTTTGTTATTTGCCTGAAACCGACAGAAGCTGTCCGGTTCTGAAAAAAAATGCGAAGGTAGATATTGCTCAACGCCAACTATTAGCAGGTTACAACAATCAAAAACAGGCTCCGACATTTAAATTGTAAAATTTGTCAAATGTAATCCTAAATTCAAACCCACTACACATGAATGAGGTGCCACCATTTAAACATTGAGCCTAATGAGCAATCAGTATACACATGGACTATATAACTAACATTCAATGTTTCATAATTCAATTGTGCCAAAGGAAATCTAAACCATAACATCCTAAGATATCTATATTTAGCGATAACGAATTGAACTTCAACTTTAATACTTACTATAGTTAAATCTAATATATAAAATTCTCTTGTCACAATGTTCGTTCCCGTACTCCTCCGAAACGGCTTTACCGATTCTTATGAAATTTTTTATGCATATTCAGTAGGTTCTTAGAAGCCCGGGTTTTTTTTTTTTTTTTTTTTTATTATCTATTTTTCAAACTCCGAAGTGATCAGGGTTGCCCATACCAAAAAAATTTTTTTTATCTTTTGGGATTTTTTTTTCGATTTTATTTTATTATTGTGTGGCATCAAAAAATACATCCACCCCTAATTTTTCACTTTTCTATCACAAACCCCTGCTTTTTAATAGTCATTTTAATATTTTTGTCTCGCTCGATATCATCAATTATACATGGCCACGTATCAAACCGCGTGGCTGTAAACTCCAAAAAAAAATATTATCACTTGGTAAGTGATCCCCTCCACGTGTGTACCGGTGTCACCTCTCACCAGCACACAGCACGGAGTGGGGATGACAACGAATTCTATTTCTCTTAAACATTATGCTCTCTGTCACTCCCTCTACATATAAATATATTCCCATGCAACTTTTTTATTTATTTATTAAACTGAAATCTGAAAACTAAAATCTGAAATCTGACATCTGACATCTGAAATCCAGAAATCGGAAACCAGAAACCAGAACCCAGAATCCGGAAACCAGAAACCGGAAACCAGAAACCGGAAACCAGAAACCAGAAACCGGAAACCAGAACCAGAAACCAGAAACCAGAAACCAGAATCCGGAAACCAGAAACCAGAAACCAGAAACCAGAAACCGGAAACCAGAATCAGGAAACCAGAATCCGAAAACAAGAAACCAGAAACCAGAAACCAGAAACCGGTCGCCAGAAACCAGAAACCAGAAATCAGAAATCAGAAACCAGAAACCAGACACAAACAAACAAAAGTTCATATTAAATTACAAGCTTTCACTGCTGTCTAAACAATGTAGGTGCGTTCGTAACGCTAAAGCGTCAATTTGCACTTTATTACAGCTGCACAAAGTTCAAATTCAATTATTCTATCAAAACAGTGTGCGTATGCGCGTCGGAGGATCTAACGCCGCGTGCCGAAACTAAAACGAATGAAATAATAACATAAATAGTCACAAAATGTAAGAGCTAAAGATCCACCATACTGATTTTCAATTTGGTCGGCTTCGCGATATTATTTCTTTTGTTTTAGTTTCGGCGCGCGACATAAAATGCATTCGTTTTCACGTCAATACAACAGCAACAGTCAAGCGCAAACCGCGTTACCACCTGGCGGACCCGACAGACTTCATTCTGTCAAAAAGATTTGGTTTTGGTTTCTGGCAGTTATTTGTTCCTAAAAAAAATAATAATAGTAAAAATAATTTATGTACTATAATTATAACTTTGGCCACTCTTCTGGAACCCACTCATATTTAAATATAAGTTATTAGATGAACATATATAGCGCTGAACCCTGATTTTTTTGGGCTGGCTATAAAATAGGTAAGAACAAAAACGGCCATTTTCCAATTTTTGACAGAACGAAGTCTGTCGGGTCAGCTAGTAAGATATATACTAGTTATATGCTCATACTATTAAACTTGATGATCATGTATTTATTTACATAATCATATACTTTGCGTTTGAAGATGAAGAGTTGCTAGAGTAAGTCGACTTTGAAAAACTTTCAAACGGACAAAGCTATGATTGCAGAACGTTCGGAAAAAAAAAGCGTGATATAATCATGATAATCACGAGCACAAATTTAATTAATTTTATCTAATAATATTATATGATTACGCTACTAAACACTACGCTACTTTAAGTAATCCAAATAAAGCACTGACTCAGTTCGCTCAGCGATAAACAATTTGCACGTTTTATTATATAGATATAAAAATATTTTACAACGTATCAGTTTTCTATTTAAACTAAAACGCTTTGCAGTATACTATCGCCGGTAGAGGTATCTCCAGCATCCTATTACCAGAGACTCGATAGCAGAAAATCTTAATTAGATTTGACTGCTAAATATGTACCGAATCACTCGCAGTTTATCATACCAAAACTTTCACTCTAGTTTGCGTGTTTGGGGTCCGTGATGTTCCCTATCCCCTAGGGTTATGCTCACTAATTATTAACCGCCCCAAAGGCTAAAACAGACTACTATTACTATACTATTTTAAAAGCATTTTTAACAGGTGTGAAGCCTTCGTCAAAACTCCTGCTGGAGTTACCGTCTCTTACACTGTATATATACCCATCTATTTTTTATCGGAAGGGGAAGGATATCTTCAAAAATTATCGAACTTTTTGAAAGTAGTAGTTTTTGAGAGAGAGAGAGAGAGTTATGTGGGATTTGTGCGCACTAAAATTCTCGCGGTGGTCACCATCACTGCATTGGAGCGACCCAGGGTTCTCGTACGGAACGTAACAGTGCTATAGACTATATTCCAACACGTACATAAATAAACATATATTATTATGAATAAATATAATATAAATTTAGCACATATATAACGATCAAACTATATACTATCATAACTATAGTGCATTGACAGCACAGAGTTGCTACACTTACGACTGATGTTTGCGATCGGGCGCCACGGCGAAGTAATTAAAGGAGCAGCAAAGAGACACCGTCGAGAATATCTGCTGGAACAGCATATCACAACGATACACCGTATTCTTCCACATACAACGCTGGACTAAGTTATTACACGAAATACTTGGTGATAGCTGAAATTTAAATATTATTATAAACGCATGCCAATATCACATTGATTTCTGTACACATCTGAAAGTTATGTGTAACACAAATTTCTTCTTCATCCTCTCAATTTTTACAGTCTTGACATAAGTAGTAGATAGTATCTAGATATAACTAATCAAAACTCAGTTCACAAACTGTTAATAAAACAAAGTATCCATACGATCTATTCACCTTTTGATTTTGGTCAGTCCGTGGTCTCTCAGTAATGACTTGTCTAGGTTTTATATTTAAGGCAAAATTTAAAATAAATATTTCTTATAAACTTTATAGTTTATGTTATATTTATAGTGTGATAATGGTATGATTATCACACACAGATAAAACTGTATTCTTTTACATCACAGAGAAATTTGTGGACGGTTCTTTCCGGTTGGCCCATTGAAAACATTATCAATACTAGTGGATAATTAATACTAATGAGAAAACTTACCATTTTAAATAACGATTGTATGGGGATGTTGTTGTGATCCAAAATGCCTTGTAAGATACGTAAATCGCTTCTAATTTCTGGCGAACTAATGCTTGAAGAATGCAATAAAGGTATGTAACGCAAAGTGTTAAAAACAAACTCATCGGTTACGTTCTCCGGCAGACTTCTAAAACGATTATAATTCTAATAAATTTTTCATTAATATTCACAAAGATTTAGCAAGTTTTTTATAAAATGCAATATAAATAATGATTATTCATAGAAAAGGTATTATATTTATTTAATAATAGCTACCATACAAAATATGTTCGTAATGTATGTTGTGTATGGATTGTAAATCAGTCGAAAAGGCATATCCTAGCGGAACCTATCTATTATTCTATATATATTCGATAAATCTATGTTAAATATAAATGTATCTTACAAATTCTTAGATAAAGAAAAAGCTGCTTTGCGAGACACAACATTTAAGTCGCAAATCGTCACTGCAGGAAAAGGTACGTCCCATATAGCGCCCTGCGTACTCTCTATGACCTACAAAATAAATAACACCATTACAAGCACATTTAAATGATTTTTATTTGTTAAATCTGCTTGACAGTAAATATCATAAATTATATCAATGATTCCATATATTTACTAATATTGGGTGCATCTTTCAATAATCACATGGGAATATAATAGCGGTGAGTTGTTAATAAATTCAGTTTGTTTCCTTACAGTGACGATAGGATTCCTGGCGAACCAACGGTAAGCGGCAACTACGAAAATGGCAGCACAAACGACACTCGCAAACACGGCGATCGCCCAACAGCCCCTGACAAATATTACTATTACACAGTAATTTTTTTAATATCCTATAGTTTGTAATGTTATATACAACACGCTTCACTCTCTCCTAGACCGGAAATATTAGTGGGACGTGGCGGTGTATAACATTTGTAATCCAATAAAACTGAAAGTGTTTCTAATTATTAAACTTTTTCAACAAACTTAAATTTAATAAATAAACTTTAATAAACAGTCTTTAATCATCAATACTTAGAAACTGCTGTTTCATATTATATGATTTAATAAAGATTAATATCCATACAGATGCCACCTTCCCATCTGCCTTCAAGGTAATATATACTCCCGGACACATCTATCGGCTCACCACCCAGTGTTAAAAGTTTCGACGGTGTCTAGCTAAAAATAAATGTTAGGTGGAGCAATAAGTTTTAATGCAGTTTTGAAGCAGATTTATTGGTCAACCTTTATGAATGTTTTTTTTTAATTTTTTTTGTAATTTCGAATTGATTTGGCCTGCAGAAGTATTACAACTTAGGCGACAATTTCATGCAGAGTATCCTTATTTTTTGGTCAAAACTGGCTCTAAGTTTAGATTAGCCTTTTTATGGAACCAATAATCGGACCCATCAAAAAAAAATCCAACTTTTGCGAAATAAAAAAGTTTTCTCCATTCCTGGGTCGTTAAAAACAATGAACAAACTCGAATTTTCGTTTTTTTTCGTAATCCTAAATTCAAAATTAAAAAAAAAACATACATAAGGGTTGACTAAAAAATCAGCTTTAAAACTGCATTAAAACTTATTGCTCCACCTAACATTTATTTTTAGCTAGGCACCGTTAAAACTTTTAAACACTAGGTGGGCCGATAGATGTGTCCGGGAGTGTATAATTGATACTTAATAACATTTGAAATATATATAAACAATGTTTCCGCATATCGTTAATTTAAATAAAATTTATATCACGAATATTAGTAACAAAATTATGTAAACAAACATTTTATACTATTCATAATTTTACTAAGTACAATTTCTTTTAAGGTACTCGTTTATATTTGAAATTTTATCGAGATCTGAAGTCCGTTGTATTTTCATGTTGCTATATTCATACATCATTTACTTTATAAAGTTTTTGAGTTGTTAATCATTTAACTTAAGCAAAAATATGATAAACGCTCGTAGCGGGATGGTAATGATTTGACCTGAACTGCTGAAATACGTATAAAAACATAGATGACATAAAACTGTAGGCGCCTGAATATTTTTGTTTTAAAACTGTTCACTAATACAACGAGAAAAACTGCCGTTGATATTTTATTCTAAAAATCATCAGTTCGCATTTCACCATAAACTTTTTTTTTATTTTATTTAGAGACGAGACGAGCAAGACGTTCACCTGATGGTGGTGCTAGTTAAGATGGTATACACTGCACCACATTGCGCTCGTCGCCTTGAGACATATGTTAAGTCTCGTTACTCCAACAATTTCACTAGCTTACAGCGCCCTTCAAACCGGAACACAGTAATGTTTGCCCACTACTGTCTGGCGGATGAAATATTAGCTGCGGTAGTATCTACATAAACGGTCTCCGGCAAAGCAAACCTACCACCAGTAAATAAAGAAAAAATAATTAAATAAATATTACAATACGAACCTCTCGTAGCGGTTAAGTTCCTCCATAACTATATATTTGAAACCGTGGAGATCAGTCCTCTTACAAAACTTTGCGAATCTACTTTTAAATAAATCCAATCTCGTCTTCTTGACTTCATATACATTGTTTAAATTCGATTTTCCGTGATGAGCGTGATAAACCATTTTCATTTACAATAACGAGTTGCCTGTGTGGATATGAAACGTACAGAGAAAGGTATGATATGTATACTGGGACGTACTTCGCTTATACTGGTATCCGTCCAATATGAAATATGGTATGACCCGAACACGAGACCGCAATTATAAATGTTAGATCGTATAGATACGGAACATACTGCTACGGTCAGCATAAACGAATTCTAACAATATATGTATTATCATTATTATAATAACTAAATAGCCTCCTTGGCGCTGTATCAAAATCTGTAAAACTTACCCAGTCCTTGACTTGTTATTAATCATGTTTGCCGCCATAAAAGCATTGTTGTATACAACATTATAAAAAAAAGTACAGTAACCCCTCCTATAACACAGTAGATAGGTTCCGCATTATAGAAAACGCGTTGACGAAGTATTCTCATATAACGCGTTATGTACAAGTGATTCACGTTTTAGCTTTTCTCGTTAAAGAGCATTTAAATATATTAAGAAAAAAGTGCATTACGAAATATATGCGTTTTATTAAAAACAAAATAAGTAGATTTTAAATTAAAAAAAAATACAGAATGACACAATGTGTAAAGTACACAAAATTAATTATGAACTTCTCAGTACATAAACATAACGTGTGTAATCACCGCGTTGTATGGAGGAATACCCGTGTTATACGAGGCGCTGAAATCTATGAAAGCTATGAGGATCTATGAAGGCTATGAAAATGCGTCATAAAAGTACCGTGTTATATGAGGGATTACTGTATTTTGTAGAAATTAGATTCAGATAATACTTACCATTGAGGCAACGCAGTGGCGATCCTAAATATACAGCAGTTACCTATAAACAACAGTGAAGACTTACAATCACGTAAGCTGCTTTATATGGCTATTTCTATAAAAATATATTAAATCAATATACACTCCCGGACACATCTATCGGCCCACCTAGTGTTTAAAAGTTTTAACGGTGTCTAGCTAAAAATAAATGTTAGGTGGAGCAATAAGTTTTAATGCAGTTTTAAAGCTGATTTTTTGGTCAACCTTTATGTATGTTTTTTTTTTAATTTTGAATTCAGGATTATGAAAAAAACGAAAATTCGAGTCTGTTCATTGTTTTCAACGACCCAGGAACAGAGACAACTTTTTTATTTCGCACAAGTTGGATTTTTTTTTTGATTTGTCCGATTATTGGTTCCATAAAAAGGCAAATCTAAACTTAGAGCCAGTTTTGACCAAAAAATATGGATACTCTGCCTGAAATTGTCGCCCAAGTTGTAAAACTTCTGCCGGACAAATCAATGAGAAATTACAAAAATAAATAAAAAAAAAACATACATAGGAGTTGACCAATAAATCTGCTTCAAAACTGCATTAAAACTTATTGCTGCACCTAACATTTATTTTTAACTAGACACCGTCGAAACTTTAAACACTGGGTGGTGGGCCGATAGATGTGTCCGGGAGTATATATATTTAGGTTATTAAAAAGATTATGCTCACACTATTGCTACTGCAAATATTTATGATTCCAATTTATTTTTATTTCGTCAAGTGTGCTGCGCGTATTCCCGTGCGTTGTAACGGCCAATTAGTGACCACTTTTAAGCACAATTAGGCGGTGTTCAAAAATGCATGAGCTTCCGACCAACTCATCTATCATTTCACGTTTGTTATCATGCCACACAGGTTTGAAGTATATAAAAATAAATTGAAGGACTTTTCATTGTGAGTGTTTATATTGCAATTAAACTGTGAAACATGCGATTGGAAAAAAAATCTCCTTGAAGTACAAATGATAATTAAACGCAACACATTATCATTGGCCATGTCGGAAGATACGTATGTATAATATAAAATATTGAATAATGCATCGCTAATTTATTATTTTTACGTTAAACAAAATTCAACAGTCTATTTCATAAAACATTTATATCACAAATGTCTAACTACAAAAAAACTTAAAACTTACTTAAACTTACTAAACTTTAAAAAGGCAAGACTTATTTAAGCACGAACAACGTTTATGTAAACGTATACACTCTAATTATGTAAATACTAATTAAACATACTGACAAACAATAATCTGATGCATAACAAAAATACATTTCTTCTTTATATTCGAATGATGCCAAGATCTTTTATAACGTACCAAAAACCTAATAGAGTACATGATTGAGACGTCTCTAATACTAACCAATATTCAGTATATTTTAACAAAATATAAAAACCAAAATAGTAGCCGCAATGGTATATAGAAATTAATATATGCTTAAGCTAACGGATACATAGATAACATGTTTATCAGACGAAGAACACAAATAAGGTTATCATAAGAACATGGTGGATATGTGTATTGCTGGGCTTCTATTATCTGATGATTTGCTGAGCAGTGGAACATTGATTTAGAGCTACCACCCATAGCAATAAATAGTGTATTTTGTATACTTCACACTGAAAAAAATATCACTAAACAAAGCTATATCTCAATATTTGCTACTGTCTAATATATACGAAGTGTTAGAAATATATCGATTGGTTATGTACCAAACATTTAGGATTTCAGTGTTGGAGTCGCATCTAGATAATTTAGAATATAAATAACTAGATTATTATAGGTGCACATAATTATATATAAAAAAATAATACAATACATATCTTGCCTATACAGTCATTAAGATAAACTACTAAATATTGTCAACAAAGTGTTCAATCACAGACCAATGACAAAATGATCGATAAAGCCCGTACTAATGACTAATCTATCGATCTATATCAGTGGTGCTCAACCTTGTCCTCAACTTTAACAATATTATTAACATGTTTACAGAAATAATATTTTATTTGTAGATAAAAAAAACGGTTAATACTTGTGGACCTCATAGGGGTTCTCTGTAGGTCTCGTGTGTTATCGACCATATTATAAAAATTGTTAAAAAATATATTTTTCATGGTTACAAGACTCGAGGAATAATAGTTACAGCTTGTTAAGCCATAACAATTTTTTACTTATAAAAACTGTACTGTTACATTGCATTGGTTATCCTAAAAAGTGTTTAATGAATTGGTTGACCTCGCTGAACTTGATCTATTTACAACAAAAACACACACTTTGAAATCCTTATTAAGCAAGCAATTGTTCGAAAACTAGCTAAATCAATTAAACGACAAAATATGTTCTTCATTATAGCTAAAAAGCTGCAAAGAAACTGTGTTAACAAGCAAGTTCTACCAAGAAACTTATATGTGAAAACGTGTAAATGGTGCTAAATTATTATAATTAGAAATTTAATATTGCATGTTCATTGTCACTGTTTGTTTTCCAAATAAATATAAAAAAAAAATAAGAGTTTTAATGGAGAGGGAAACCGGATGAAAAATTTTTGCTTATTTCTGTACACGGTAATAATACTAAAATCTGATCATAGGCTGCAAGCATCACATACCATTAAGTCAACTGCGTATTGAACGCAAATAATATATTATGGCCAAAGAGCTATAACTTGATTGTTAGTTTTAAAGAAAATTCGAAAATTCCAAATAAGTTTATAATACATAAAAAAAAATAATGTTCAGAGTATAAACGCAAAGAAACATTATTCAGTCTTTACAGACAAAAATGATTATGTAGTAGATTACTAAATTTTATAACATAGAAAAATATTATATCAATTAAAGAAACATCAAACACTAAATATAACCGATATTCATTTTTTTTTTCTTTTATTTACTGATTGTTTACGTGTCATTGACTTCCTTTCACTTAACTATTTGCAACTTATGTACTAACATAAAACATTACAATCGACAACAAACCATTTCATACAATTTACATATACATAAATTTTCAAGCACCATTGTTAAATTTTAACCAATAATTTCTAACATATTCTGATTTTATTAACCAATAAGATCTTTAGGCAAAAATAATTTATGCCGACATCATGAAACAAAAAATAAAAATTATAGTCATTATAAAAATAACCTTATCACAGTTTAAATTCCAAATGTTTTGTTATTTTTTATAATATTACTCGGAGCATTTTTAATCGCTGCAATTGACTGAACTTTTAACTTACTGTCACGGATAAGGTATATATCTCATACATCTGTCCCATACACACAATACAAAGAAAATAAAAAAACAACATAGCCAACCTTTCATTGAACAAGAATTTATATTTTACATTAAACATGTAAAATATTTTTTATAAATTATACTGATACAATTAGAAATGAATATTATATTTTTAAATAATACATCTTTAAAAGAATTGATTTTCATTCAGGTACAGACCTAAAATTAAATAATACGTGTTAACGTTCCCGTACTTAGGGTTCCGTACTCGGGAGGGCCTTCATTCACAAGTAGTGAATCTAGGCTATTTATCTACTGAGATGGATGCACGGGTTTACACCCGTCTCCGACATCGCGAGGGAGAAACGGAGCCCGTGAATACGGTTGAAATGCGCAGGCAGGAGCGCAGACGTGCGCGGGAGGTTTGACGCAGAGATCATGCCAGCGGATTGTCAGTGCAATTCTACCGAACTTTGAGGCCTGGCTCCGATCTAGGAGTGTGGCACACGTCACCTATAGATTGACTCAGGTACTAACCGGACATGGATGTTTCGGCGAGTACACAGAGTTGGACGCGAGCCAACAACGCAATGCCACCACTGTGGCGGAGACCAGGATTCTGCACAACATACGCTTGCAGTATGCCCAGCGTGGGAACCCGAGCGAGGAATCCTGGTCAAAAGGGTCGGGCAGGACTTGTCCCCGTCAGCTATGGTGGCAGCTGCACTGGCGAATAAAAGTGCGTGGGCGGCGCTGGTCTCCTTCTGCGAAACCGTCATGGTTAAGGAGGCCGCTGAGCGAGAACGAGAACGTGTTGATCCCGCACGGAGAAGAACACGCCGAGGCGGTGAGAACAGGCGACCTGCCCGTTCAGCCCTGTAGTCACGGGCAATTAAGAATAGGACTATGGTAAGCCCTGCCTGTCGTATAAGGCGACTAAAAGGGTTTTCGAGTTCGCGGGCTTTGATGGTGGGGGCTATCATTGTCTAGCAAGCGAACTCAGGATGGACGACAATTATGAGGTGGTCTCCTTTTTGTCGTAGCAAACAAAGGGTATTGAGGAGGGTTGTTGCCCTCCTAGGGACGTGCTCAGGCGTAGTGCAGGAAGGCACCGGTGCGTTCCGTAGATCCTGGGGTCTCCCGCAAAGCATTTTGAATGACCACCGAGGGGGTTTTATTGGGTATAAATCCCACATAACCCTGCCTTCCCCCCAGAACCAGGGTATCTTTTTGAAGATTTCCCCGCCGAAACCAAAAAAAAAAGGCCATTTATCTAACATGCTGGACAAGTGCAGCTTGGTAGATGCCTCAGGCCCACGAGAGCTACTCTTGGAACGTTTTGGTTCGCCCATGATGTCTTCCTTCACCGGAAACTCAAGCCTAACGAGGATCAATGCTACGCCTCTTAGAAACGTGTAACGCATACGACCCCATTGCAAACTGCGCTATCAATTGTTCAATTACAAAACATTGGTTACAAAAATCGATTTCTGCATTAATAATGCAATCGTTTCGTACGGCACGCTAACGGGGAACGCTGACGTCATTCACTAATGACAGTGTTAAGTTATTGATCAAGTACGCATGCGCAGCTGATTTTTATCTACACGTATTCTAGTTGCATGGGAAATGAGTTACGAAATATATGAGTAGACAAGCGCGATTTCTTATTAACTTCTTTCGCCTTGTTTAGTCTGTAAAAAATGTGACAATTCACCAACGAAATTGTGAGTTTTTTTTTATGATAAATAACTTTGTTATTATTGGGGAGAAACCTCCGAAAGGTACATTTACGTCGGTCAGTATTATGAAGGATTTATATCCCATAAAATCATCTTAGTGCGTTGCAAAGCATCGGGGTTGGCCATAGCCCTGCCCAAGGCCATTGCTGTGCTGAGACAAATACGAAAAAATCTAGAACTCGCTTAAGCGAGATGAGAGCCACAACCATTAAAGGTCTAAAACGTAGACCCTTTAGTCGCCTTCTACGACTGGCGAGATAACAACAGTCCTATTCTTATTAGCCCAAGACTTTAGGGTTGATTCTACTAATAGCTAAAACGATAGATGTTTGTAACACAGACATCTAATATCCACAAGTTAACTATAAGATATTACATATATTAATAATCAAATTTTTTAGATTTCATTTGCCAGAAATAAATTATCTACTCCAAGGATTTAGGCGCAATATGCGCTGAGATGTAAAAAAAAATTCACCAATTATTAGTAATAATCAAATATGAAAACCATGAGATTCTTGTATCCTCTTATTCTTGGTCCCGACGCTCTAAAGTGTTTTTCGCCCAACAAACAATCTACTCTTTCATTCTCTCATTTTACTCTTTCATTTTCGTCTATTACATTTTCAATAAGTGTACACAGAATTTGTCCTTTCTGTTTTGATATATGTAAAACTTTTTGAATAGCAAAAATCGTTTCAAAATGTACTTCCCCTCAAACGGTCACAAGTACAGAGTTGAAACTCCTCGTTACAATTACCATTCTAATACTAAAACAACAGCAAAAAAGAACTGTTGTTGTTAATTTCAAAGTTTAGATGTCATGTAGGTTTATAATGAAACGAAGCTATAAAACTCTTCATTAAGACTAAACAGCACCACAACTTTCGAGAAACGTAATACATGTACAATTTCATGACTACATTAGCAAATTTAAGATAAATAAATGATGTAATTTTTAGATGAGATGTAATTAAAACAAGAAGCGGTATTTACTTAGCTTTAAACTTTTGTCCTTTAACTGAGTAAATAAATAATTTTGTATATCGGTTGTATTAATGGCTAAAATTGGTAAACTAGCAGCACTATTTTTTTTCAATATCCATCGCATGCTCTGCATACAACTATACGTAACTAATTCACAAGACAAATATCATTTATCAAAATCTTGAAACAGCTTAACTATTATAGGAAAAACATTTGGCAACACTCGATTATAAAATCTTCGAGCAATTTTAATAAAAAAAAAATTAAAACGTCTCCAAATTTTAAACAAATTTTTCCTTCAGATTTCTTTTTTCGTTCAGATTTTTATAACGCTTTTATTAAAATTATGAAATTAAACTGAACGCTTACTATTTGACACAAAAATGTTTACATGAACAGGTCTCTTATTGATCTCACTGCTGGGAGTTGAGCCCTTCTCTCACAAGACGAGAGCTATGATTATTTACGGCGGCCAAGTGCGATTTCATAGATTACTAATAAACATTAAAAATATTAACATTCATTAACATCCTACCACTTATCTCAGATGCGGCAGGTATAAGTAAGTAAATTAAGTTACATTACAAACCTATCATCTACTGGAATGAAGAATTGAGATCTTTTCTAAATTCCCGTAAAACACATCCGAAAATATTATTTGTGTAATTTATTAATTTAAAATTTTATTACTTTAAAATTTAATTTTGATACGCCACAAGTAACTTCGTTTGCACGTATACGAAATTTATACATAAACAGATTCTATTAAATATTAATACTAGCTTTGTGCCCTGGATTTTGTCGATACAGACTTCGCCTACTAAGTAATATAATTATCAGTAAACTTACCTAGGCCCAATCAAAGTCAATGTAATCTTTTCTTAAATTACGCTTTAACATATATTGCAGAAATATGACAATTTTCAAAAAGAAATTTGAATACAAGATAGATTTCATTTAACAGGTGGGCGATTATCTACTAGATACGTACGCACGTTAATGTAGCATCAGACTCAATTCACGTTGTCTATTCGATAAAATTGTTTTAACAACATTTATCATTTTAAAATACCTTATCATCATAAAACAATTCGTAAATTACAAATTTATAACAATCTTTGAACACAAAATATTAAAAAAAATATATTTCCGACGACGATGGTGGAATGACCTTCCATGATTCAATAGTTTTGCGGCACGAGCGAATTAATATCCATGATGTCGTGAACAAAATGCGGCCACTCTTTGATAATATCGTAAACTTTGTCACCAGGACTCAAGGTAGACATTAGTTGTCTATGGGCGAAGAGCTTATAGTCTTTAATAAGTTTACCACTAGCAACACCCTGCTCGATAATTTTCCTGCATGCCTCCACCTGCTGTTTCGTCGGCGAGTCAGTGTTGAAAGTACCTATGAACGCTATACCTATGCTGTACTTGTTGTACCCTTTCGTATGAGCGCCCATGTAGTCCCAACCACGGCCGTAGTATACGGAGCCGTCGCCGCCGATCAGGAAGTTGTAGCCAATGTCGTACCATTCCCTCGATTCGATGTGAAACGATTGAATCAGACGAACTCTTAACACGCACATACTCTGAAATATAAAGAATAATGCGGATATAAGTTAACGTATTACAAAGCCGTTAGGAAATAGAAATAGGAGTAACTTATAGTAACATAAACAACTCTTTTAGTGTTCCCACTGCTGGGACGCGTAGCTTTCTTCCGGGAATTGACCAAGTAGGCATAGCTCGTTTTAGTGAATGCGTAGTTCTTAATAGATCTATTTTCATGTAATAGTAATAAAACTCTTAGAGGAAAAAGAATATCTTGTCTTAAAAATACGCGCCATTATCTGCTTTATAGCAATAGCACACGTTCGCTAACGCTATTAAACTGTATAGTTTCCCCAGTCGCTATTATCTTCGCAAACTGTCAATAGAAAACGGCACGCAATGAGGATTAACTACGTGAACGCATAGCAAATAAAACAACAAGTTAAATGCCGCATATGAATATAACAGACTTTAAACTGAAGGTCACCAATAGTTAAAACCTTTTACAGGACGTCATTTGGCAAACTATAATACATGCATTCAAAGAAAACATATTTTTTTTTAAAAATGGTGATTGGTGGCCTCTTCTAAGTCGTATTTCCTCATGACTGAGGGTCGTGGTCATCATGTGTGATGAAACACACGACTTACTTGGAAGTTATAATGGAGTGGTTTGCGATTACCTTCTCCATTTCACATACTAGTCCGACCAGGGATGGTCAAAACATAGATATGCAGGTTTATTCACGATGTTTTCCTTCGCCGTCAAAGCAGATTGGTGGTAGAGGGGTGTAAATTAAGGGTTACTTATATTTTTAATGACAAAACATAAAAAAATAAAATATTTTTCGCAACTAAAGCGAGTTGAAACCACTTGAAATTATCAAATAGTATTCGCTCCAGAATAAGCGCAGCACGTGGCGGAAGGCCGCATACAAATAAAAATCTAATAAATCTAAGAATAACAATAGCACTGCTGTCAAAACATAAATATTTTCAAACAATATTTAGTAATTTAACCAATAAGACCGCCAAAATACACTTTCACTCACAGAAAACTAACTCTGGCTCTCATATGTAGACAAAAGAAAACAACAGTACTATTAAAGCGAAAGTAAAAACGTCCTACGTCTATGTCCTACCCCCAAACAAACTACAGAACATGGCCCCGGAATCGAACTGGGGACTAATAACTGGTAAAGGAATCACATCAAAATACATCAACCTTATAGATGGTGAACAATAAATACGAAAATCAAACATATCTTATAACAGGAATGACATTCAAACGAGCGCCGTGCAATTTTGCATTACTTAATATTTTTAATTGACAAGAGTAAATGTGACGTAGGACTTGAAGCATGGCGGACGAATTGACCACGCAGACAATTTTTTAAAAATATGTATCCTTTTATTTTATACGTCTATATATAACATTAGCTCTCGCCATCAATTGCGAAGATGAAAAGATGAGAACATGAACGATTGACCACGCAGACAATTTTTAATGGATTTGTATTCTTTTATTTTGGACGTCTATACATGACATTGTCTCACGCACAAACCGTGCTCATGCCATCAATTGGCAAGAAGAAGAAGAAACGTGACGTAACAATCCATGTCGTTACCAGCAATGTCATAAGTGTAGTAGCATAACATAAAATTAATAGAAAGTAAGGAAATAAAAAATAGAAACAAGAATTTAAGAAATAAAATGGAAATGTAAATAGATGATAAGAATATTGTAAATATTAAATAGAGATGGAATGGTCTAACTCAATAAGCGGGATGTAAACTATAAGTAAAAGAAATGTTAATATAAAAATAAGAAATAGGTAGAGATGAATGGAAAAATTTAAACGCGCCTTGGCTCATACAGACCAAGGGAAAAGAGGATAAAAAAAAAATCAAAAATTATATTGAATTATATTGAAAAATCGCAAACTGTCGTTATTTCTGATGTGAAATCATTAATATAGCGAAAAGCATTAAAAGAGATATCGCCGTGCCGCAAAATACGCCTTTGCCTAATAACATATATCATACATTTTGAGAACAAAAATATTAAAACGCGCCATATTGCATATTATCAAAAATGTAGTATATTGTTACGAATAATCTTTTCAGAGTTAAGGTCGGCTTTACCCATGTATTCCAGTTTAAGAAAAGAAAAAATCTATAATATTAAAACCAAAAAAATAGGTAGAATTGTGTGTTGCTCTGTTTGCTTTTTTTTCATTTTCAGCGAGCGCTTCCAAGAGCATCCGTCGAAACCGACGGCTCCGATTGTCGTCTCGATGGGTCTAAATATCTGTGCTTTTCTGTTGTTATTGTTTGATTGGTGATTCATGATCAAAAATTTTTACAATAAGTAGAAATTGTAATACATATATCAAGTTACAATTTTCATTGCACAAATTAAAATAAAAAATTACTAAGTTATAAAATTTTCACAAATCAAACTGTAGCGTATTTTGCGCGCGCAGCATCGTTTGTAAAGAATAGAATAAATAATAAAAAACAAATTTATGTTAAAATATTAATTCACAAGAACTACATCACCACCTAATTAAAATGTATAGAGAAGTCTTATTTGTATTTTTTTATCCACCAGTGGGCTGACTTGACCTGAATTTCATTCATGGTGTGACTTGTTTGCCTAAAATACTCTCATATTTTTACATCCGGAGCACAGCATTGCTGTTATGACGACGGATTTTAAATATAACGACGATCCTCATACCAAACAGGTACAAAACACCTTTGCGCTAATCAAATTCAATAACATGAGGTCCCGGATTCGAACCTGGCCTCTGTTAAAGGCAAGCAGTTAGCAGAATCATCCATTCAGTTCATAACTATATTTTTATTATTCACTTTGTTTAACATGTCCTCTAAGTATATGTAAGTTATAATGTTTAATAAAGGCAATGCAGGGGTGTAGTGTATATCATCCTGACCATCACCACATTGTTTTGCGCAGGCGTACACTCACCATCCAGTGAACATTTGATCATCTTGTCGATAAACAAGGTATTCATGTAAAGAAATCAAATGTGAAAAACAATAATATTCACTGCAGCGTTAGAATAAAACATTAATACCTGCGTGTGACAGCTTTCAGTTGCGGTGTGCGTTATGATCACCCATGGTATCGGCTGCACTAACTTGTCAAGTTTACCAGCCACCGGCTGAGCCAGCCAATCCGTTCGTGATACAATTCTCAAATGATTTGGTGTAATCAGCAGCGGGTCCACTGAAAATTATTGTTTTAATAAATAACTTACAAAAATATTCATTACACTTGTCCTGTATTCTATTGTGACATATAAATAGAAGGCTTTACAACAATGTTATTGAAGAATTTTGAAACAACATTTTAAACCTAAAGATGTGCTTCCAAAAAACAAGGTACTCATACTTTGATTACTTAACATATTGTTTATTTGCATAAACGGAGAAACAAGGAGGATGTTCACCTGATTGTAAGTGATAACAATGCGCTGCTAGTTAGCATGATTGACAGCACATTGTGCTTGTTGCCTTAAGATATAAGTTGTCTTTTTACCCCAATAATTTTACTGACTACAGCAATCAAACTGAAACAAAGTTATGATTGCACACTACTATTTGGAAGTAGAAATATGCTGTGATGCTAACCTGGACAGTTTCAGACAAAAAGAATCTACAATCAGTATTGACACCTACCACCAGCACATATATAGCAAAATTTCACTAACTGCACTAAAGTTAATACTATTGTTATGTATATCAATATACCCTGCTACCTTATTTTGTTAAATAATAATATAACGGAATTTGGTAGTAAAAATATAATGCATGACAATGTCACTTTTTTATCTTGTACTTGGTTACTTAGCACAATAAACATAATTGATACAACATTGTTTCATTGAACATAACAACTATAACATTTTAAGCTATAATAAATACCTTTATCTATATCATACATATCACAAGTTGTGGCTGTGCTCTTCTTTATATTACTATGTATCCTTTCACCAACAACGGATGCCATCTTTGTTAGTAATGAATAGTATGAAAACATTAACAACAACATTATTGGCAAGAGGATGGTTGATAAAAGAATAACTGAGATATTGTCACAACTTGATCCCACCACCGTGATGTTCGCTGAAATAGTGTTAATGACTTATTATTATCCAACCTTTAAAACCGCAAATAAAAATGTTATGAAATATATACTTATGCATATAAATATATTAGTACAGTAAACCATTTTTTAATACTGAAAAAATATTTGAAAACAAAAAATTTTGTATTTTCAAATGTAACTCTGAACAATCACAAAAGTCTATTTAATTAAACAAGAAACAAAAATAAAAAATAATGAACAAACTTCCATAAAGTTTAGTAATAGATTTATTATGTTTTTGTTTAGACTAAACTAAAAAAATTCAAGTACTTGAGCTTAAGATAATATTAACCCTCCTTTATTCAATAAGGTTATTTCACAGAGATTTATAGGTTATGTACGAAATTCTATTATTTTGACATAGTGATTTTCTTTTAAACACTACACCTCATATATGGTACTACAAAAAAATTAAGAACTACTTCGCAATTCTTAATTTCTGAGAAAACTGCATTATTTTTTTCTTGGTTGATTTTATCAGCAGTATTGATATTTGTGAGATAGTATTGTTATAACATGTCTAAGCCATTAATACAGTGACAATTTTCATAACCATCAGTGTTTTCTATGTTAGTTGTTAACATTAAAGCTTACCTGAAATGTCTGCAGGGCTATATGTAGATAATGTACTACTATTTTCTTCAGTCTTATTTCTCAATATTAAAATAATTGCACAAATGGTTCCAACTACAACAACACACAGTGCCGAAAATGTTAACTTGTGCCATGTTAGTATTTCGTGCTTCTTTACAGCTGTAAAATATAAAGCATATACAAATATTATATATTCTTCTATATCCATCAACACCCTAGAAATCAGAACACAGTAATATTAGCAGATTACTGTTTGACAGTGTAAAGACAGTTACAGTGGTACCTACCAAGGCACGTTCCTGCAAAATTCTAATATTACTTCTGATCAAGCCACCAGATGTTAAAAAGTGACAAAGAGAGAAGACAAAGCAGGAAAATATACTCGAATCTATCACAATATATTTATTAAAAATAACTTATTCCAACAAAACACATCCAAGGTTTTTTTCAAAAAGGTAGGAATTTAATAAAAATTTCAATATTATTAGAAAAAAAAACAAAACCCTTTCCCGCGATAATAACATTATTGGTACATTTGCTTATCAAGGATAGTACAAAACTCTTCTCAAATATATACATTATTTATACAAATCTTAAATAGGACTTTAAGATTTGTAAATTATATGAATCTTTTTACACATAATACACTCCCGGACGCATCTACCGGCCCACCTAGTGTTCAAAGTTTTGACAGTGCCTAGCTAAAAATAAATGTTAGGTGGAGCAGTAGCTAGTGAATTACTGGGGTAACGAGACTTAACACCTTATGTCTCAAGGCGACGAGCGCAATGTGGTGCAGTGTGTACCATCTTAACTAGCACCACATTGTTATGGGCAAGCGTATCACTTACCAACAGGTGAACATCTTGCTCGTCTCATCGCAAAGTACTATAAAAAAAAGCAATAAGTTTTAATGCAGTTTTGAAGCTGATTTATTGGTCAACCCCTAAGTATGTTTTTTTTTAATTTCGAATACAGGATTATAAAAAAAAACCGAAAATTTGAGTCTGTTCATTGTTTTCAACAACCCAGGAATGGAGAAAACTTTATTTATTTGGCAAAAGTTGGATTTTTTATTGATGTTTCCGATTATTGGTTCCATAAAAAGGCTAATCTAAACTTTAAGTCAGTTTTGACCAAAAAATATGGATACTCGGCCTCAAATTACCGCCCAAGCTGTAGCACTTCTGCCGGCCAAACTAATTCGACATTAAAAAAAAACATACAAAAAGGTTGACCAATAAATCACCTACAAAACTGCATTAAAACTTATTGCTCCACCTAACATTTATTTTTAGCTAGACACCGTCGAAACTTTAAACACTGGATGTTGAGCCGATAGATGTGTCCGGGAGTATATATTACTCCTTTAGTGCAAGAAGTATGCCAGTGTCATCAGGCCAAAGAATAAATTTATTTCTATTTGATGAAGCAATGAGAAGAGTGTGACATATCCCTGATGGTAAGTGATACACCTGCCCCTAACAATGTGGCACTAGTTAGAATGATATACTCAGAAACACATTGTCCTTTCCCCTATAAATTGTATGATGTTAAGTCTTATTACTCCATAATTTCACTAGCTATAGCACCCTTCAAACCAGAACCCAGTAATATTTACACACCAATGTTAGGAGGCAGAAACAGAAGCTATAGCCTATCTAGACAGCCACCAGCCACAGAGACCTGACAAACATTAATGACTACTATTAAAATTATTACTCCTTCTCTATCTTGATTTTATAACATAGTTTCAAATAAAAAATTGTGATTCTTATAAAACAATAAATGTTATAATTGCCCTGGTAATAATATTTAATATCCCAAAAATGTTGTTATAATCAAATAAATAAAAACATTACCACCATAGTATTGTTTCTCAAACAATATCTCTCTAGGCTTAGAGGAGTGAAATATGTGTCATAAAGGTTGTTCCCCTAAATTTGGACTTCAATTAAACTTTAATACAAAGTATCTGGTCTTTTAGATAAAGGATAAGGGACTTTTTGAATGTTATTCCCAGAATGTAGATAACCAATTCAATGTTTTATTCATACATTGTTATGTGATAAGATAAACAGATCCCAACAACAAATTTATTCACATTTATCACCATAAAATGTACAATTACATTTCTCATTGTCATGTTAAATATTGGAAATAATAGTAAAATAAAACTTACATAAGTTTTGTAAGATATCAATTTAAATAGTTCCAAAAACCATTGTAACTAAAAACTGAAGAATTGCCAATGAGTTATCTAATTGACTTAATATATAATTTAATATCAGATCTAAAATAAAAGTGGAATGTCATATATTTTTTTATATTTGTAACTTACAGGTATCAAGCTTTGGTTTATTAGTAGTGCATTCTTCTTTTTGCATAGTATCTTCCTCTGTTCTACTGTAGGCAGCATTCTCGAAACCAGATTTACTCTGTATGATTGTAACAGGACCGTTAAAATAAGTATTATTCCCAAATTGAACATTATCCGAATTTGAAATTGAAACACTTCCAAACACGGGTATCGTAGAAGTCTGCACAATATTATCCAAGGATGTCTTGCATAGAGTACTGTTCGGCCTTGGTGCTGTTTGTTTATCATTGGAGCTGTCATCATCGTCGCTTATTTCCTCGATAATTTGCAAATCTCCTATATCTCCTTCAACTTTTATACCCGAATTATTTTTACCATTGCTATCACTTTTGAAAGCCATTTTACTAACCCTTCTTTCACATTTTAACTATTATGCCCGAAAACAAAGTCGTTTTAACATCTTACACCCATAATATGTAATCAAGGAATAAATGTCAGTATATACAAAAGTACTAGTAAACGTAGTAGTACTGGTATGGTAGTATAATATATGTCAATATGTCATTTCATTTCGTTCTTTGTAACAGAGAAAAGCAAACGTTCTGTAGCCATGCAGCCATGTCTTTGGTTACTTCTGGTATTTCTTGATATACAAAAAACTTTAGTTAACAACATAGTCTTTTTTCACAGATTTCTTAGTTTTTTTAATCAAATAATATCGATGGATACAGATCACTTTATAAGAATCCTGCAAGCTCCATATACATTTGATGATCCATTTCTATACGCAAGAAAAACTACTTAAAGTATTTAAAGACCTAACTACATGTTTCAAACTTGTTTCGGTATTTTAGGCGGAACGGGAACAGCGTTTTACAGAAAAAAATACTTTGACGTACGATAACAGTTTTGAGCTGTCAAGTGTCAACGCAATAGTTAATAGCTATTCTCTACACTAAGGCGTTTTTTAAAACTTTTACACTACAAAATTGCAATTTAAACTACAGAATCATTATTATTCGTAAACTGTAATTAATTTTTTATAGTTATTATTTTTCGTATAAATACGAATTTATTTCATTGATGGCAGTATTGTATCGATTGATGATGTAATTATTAACAAGCGTGAAAATCTTTAAATCTGTACATTTTTAGTTACTACAATTTTTTTTCTTAACGCGGCTAGGCATGATATTAACGTAACGATCGTATAGTTTCGCCGGCTTTAACATCTTCATCTTCATCATTATTGGATAGAATTTGATATTTTTTCTAATAGTACTATATTAAACAGTTTGTATGATTTAGTATGTAAGTATATATTTTAATAACTGCCAAAGTATAAAGCGATAGTGAGATCGTTCTAAATATTAGTACATATTAAATTTATGGTAAATTTAGTACATATTTAAGTAATACTTAAAATGGCTAAAAAACATGAAGGAGAAATAGTGTTGAAGGAGAAATATGGATCCACATCTAAGGAAATTTTGTATATGAAACTGCCTGGTTAGTAATTAATGATATTTATTTTGTAACCAGTGGACTGCCGCAGGCGTGATGATGATGATATTGTAATATTGATCTAAACATCTTATTTCAGACATAATAATCTAATTTTATATATTTTTTAGATCAGGCAGATATTGTAACAGTAGATAATGAAAAATTTGGTGTTGTTAGTTTGCTCAGAAGAATATTCTTACCTCATGGCTACCCAGAAAGTGTAAGCAATGATTATCTTGCATACCAGATTTGGGACACAGCTCAAGCATTTTGTAGCACAATAACAGGTCTGTTATCATGTTAACTATATTAAAATAATTTGTAATGCAATGTAGGTTTCTGGTTGTAGGTCTGTAGGTCTCTGGCTGTTTTACTGTTTCATCTGGCTCCTTACTACCTGTCTGATATGTGTAAATTTGATTATGCATCTGATGACCAGAGATGAAAAGACTGTTATTATTGGGCAATTTCCTCAACATTAAATATTTTTGTTCAAAAGTGACAAATGCATTGGCTAGAACTTAAACATCAAGCTTAAAGTTAAAAATTTTAATGTAAGGTATGCTTTCCAGGTACCCTAGCAACTCAGGAGCTGTTACGAGGAGTGGGTGTGGGAGATACAAATGCATCACCATTGGCAGCTACGATAACATGGGTGATTAAAGATGGCTGTGGACATCTTGGAAAAATTCTTTTTGCTTATAGTCACGGGTGAGAATTATTACTATGGGGTTGCTTTTCTTTCTAAATTTAAGTTATGTTTTGGACCTTGCATATAGTATTTTTTTCAATGAGTGACTTTTTATTCATTACAGCACTAATAAAGAAATGTTATTCTCTAGACCAAAGTATTTTTCTAAATAAATTTAATTTTGTTTGAACTGTAGAATTAACTTCAAATGCTGAAATAATTGTTTACTATTAACAATAAGCTTTCTTTATCAGTTTCTGTTTATAGTGTAATAAATATGGTTATCCTTAAAATTTCTAATTGCGAAATAATTTTAATATTTCCAGAACATTTTTGGATGCATACAGCAAAAAATGGAGATTGCTTGCAGACATACTAAATGATGCAGCAATGTGTATAGAAATAGCGTTGCCTCTGTTCAAGAACTACACTGTTTTCGCTTTATGTATAAGTAGTACAATAAAAGCCTTTGTGGGAGTTGCCGGTGAGTTATAAAATCTTTATTATAACATGTTTTATATGTATATTGCACACTGCCATACACACAATGGTTTAAATTGGAGTACCAAATTTTTCATCACACATTCATTATGATTTCTGTTGCTTTGTCCTCTGCATTTGATGAAAGTTATTTGAATAACAATGACTACCTGCACCAGCAAAGAGAATAAACATAACTTGTAGGGAGTCAAGAAGGTATGTGGAGCTGAACTGAGGCTAGAATGCATATGCTCTCCCACAATTTGGTCCGTATGACCTTTGGGTTGGAGGAGCCATGGGAGGTTGGAGGGTTGTTCCTAAATACTTGTACTGCAATTAATCAATAATCACATAAACTTTATCATAACTTAAATAATTGCTACTTATACTTAATATATAGAAAGAAAAATCTACAAAATGAAAGTGAAGTATGTAACTGCATTACAGTTTTGACATATTAATCAAAATTATTTTTGAATAAATATCTAATGTGATTTAATATTGAGAATTCCAATTAACAAATTTATTTATAAAAACTTCAGGTGGTGCAACTCGTGCAGCAATGACACAGCACCATGCGATTCGTGGAAACATGGCAGATGTTACAGCAAAAGATTCTGCTCAAGAAACTGCTGTCAATTTAATTGCATCATTTACTGCTCTCTTCATCATGTATCTGTTTGGGTAAAGAATTACAAATATTTACTAGTAGTAAGACCAGAGTATAAATAGGCACAATGTACTAGATGAGCAAATACAGTTCCTATTTCTACCACATCACAACAGTGTGTAAACATTACTAAGACTACAACAAATGTTACTGTGATGCGGATTGAAAAATTCTACATTTATCCTTTTTTGAAAAACGTAATAAGGTGTTTTGCTACCTGTCTATATATGATTAACACAATCCAATGACCAGGTGAAATTCACAAGAAATTATTGGGTGCAGGCTGGCATCAGAATGGTTACAAATTAAATGGAAAGTTTTATGTACTGCAGTGAATGTCTATAGGATGATGATGATTGTAATACATTTATATACATAGAGCTTATTTAACGCTGCAAAGATATGCAAACAAAATTAAATAACAATGATAATAGCCCTTAAATAAATAAAAACGTGATTTTATTAGTGTTGTATAAAGGCACTAATAATAATATTGTTTTTAGGAGTTCCATGACCATCTTCACTTTAATGATGGTGTTGCATATAGTATTCAACTACTTTGCTGTGCGTTCAGTTTCATTGAAAACATTAAACGAACCGAGGTACCTCCAAGTCATTCACACCTACCTAAAAGAAGAAATCATCGCACCACCCTGTGAGGTCAATAGAAAGGAACCAATTCTTTTCTACCAGATGGGATTCAATTCATTAGGTAAAAACGTAAACAGTTCTTGCTTACTCGATTTTTCAATGATTTCTAATAGTCACTGACCTTTTTCTGTGAGCACAGGTAGTTTTTTTATGACATAAACAATCTTCGCAATTGTATAATGTTCCCACTGCTGAAACTTGGAACCTTATCTATCAAGAACCATCATCAATTGTACTGGTGCGGGTTATTTGCGTTAAAGCTTACTATAATTAAAATAATACATAATTGGTAAATATTTTTTTGCTCCTACATAGCTTATAAAATAGCATTACACGTTAAAATTTGCAACCTTTATATCATATCTGAAACATATATTTAATCATCTGTTAATATGGTTATACGTTTTTATATTTTTTTGTTTTTGGGATTTGCACCTGCATAAACCCAGTTCATTCTCAGTGCATTGCAGGGAGCCCAGGGATCGGAACTCCCTGTACTACTCCTAAGCATTTCCCAGGAGGGGCAGTAACGCTCCCCAGCACTATTACCTTGCTACGACAAACACGAAACCACTTCGTACTTGTCGTCCACTCTGGGATCGCTTAGTTGATAATGACCCACACTTTCATAGTCCGTGAACCGAAAAATTATTTTTGTTTCCTTTTCAACAGGCAAAGCTTACCTTAGTCCTTTTCTTAATAGCCCAAAACGTATGTGTATTTATATGTACTATATGTATTCAAGTTGTCTTATATGTCTATGTTTGTTAATCAATAATAATTACATAATGCTCTTGTATTAGTATATGTATTATTTCTGTGTTGCAGTATACTTATATTTCATGCGGTAATTACAGTACCCACCAACCATTGTTTGGTTTAGTATGAGCTAGAGCACATGCTTGTGCAATTCTAACTTTTAAGTGGTATCTTCATTAAGTACATATGGACACAATTTCTAGAATAATAATGGTTAAGGTTTGTTTTTAACTAGTTTTTTTTTTTAATTTCTCTTGAAATTTGTTTTTGGGTTGTTTGGTTTCTTTGTACTAATTCAGTATTTTTCTTTTCTATTCTGTATATATGTATGTTTTTCACTCAAGTTTGCATTTTAATTTAGTTTTTGTTATATTTTTTTACTCTATGTAAAAATACGCAGGTTGCATGTGAGTTTCTAAATTTTTATTAAATAAAAAATCCATGGTTCAGTCCCTTACCGTTTATTTTACCAACAATATATAACATCGGTTTAAGTTATGTGTGAGCTGTTACTATTATATATTTAATTCTGTGACTATTATATAATTCTTTTATTTAAAATATTGTACATTTTAAGGATAATACGAGAAATGCTCTCACTGTTGGCCAGTATCTTCTTTTATCTGCAATGAATGCTGCAGCCGATTCTTTATGCTTAATGGCTTTTCTTAAAAGAATTCTGCCAACATCTTGACAGCCATGGGAGTGTCAGTAGAAAACTCAACCTCAATTTTACATGAAGTAAAATAACAATGAGGCTGTGGATGGTAAAGCATGATAAATAGCTTGATATTATTTATTTTAAACTTTATTTGCACACAAAAAAAAATTACAAAAAGGCGGACATAATACCATAGGGCAATTTCTCCCAGTCTACCATAGGAGGTTATTGTATGATAATTCTTTTTAAAAAAATTTATTGTAGTTGTATAATTTTTTCCATTATTCTATTACAGATCTTCAGCTCTGCGGTTTTAAAATTAACCTGGGATGTTCCTTAAAACAATTGGTCAAACATAAACCAGCAGCATTTTACTTAAAGAAACTAAAAGACATATACGAAAACCGTAATTATATAATATCACCGAGCGTTCGAGACCGTAATATGTATGTATTGATCAAAGAAAATGCTGTAACTGATGATATATTGTACGCATACTTTCACGCGGTACTGCTCTCAGTGCTGACATGCACAATTAATGAAGAAACAATGGTGAGCTATGTTATAGTTCTAGCGTTTCGCTTGTACTAAGTTGAGTGTTAATATAATAGTCCAAAAGAGGACAAGTATCTGCCAGTTCAGATTTACAAACTATTAATCTATTGTCATACTAAATTAGCTGCTAACTTAACTGTTAGTTAAAAATACTACATCACTGTCATCATCATCAGTTGATAAATTAACACTGTTGGACATAAGCCTCCAAAGATCTTCGCACACCAATCGGTCCTGCACTGGCTGCATTCAGCAGTTTTTCGTGACGAAAATGCATATTAAAAAGCACGATTCCATTTTCTAGCCACTTTATAAATGCGCTTTGAATCGTCCATTCGCACAAGTGTGCAATGCTGTCCAATTCGCTGAATGGAGTCGCGAAACGGCCACGGCCGTCGAGGATTCGTATTCGGGATTCTTCTACGAGCCAACATTCGAGCTGATGAGATATGTGGACAAAATTGTGAACAAGGAATGGTTTACAATTGTCCGCCCGAGACTTCTTCAAACAGGTAATAATTTCCACTATGTTAGTACCTGTTCCTAATTTTATAACTGATCTCTTTGCACAAAACTATTATTTTGATAAACCTGCCTTTCAATAATATGTCCTCTATTGTCATCTGCAGCTTTTAAACAGGTCAAAGGATCTAAAAATCACAACGGCGGCCGCTTAAATGATACACTAAGATAGTTCATAATCCCATAACAAAATTAGCGTCATTTGTAGCTTTCAACTTCAATTATCCGCCAGTGAAAATCCCATAGAATCATAGTAATTAAGGAAAAACCTGATATTTTAATGAAAACCCACATAAAATTCTATATATCTGAATTTAAGAACAAAATGTTATAATGTTGCAACAACTATTTAGGAATAGCACATTTAATCTAAAACTGCTATTTTGTTTATCTTCAGGTTGGGACATCACCAAACACCTTTTGATTGTTGACGAATGGCGTTTGCACTGCACCGTTTTAAGACCTAGACCAATACCAATGGAGGTCTTAAAAAATAAATCAGATGTGGGGCCTAAACCATTTGGTGAAAATTCAAATACCCCCTCCACTGAAAAACTATTCAAGAAGGATATATTTACCATTGAACCAGAAAATTTGGAAACATTGAAAAAGAATGAAGAGCGATAGTTTGATTTATAATAATGTATATGATTTTGAAGCATGAATTTGTTATTTTTTGTACTTATTGTGGTTTTTTAAGAGTTTTACTGTAAAATTATATAAATAAATAACAAATATTATCAAACTTTTATAAAATTTATTTAAACAATGTCTTATTTATTAAATCGATATAAATCAAGGCATTGTTTTTTTTATTTAACTTTTTCTGGAAAAATAATGAAAAATAAAAATTTCAAAAATGTTTCTGCAAATTTACTAAATAATCTATGTTATGTGTTTGGTTGTCCTCATACCTGGCAGTACAATTTTCCAGAATATACTTTCGTACGGTATTTATAGAGTAGTGTACTAGTAAAACACGAGGTACTCTTAGTTATAATTATTTAATAAATAACGCATATCTAAATGTCTTTCGAATCCAAAAAATCTGAATATTTTTACACACTGATAAAACTGTGAAAATGGATTTTGCTAAAAATGTACTTAAACCATATTTACAATTAAAATGATGTCCTGTTAGGGTCAGGAAAATTAATACATGTAATTGTAATGAGAGCTGCATCAAAGACTAAATTTGATAATTTGGATCGGGTTTCGTGGTTAAAAGGGAGCTTAACTGTACATAGTTGACAATGAAAATAATAATATTTTTCTTCTAAGTCGTATTTCCTCATGACTGAAGGTCGTGGTCATCATGTGTGATGAAACATACGACGACTTACTTGGCAATTATAATGGAGTGGTTTGCCATTGCCTTCTCCATTTCACATACTAATCCGAGCACGGATGGTCATGACATAGATATGCAGGTTTCCTCACGATGTTTTCTTCCGTCATATAATAATATAGACCACTTTAAAAAATATTTGCAATAATTAGATTTTTTCTTAATTATTTACGACATATTTTTTAATAAACGAACTTAATGTTCTTCTGTTAGAATTTGAGAACTACAAAGAGAGTCAAGATCATTTTAATCCATCAATAAATAATAATAATATTAAATAATGAAATAATAATAATGTTAATTTAAAAAAAAAACAGACAATAAAGTCTAAAACTATATTATTATAAAATTAAATATGAATATACGGGCAACACAGTGTACCGGGTACAACAGGTTTATTATATTGTTAAGACAGCATTTGTCAGTTTCACGAACAACTGACTGACATACTTCTGTTTACTATGTTACGTCTTGGCGGCAAGCATAGAAAAACTAGTAGTGTTTTATATATATCGTTTTATATTAACAGGACATGTAAAACTAATTCGCACACAAATTAAATTATTTATTAATTACTAGATATAAATATATCATTGAAACAAAATGATTTCTAATGTAAATGAAGATTCGTACGGCGTGGTAAGTGCATTTATTTTTTTAAATTAATTATAGCTATATCTGTAAGTTTTTAGCCACTTGTTTTATTTCGTTTATGTTTTTTTGTAAATTTGATTTTAAAAATTATTTGATATCAAGTAATTTCATAAATTATATTCAACTCGAAAGTGTACATGTTTTTGACTATTATTTAAATTTTCTTATTAAAACTTGAGGAATATGATTGTGAAATTTTAGTTAATCATTATTTGAGTGTATTTGTATTTATTATATGTATGGCGCCAGGGACCAAATTAGTGGTAGATGGTAAAACTTTATAATTAAAAATGTTCTATTAATTATCAAAAAAAACTACTAAAAACTTTTTTTACCTTATTATTATTTAAGGAAAAAAATCTTTTATGTTGCATTGCATTTTAAAGAAGTAATGAAAAGCAAACTATAAGTGATAGTCTGCCTAGGTAGATCTGAAGAAATTTTTAACTGAACTCCATAAAAATGTATCTTCAAGAGACTTACTCTGTGGTTACTTCTTATGTTTATCTCAACACTTAAATAATAATATTCAAACAAGTTATGTACTATTTCATAAAGTTGTAATGTTGCTAACTTTAATTGAAATGTATTATAATTGTAACTGATATCATTTTTACAAAATTTGTTTGTTTATTATATAGCCATTTTTAATGCTCAATGTCAAATTGTGTATGTATATATGTTATAATTAAATTGATAATCAAATGTTTTTCAGCATGTAACTGTATTATTTAGTTTATCTCTTATAAAGCAGTGCTAGGCATGTCCTCAACCATATTACATTTTATCTGCTAATGGTACATCATTTTGCTGAATCAAAGCTCTGCTATCTTTTTACACATCCTCTGTCTTTCTAGTAGATTACTATAGAGTTCATGTTTTCATAAAACCAGGAAGAGTGATCAAGTATGATGTGGCACATCTACTATAAATAGAGCTTTCCCTCACCTTTTAATAGCCTACATCAGGATATGCATTATAACAGTGGTTTAATTGCTGCCATGGAGGACCCTGAGTAGCGAGGGAATTAAGCCTCATTTAGACCTGCCACATTTTTCACTTGAAAAACAAGATGGCCAAGAAAAGCTACACTCGATTCACAAACTTTCCTACCTCCTGCTGCGATACTAATCTCTGATTTGTCGCCATAATTTAGTCGTTTAGGATAGCGAAATCGATAAAATTGACTCCTGTCCCCTAGAAGCTCCGTTCCTGGTAGCCTACCGGTGCTCATCCATAGTCAACTCAAAGGGCGCTGGCTTGAACCAGGTTTCTTTTTGCTTAACTTTGGGCGACCCGGTAACTCGAATGAGTAATAATAGCAACAACCATAAAACGATTCACCGGATAGAAATTAATACAAAGTAAACTTTTAGGAGACTGTAAGAAAACCATGGTACAAATATGTGACTGTGGAACCCGTGATGTTCTTTTACATGTTGGCATTTATGATAACAAATGTGATAGAGCAAACGTTCTACGTATTCAAAGCTTGCACACAGAACCACGGCTACAGCGAGGAAATATGCTACAACATCAGCAACTACAAAGACATTAATAATGAAGTTCAGGTAATAACGATCATTTGTAACTATTTAATATTCGCGTGTATTATTTTATAAAGTTTTTAGATAAAATATTCCTCAATAAGGCGGTTATGTTATTGTCACACATTAATATATGTTGGTCTAATATGTTATATATATAATACAATAGACTTAACGAATTTGTAATAATTATATGTACTTTGTATATTAACTTAATTAGACATTTTACTGTATTGCATCTTAAATTTATATTATTAGTATTTAATAATGATTTACATAAAATGGATCGTGTGGCATATGATACAGTAGTAGAACTTTACTTGCTATTTAAGTTAGGATAACAAACAGCACCACGTTGTGCTTTTCGCTTTAAGACAGAAGATGCTCACTTTCGTTACCACAGGAATTTTACTGGTTACCATGAACTTTAAAAACTGCGCGTTTTAATATGGACATTGGCGACGAAATATTTGTTTTCAGTTCTTAAGTAACAATATTCGACATAATGTCAATAATGGATTTAGAACTATGACAACGGTAGAAGAAATATCTAATTTTTTTTTATTACGTGATACGGAAGTGACTCGTCAGTTAGTTGTAATTCTTTTTAACTATCACAGATTAGATATTGTTAAAGAACTATATCTAACTTATGAAGATTCACGTATCAATACAGCATCTCCTAGTTTGTATCTAATGAAGTTGGTTTATATTAGCTCGTTGATATATTTCAAGTAAATAGAAACTGCATCGCTTACTCATTCTTATCATCCAGACGTAGTTATGGGACTCGAATATTGCATTTGATGTTTTGTTTGTTTTATAAATAATATACTAAAACAGTAAACTATTCACTGTTCCGATGAAAAACGTTTACGTCATACTCACCTCGAGTATGTGAGATGACAAAGATCATGTATACAAATAAATAAAATTAGAGTTTCTGTTTGTTCCGGCTTATCTCTGAAATGGCTGGACCGTTTTTGACGGGACTTTCACAGACATGTAGCTGATGTAAGTAGAAGTAACTTAGCCAATTTATTTTGGAAAAAGAAATATCACAAAAAAAAATCCATTGAATCATTTTAATCATATTCGTCTCAAACAGGGATAATTGTATACATACATTATGTACCTTTTCTATAATTTTTTATTTTAAATACCACGCAGACGGCGTCGCAAGTAACAACTAGTTATAGATAAATATCTATTAGTAAATCCTTATTTACTATATTTGTATTGTTACGGCTTGTTATCACTGAAAGCAAATACATAATATCAAGTCCTTATAATTGTAGATCTATTCAAATCCAAAAACAAGGCACTTCAATTTGTCTGATGCCTTCTCATCTACAGATGGCATTCATTTAAAAATGTTAAACAGCTTAAAGCATATTAATAATACTTAGAAAATCAATAAAAAATATTTAAAACGCAACTCTATTGTACGATTGACTGTTAGGTATATCTCATTTATATACTTTATGTACACTTTTAAACTTTATCTATCTGTCAATTGTGTATCGTATTTTGTATCATATGTTATCATATGTCAGAGTATGTATTATGATCTTGAACTGTACAATCGAGATATACTACATTTTTAAGTAGCACGACAAAATGAAACTCGCTAATCGAAAATGCCACATCATCGCCGTCATCACAGAGGCATCATTTGTTTGTTGTACAAGATGTAGTTACATCACGATAAATGAGAATCTTATTTTGTTCTATAAATGTCATTATTCAATTGTAAAATTTCCAAACTGTTTTTATCAATATTCCGCTGAATAACTCTTAGAGTTATGTAACAATACAAGTTTAATCAGGAATAGGTTGAACAGACCGTGTACATTTACTTTATATATACTTCCGGACACATCTATCGGCCCACCACCAAGTATTTAAAGTTTCGACAGTGTCTAGTTAAAAATAAATGTTAGGTGGAGCAATAAGTTTTAATGTAGTTTTGAAGCAGATTTATTGGTCAACCCCTATGCATGTTTTTTTTTTATTTTTTTTGTAATTTCGAATTGATTTGGCCGGCAGAAGTTTTACAACTTGGGCGACAATTTCAGTCAGAGTCTTAGAGATATTTTTTGGTCAAAACTGGCTCTAAGTTTAGATTTGCCTTTTTATGGAATCAATAATCGGACACATAAAAATAAAACGAACTTGTGCGAAATAAAAAAGTTTTCTTCATTCCTGGGTCGTTGAAAACAATGAACAGACTCGAATTTTCGTTTTTTTTTCAAAAGCCTGAATTCAAAATAAAAAAAAAAATATACATAAAGGTTGACCAAAAAATCAGCTTTAAAACTGCATTAAAACTTATTGCTCCGCCTAACATTTATTTTTAGCTAGGCACCGTTAAAACTTAAACACTAGGTGGGCCGATAGATGTGTCCGGGTGTGTATATCATGTTATACTATTATTATTGGTGCTATTAAGAATTTAAAGTATTTTTCACAGCCATGTGTAAACATACACATACTAAAAACTTTTATATTTTATACTAAAAACGGAGTTTAAATTTTTTGTATGTATTTAGAATAATTATCGATTACTATAAACTAAGTGATTACATCTAATTACCAAGAAATAAATTATCATTACCATTTATAACAGAAACACTAAATTCTCTAATCAGGCGTAGTCGCCATTATTTGAATATTTATTTTGCATGTTTATCGCACTATTTTCGATTATTTAAATTAATAAATTTTAAAAAGAACGAAACGAAAAACAACTCAAATTGCCAAAGAGCGTAAATTGAACCACGGATTTGTCCTTGTTGAAAATGTTAACGAACTTAATTTTCTTGGGGTGGTTTCTAATAAAAATTAAGTTGTGATTTTCTAGGTGACAGTGTCAACCTTCCACCAATGGAATGGCATCGCCAGCCATATAGTGCCATTGCTTCTGGCATTCTTCCTCGGCTCTTACAGCGATAAGCGAGGTCGGAAAGCGATACTTCTGGCGGGACTCATAGGAAAACTATATTTTTCAATAATCATTACTCTCAATACGATTAAAGGTCAGTTTTCACGGTTTAATAATTTGATGATTTTAGTATATTTTTTAGTAACAGTTCAACAATGAAAGGAGAGTTCTAATGTGGTTCCGGAATCGAACCCACCACATTGTGATTATATTATAGCTTAGAATATTTTAACATTACAAAGAGACTTTTATTTAAACTGTGCTATTGCAAATTATAATGAAAACAAAATATCACAAACAGTTATCTAAAACACCAACAATTTTGTTTTGTATCTATTAAACGATAGAAAATTAATGTACTAGCAAAGTAAGTTTTTGATTGTATCCACATTATTGTGCATTTTTACGAAAATAACCACTCACATGCATTGTTATATGACACGTATATTCGCGAATTCTTCGAAAAAGGTGTTTTTTGATTAAGCAATATTACAATTAGGTTAGATTTAAATTTGCAATAAGCGCGTTTCATTGCTTTATTGTCGTTGTAAACTTATATCGCAGTTATTGCGCAACAATCCGATGTTTACTCGTACAAAGTAAACGTGTAATGCACTGTAATAAAATAAACTTCGTTTTTTAGTTCCATGAATCCCTTTTTAACCTTTTCGTTAAGCTCATAGGAATAAAATTTTCTGATCATCATCATCAGCCTATGCGCCCACTGCTGGACAAAGGCCTCCCCCAAAGATCTCCACTCCAATCGGCTTTGCGTTGTTCGCATCCAGCGGTTCCCCGCGACCTTCACCAGATCGTCAGTCCAGCTTGTGGGGGGCCTTCCAGCATTGCGTCTACCGGTACGCGGCCGCCACTCCAGGACCTTACAGCCCCATCGGCCTTCGAGCAATGTGCCCTGCCCATTTCGACTTAAGTCTAGCAATTCTTAGGGCTATGTCGGTGACCTTGGTTCTTCTGCGGATCTCCTCGTTTCTGATTCGATCGCGCAGAGAAACTCCGAGCATAGCCCTCTCCATTGCCCTTTGGGTGACTTTGCGCCTATTTATGAGGCCTATTGTAAGTGGCCACGTCTCAGTTCCATAAGGCATCAGACACTGCGGTAGTTGGGACCTGGGAAATTTTCTGATACTCATTAATACTATTAAATCTAATTCTATATATATTGAATATTTAAGTACCGTTTGAACTTTTAGCATGGCCCCTGGAATACGTGATATACACGGCTGCGTTCCCGAGTGCATTGACAGGGGCAGACTTGTCAATATTCGCTGGTAGCTTCGCCTACATATCCGATGTCTCCTCCTTGAAGAACAGGACTCTGAGAGTGGGCATACTCGATATCGTATACCTCAGCACCATGCCCACCGGTGTGGCACTCGGTGAGTTAACTAACGCAAATAATAAATCAAGTTAAACGGAATATTTTCAATAAAAAAATTTAGGCTTTGTCAAAATTGCAGGCCGTTTAATGAAAATAATATTACATGACCGTATACTTTAGAATCTTATTATGGAGTCATATAGAAACTTTTTTCTTATTAACTAACAAAGAAATGGTGCTATTCAAAGTTGTAATTTGGTTTTATTTCTAGGTAATATTTTGTACACTAAAGTGGTTAACAAATCATTTACGGCGATGTTTCTTATTAACACTTGCATGATGCTGATCGCAACAATCTACTGCATATTGGCATTAAAGTGGCAGACGCGACCGGAACAACAGTCCCTGAGGGAGGCGAATGTAAAGAATCCAATTACGGACTTCTTCGACCTTGGTAACATTAAGCAGACCCTGATCACCTTATCGAAGAAAAGGCCCAACAACAGGAGGCTGCTGCTCTGGTTTTTACTTATTTCAATGGCATTTTATACATTTCAGAGAGGTGAGTTAAATTCAAACAAACTATCGATCGTCGATTTTTTATGGTAAATGGTTACTTTACCATTTGTAATTTTGAAAAATTATTTAACCATCGCGAATGTAAAGACGGAATAAACTTATAATTTGGTTTATATTTTTTGCAACATTTCTGCTACAACACCGCAGCTCCTATTTCAACCGCCAAACAATAGTGTGTTCCGGTTTGAGAGGCGCTGTAAGTGAGTGAAATTGCTGGAGTAACGAGACTCAACACTTTATGTCTCAAGGCGACGAGATTGTATATTGGAAAGTGAATGGTTTGTTGATAAGTGGCAAATGTATTCCACTTTTCATTGTTGTCAGACGAACAGCAAAAACATGTTGGCTATTGTTATATTAATCGTGTTTGCGATGCGGCGTGTAACCACTTGCATTGTTACACGGAAATTCACGTATTGAGGGCTACGTAACTGTTGTAGTTTGAGTGTAAAAAAACAATACCACTGTATACGTTAGAGATTTACCATCAAGTTATGTAAATAATTCGACTAAATACACATGAATACCAAATAACTCAATCTAAAACGATCGCAATGCTTGTACGGTAGTCGGTTTATACGATTATGAGAACGTTTGTCGTGTGATGGTGTAAATGGGAACTTCTTTCAGACGAGAGGCCGGTGATGTATTTGTACACTACAAACGTGTTCAAATGGAACGCGACGGACTTCAGTAACTTCCGGACGTATCTAAGCTCTGCTTACGTACTGATGATGCTTGTAGGCATACCACTGTTCACTAAGTTCTTCAATTGGAGGGACACGGTAAATATGATGGTATACATATAAATCAGTGGGCGTCTATAGGCTGATCATAAATTGATTGATTGATACGTATAAATTGTTTTTCACAATTTCCATCATATTCGCACGCAAAGTGCTCGATGCATATTCATGTATATTATGATATAGTTTATGCTCGAATGATAAGCCATTCGTGAATAAAATTCAATTGAATTCCATAAAGGAATCTTCAACTGTTCGAAGATTGTCAGATCTGCTTTTAATTTATATTTTTGGAATGTAGTTTCCAAAGCACAGGGCGATGGATATATTGTTAATTAGATTTTATGTATTCAAATTTTTTTCATAGGTTATAATAATGTTGGGTGCGGGCGCACACATAATGGGACACTTTATATACGCTCACGCTACGATCGGTGGTACGTTTTATATCGGCGCTACAGCGGCGGCGGTGGGTCCATGTGTAGCTCCCCTCATCCGTGCAATGACCTCCAAAGTACTACCACCGGCCGAGAGAGGTGAGAAAATCAACAACGCTATATATTGCACACTTCATTTACTAATACTATTAAGTTTACCAACTTATGATAGTTTCACTAAATAAATTTAGCGGTCTCCGTTTGCCCAGTAACAAGAAGGTCTCTTCGATTCGTTTCGACTCTCATATTGCGGAGTTTGTACCTAGTACCATTGTAAATCTACCACCATAACAGAGTTCCGGCTGTCAATATATGAGAGCTGGAGTATTCTAAGCCAAGCACACTTCGCCATCCATAGCCATATTACCACAAACCACCATGTAAAGGTCAAGTGTTAGCCCAAACAAAATAAGCGTTTAACGGTAACCACCTATGGTCACTTGTTTGAGTTAACTCATTATTAATATAGTTATTTATTATTAAATAATGCTATGATTATTATGATTACAGGTGTTGCTTTCGCTTTCCTTTCGGTGATGGAGAACGCGGTGGCGATGTTCGCCTCGATTGTTTACTCGCAATTGTACAAAGCTACACTAAACACGGAGTACATCAACGCCATCTTCTACTTAACTATGGCAACACAAGCGATCGTGTTCGTGTTGGCACTGTATGTATTAACTATCGTCTTCTTATAATGCTGTATATATATTGGACGTACCACTTAACAACTTCGTTCTATAAAACTGATTTAGATTGTAGTGAAATATCGTACACACCAAGTACCAATATTTTGTTATTATTAGTTTATTAAAAGCTAAAATCTAAGTAGAGCCGAACCTTAACTAACGACTCTCTATTTGTATCAAAGGTTATTAAAAAATGCCTTCAGCGTCATTGTTAGGAGGATACAGTTAAGTTAGAGAAACAATATTCGCAAATTGGAAATAAGCTTTTTTTTTCTGATTCGTTCAATCTGTCGTCGACTGCTTTTGTGTTAAGCCATAATCAGATATAGTAATTAAACATCAAAATCCTCGATGCTGTAGCTGTGGTATCATTTAAATTAATTGGACGCTAACAGCACAAGACCGTATTTTGTGAAATACATTACAAGAGACCTATGTCCAGCAGTGGACGTCCATCGGTTGAAATGATGATGATGATCTTCTCCAATAACTAAATTAAATAACCTAATAATTTTTTCCCCTAGATCAACGGAAATCCTTTTGAAGGGAAGACGTTTAGAAACATTCATTGAACAAGACGAGGAAGGTCTGTCGAACGCCGACTAGCATTACCTATACATGTAGCCAATTTTAAATCGAATATTAATTCTTAACGTAGATTTATTTTATCGTAATTTGTTGAAAACGATTATGTTGCAATCAGTTTAAAAAGGTGGTTAACAATTTCACATGTTGTTAACGCTGTTAAGGCAGCGGATTGACTATGTGAGGGTAGTATCTAGCCAAAGATATCCTACCGCCAACCAAACTTTACATGTGGTGGAATCGAACCAGGCACCTCTGTGTTATTCCTCAGACGGTTAACTACCAAGTCACAAAAGCAGTTATAATAATATTTTTATGAAGAAGTATTTATACAGAGTAATATAGCAAAAGGACAAACTATTTTACAATTTTTCTGACAGTTCCTAATGAATTAGGACAGTTTGGATGTATGATATCCAAGCAATGAATTTTCGTACTATAAGTGTATAATATAATGTGTAAGTATACTTGTTGGAAACTATATTTCAATAAAGATTTAAAACAAACAATTTGTTATTTTTAATGTAGTCTTTATCGCAAATTTAAGTTTAAAAATTAAAAGAGATCAGATATTAAAGTTAAATCAAAGATCAATGTATATATACAGAAAAAGGAAAATGTTTTTGTCATAAAGTTGGAAAAAAAATACACTTTTAAGAGAGATACATTTATTTCAGAACATGAGTACATCTTAATCTAAAAGTTAGATAAATGAAAGAACATTATCTATATGTCTAATCATACATCAATAATCCCATTCAACATCTTGTAAAGTTGGCTGAAAGGAGATCACAGACAGAAGCTGTAGTTACATAACATGAATCTCATCACATCGGCGGAGCATCTTTTTATCACCTTGCGCATAAGGTCTAACTAATTTGGGAAAGTTAAACTTAATTCAACAACTATGTAATTTACTTACAATTATTGTTATTGAGAATAAATTGCAGTCTTAATATTGAAAGCTTTTTAGTAACACTTTTGTTTAATAAACTTATGTGGTAAGTACAGGAATTTATATAATAATAGGAATCAATTAGAACAGAGATACAATTATGAGCTGATTACTGAGTTATTTAAGATTATAATATTTATAGACACAGAGACTTAAAACTATTTGCTGGTAAATTAGAAGAGGTTACATTCTCGATGTCTAAAGCTAATAAACATTTTATCTGAAAAAAAAAAATGAAAACAGTTTAGAAACTTTATCAACTCTGTATAAAGTAATAATTTGTACCCAAGTAATTGGCAAAGGAGTAATCAAAAATGCGAAGTAGTGATGACTCGGCTAATGTCCAGGTCATTCAAGTGGTGGTGACCTTAACTCTCCTTGTGAGAGACTGCCCTATGTGGAAAAATGATATTGCGAAAAAAATACCTTCTAGAAATAAAAATACTGAAACTTACCAAAACTTAGGCTATCTTTGGATCGTTTTAAGGTTAAACCTGTTCAAGGTTGCGAAAGCCAAGTGGCTAGGTACTCTTCTATTTCAAGCCGGGCTTCAATAAGCTGCGGAGGATCATCCTCACTCGATGGGTACATGTTAGCGCAATGAGCAGTACCTGTGAAAAATTATCCAGAACAGTCAAAAATAAATTACTAATCAAAGTTTAACAGTCTGGGAATAGTATTGTTAGAACAGACCTCGAATAAATATTGCAGGTGCATCTTTATCCTGGGTGACAGTGATGCCAAGTGCGTGCCATGGGTCAATGGATCCGTGAACAAATACCACCCGTTGTACAGATATATCTAGACCTCCGTAAAAGTTGTTGCTCCATTTAGCCGCATTCTCAATGAACATCCTGTCGAATCTGAAAGGAGCAACTTAATTAAAATAATTTGTAAGAGTACATGACTTATCATGGGTGGTAATTACACTTGCTACAACAATCGGTAAACTGGAACACAGTGATTTTTGTAAACTATTTAGTATTCTTCCAGTTTCAATAATTAATCATTTCTCCTTTCAATTATAACATATTGAAATAAAAGTGCCTATTGTTCTAAATATATAGACAAGCACTTAACTACATTGTCACTTACATAATACATATTGCTTATTGTTTTTAATTTATTTGCAGTATATCTTAGTTTACACAATTGAGTTTCAATATTATAAATATGGTGGCTATGAGAAAACTACAAGGTAGCAGTTACTCACTTTGAACCAAAAACTTCTTCACATTGTTGTATAAAGAAATCTAAAGTGAAATAGTTCCCAAACACTTCAGCTTCTGCGGGTGATGTCTGATAGAAACCAAATTCGGTACATGTTTGATACATCCACTGACGACCTGCAATAATCGTAAAGCTGTTAGAATAATGACCATAATTCCGACTTATGATGTTTGCTGGACATACTGGTCCCCAAAAGAGATAATTGACATGCTCTCAATTTAACACTGCAGAATGGTAATATCAATGACAGTCGTATCCTGCAACATTCACCAGTTTATCGACCTTCAGGATCTTACCACATAAATAGCAACATGTTAATGATAATAAACTTTATTCACATAAACAATAAAGTAGAGTACTTACTTCCTTCAGAGTCCAGGCCAATTTTAACCAGGCTATTAATCATGTTATTGTAGCTGTAATCCATGCAGGTTTGGTTGTTTTTGTCAAGCATTATCGAGTTGAAAGCAGCTAGCCGTTTATAAGCATGTCTCTCCCTAGGATCGGTCAGAATTTTGCACACCTACAATGACACGTAAAATTTTTAATATTTGAAACTAAATAAAACATTATAAATATTAAAACTAGTTATTTATTGACCTGAAACTGTTAAAAGCTATATTTATTTAATGTAGTAAATATTAGAAACAAACATAGGTTTTTTATATAATTTAGCTTTTAATTAATTCTGTCCTAAAGTATCTGTCGGATAATCAGACAGACAATTGTAGAATCTGTAGAACCTGATTTTAAAAATATTGATTTCAAGAATTGGAAACTAAGCTCAAAGTATAATGATGTGAAAAAATCTACTATAAGGTCCTGGCACACAATTTAGACCTTCAAATTATTCACAAATTAAAGAAATCAAATTACATACATTCACCTAAACAATCTTGTTTAAATTTACTCACATTATTTATTGTAATATTTTTGTAACGTTTGTCTGAGCTGATACGATTATCCTCATTGTATTGAACAAGATCGGCAAAGTCATCTGCTATTGAACTAAAGAAGGTCCTTATGTCATTCTTAGTAGCATTTGAGAATGGATGGCAAACCCTGGGGATTAAAAAACAAAATAATGTAACAATTATAGTGTATACAGAAAAATTAACAAGTATAATATCTTATTCAATTTATAGCTATGAGCAGTGCAGGACTAATCAAAGTGGGGCTCTTTATGGGTGACCTGTGTCATCCAGTTTACTGTTTGATGGTGATGATTAAAATGTGATATCTTAATATCTCCATCACTAGCCCATTGCTGGATAACGCATGTCTCAAGGAACCTACATAGCATAATCCAGTTGCTGCCATGTACAGATTGTCGCTCCATCTGGTCACAATGGTTCAGTGTAATAATATTCTGCATTATGTTAATATACATAATATTCCAATATTATTACAGAAAATTATTATACATAACCAATGCAGACATATTTAAACAATTCCTAATAAACATTCTTTGAATGGGTTAAAATATGATAACAAGCTGTAGAAATAGTAGCTTATAATAACTTGACTCGGTTGTTAATAAAGGAAAAGACATTTTGTAATGTGAAATCGACAATTGAAAATAATATTTATCTTGATCTATGAGTGGCCGATTAGTTTATACCTGAATTCTTTTTCAATAGTTTCAGGGTCCGATTTCATCAAATCTTCTATCTGAGAGTGTGCAAGTCGTAATTCATTAACACATTCGTCTCCTCCAGTTTTTTCACGCAGAGCATTCACTACAACTTGATAGTATTCTAAAACATAATGATGACCATCAATTTTATTTATTTTTAAGCAAGTGTATTAACTTTAATAATTTCTTTTATTCCATAAAACACAGTTAATTCAATGGTAATAACATATTTAAACTATATTCACTATCAACCTTACCTATAAAATTAACCTTAGCTAACAAAGGACCACTAGAAGAAACTGCAGCATGTACCAAATGTGGGTATTTCATCCTCAGCCAGGCAGCCAGTGAACCAGGATATGATCCTCCAAAAGCTACCCATTTCACTTTGTGATTTAATCTAAGCTTTTCATTCATAGCTGTTATAAAGTTTGCCAGATCGGCTAATGCCTGTTTTGAAGACAGGTACTGCAAGTTCTTTGTGGTGAGATCCCTAAAAACAGACAAGTTTAGGAATCCTAAAAGTGTAATTGCTACACTTTTTAGAATACAAGAGAGTATCAGAAAGCAAAAGAACAGAACAAATTGAACATCAGAACAATCATACGAATTAAATTGAACATCTTTAGAACTTCTACCATAATAGCCAACTTTTTCATATCATGGATAAGAGACTGTTACTTTGTATAAAAGTAAACAGCTGAGTTACATAATATATATATATAATATATCATCTATTCTATTATTAAGTAACATACTTTATTTATTGGAAATAAAAAGAATTATGTTATTAACAATAAAGAAAAAACCTTACTTAGTTGGATGACTATTTCCATAATATCTATGCTCTAAATTGATGCAAATTGCGTTAAATTTTTTTGCGTATTCAACCCAAGCTCCTTGGACCATCCATCTGGGATCTGCAGGCCCCTCACCGCCAACCATAAGAAATATTGGACCAGGGTTTTTGTAGTCGTAAAATTTGTCATTGACAAAATACCGCTGCAAAAGCATTTAGAATTATATAGTAAGACTAATAAAATCGTAAAAAAAATAACTTTTTTATTACCATGAAATAACTTCTATTTTATGTTAAGTATAATATCCTTGAATCAATTTATAAAAAGATTTAAATTAATAATTTGTTTTCACAATTAATGGGTGAAAACGTCGACATGTCAATCTTATGAAAATGTTTTTTCCTACCTGCTCCCAAGTGCGCAAATCAGTAAAACTAAAATGGTCCAATTTTTGTTTGAACCATTGCTCAGGAGGTAGTTTATTATTTGAATCATTTCCCGGTGCTCCCAAATTGCCGTATTTATTGCGACCTAATCGGAACTGTTTAGCGGCATGCGTCACTAAAATATAGTAAAACGAAAGAATTATTAAAATTTTAAGACTCGTCATGACACCTATCTTCGTAACCTTTAACAATTCAAAACTAAAATAAATCAATCGATAATTTCAAAAGTCAAGTGTTGCTAGCGGAACAAAAAATATAAATTTACAAGCAATGATTCCTGCCACAGACGCATTAAGGAAACCTAACCAAAAGTGTTAATAAAAAAGCGTGCCAAGAACTCTACATGCTACGCACACTTACATAATTCAATGGTCCGAATTCAGAGATATTTATTAAGTAATAATAAAAACCTGCTCCTCGTTTTCATCGTGATCATTCTAAAATAAATTCCTAAATTACTTTTTGTATTGACTATTATAATTTTTTGTTTTTTATGTTTTAAAGTATTTGTTGCATGAGCACTGAATAATTATAATACTAATTAGCGTGTATAACCCCAGCTTTTGCACACGTTCGGAACTCCCCTGGAATGCCGGTTGTACCATACAGCCCCATCAGGTTAGATAATCTCCCATTCCCTTTTAATAGGGCATGCCGGAACATACAGCTTGCTTTCCTCTCAGCTTTTTAACCTCACTCGGGTAACGGATTCCACCGACTCCGTAGCCCAAAGACAAAGAGATGTTCTTCCGGCTCCCTGGGGCGTCTGATTATGGCCTCCGCCGCTAACCATTAAATCGTTTATAGTGCTACAAGGATCTTTTGGCTCTAGGATGATATTGACAAGGGGGCGTGAGAGTTTTTTGTTTTACCACCTTACGAAATTCCATTACAAATGGGTAGTTTCCACTTTCTGTTTTTAATTACCAGATACATATTTTTATTTGTTACTAGCTGCGGCTTTAGCCGCATTATATGTAGTACAAGAATAAAGAAATAAACTGTCTTCAACTCAAAATTATCACTTTTACCTCGTCAGGGAACGATCAGTTGTAGGCATTGTAAACGATTACTTACGAAATTCTGAATTTTCGACATTATATATGAATCGATGCCGGATGCCATGTCGCCAAAATTAAAACTATGTTTTTAACATTAGTATACTTTATTAATGAATTAGAATCGACATTGGAGAAACGCCGGGTTTTCCAGAAATAGTTAACAATAAGAAAAATAAAAGAACTTTTGTAAATACATTGCGTATTTTTCTTTCACTGCAGGATTTACATCCTTTCAGTATAAAACTCGTGAATTCTTCTCCGCAGCACTCCACTGTCAAAATTATTGAAAACAATTTTGTTTTTCTTGACCTTTCCGATTTTCTTAGAATAACTCTTACTTGAAGTTACTTCAGCTATCTTTATTTAATTTGTCATTCTTGCAGTGCGTAAATAAAATCCTTAAACAGTTTATTACAATTTTTTGCAGCAAAATCTTACGTCAGACCACAGCACAAGGAACTGCGACGTTTCCAAAATGGCAGCATTAGTTCCAATTTTCGCCACGGGCCAAAAGGTCGTTATAAGATTATAAAAGATATTATTTAGAACGGGCGTATTTTATATATGCATTTTATTAATAAATATTTGTTACATATTATAATATATTTTTATTTAAATAAACTAAATTTTTTGGTAATTTGCGATGGGCAAAGAAATCAATTCGCCATCGAACTCTATGACTGCTCTGTAATAGTCTATGTAAATCACTCGTGGATCCGATCGATTGTCAGTAGCGGGCAAGAGACCGTTTAGCTCGTAACTTAGTTGTCGTACATAGAACTCGGTGGGTTCAACTATGGCACTTTTCAGAATTACTTACACAAAATTAGCAGAAATACAGGTAATTATGTTTGTATAATTTTAAATATTTCTTTGCCTTCTATGTATTTTTAAAACGAAAGTCGGTTTTACATAACCTGCGAAGTACATTTTGAATTCGGGAGTTATGTAATAAAATTAAAAATATCTTTTAGATAATTGTACATAGGTTATTGGTTTTATCTAATAGATTTATTTGTATCTGATGTACTGTTAAAGCTTTACATTTTGTCGACAAAATCGCAAGAGTCATACGCGCAAAGCGATCTGGGACGCGCCCCTCTTGAGTTTCCACGTTTATATAGTTAAAATTTGGAATTTAATGCTTTATTTACAGATAAAAAAGTTTTAGAGTTTATTTATTTATTTATTAAATGAATTCATAGTATCTTTTCAATTCTCAACACACGCCGCTGACGATTTAAATTCCCTGTTTTTCATTTTAAATACATTTGTTTTATTTAAAATTACGTAGGTCATATTATCTAGTGTCTAACCTGTAATTATAGTGCACTAAATAAACCTCTATTGAATTCACAATAATCATTTTCTTCGCCAACTCTTTTATATTCAAGTCTATGAATTGAACATTATCCATCGAAAAAATATTTGAATTTAATTATGTTTGAAAGAACACATCAATGAAAATGTTTATATTGGCATATCATGTAAAAAAATTTGATTACATCATCTGTTAGATTTTTTTGATACACCATAAGATATTAATGAACACATGAACAAATGGTTATTTAGGTAAATTGTAACATGAACTTGTAACTTGTAAAATATAAGATGTGTATGTAAAATATTTTATCATCAAAATTTTCATGTTATGTAAGATGACGGCCCGGTTTTCTTCTTTTCCAAACTTTAATTTTGTAAACAGTACAATTACTATATGTTTTAAAGGTATACTAACAAGCTGTAGTGTTTTAGGTATAAATGTTTAATGAGGTTACGTACTGATTGTGCTCGTGAACTCCATCTAATGTTGAAAATAATTAAATATTACTTAAGTTAGGGAAATTCTATGAGTCGTTTGTAAATGCGTGGCGCTAGCCTTGTCCGCGTAATATCTGTGTCATTGTCACAGAGGTTCGTATTAGGCTTGATAAGCACTACTTGGGTGTAACGAACATCATTTTACCTTAGTGAAAATATACATGTGAACTATATAACAATTTACACGAGTCGCGTATTACACTTAAAAGTTGTACGCCTTAACAAATTGGTTTACGCACTGAACGTTGTGATGGTTAGGTATTACCGGTTTTAACGATACTTTACAGTTTTCTGTGTAATCACGTAAGGTCCGTTTGAAGTAATGTCCTCTTTGTTAGTTATGTAATTGTTATATCAGAGCGCTGAGGTGGATTTCAATAATTCGCTACGTCACAGATTGTAACAGTTCGCACGGAATTGTGTAGCGATATAGTCTAACGATAGCCATTGCGCTAAAGTCTAAAGATAACACAGGTCGCGTCCGCTGCGGCCGGGCACTCACCCAAATGTGCATTATAGATCATCGATCAACCGCATAACACTTTCTTTGACTAGAGATGTGTTACCCTGTAAGAGAAAGAAACAACAAAATCCAATGAAACTTATATGAACCGCGAAAATGTTATTCGTTATCTATATTTTATTAACCAGATGAATCACATATCATTATTTTACCGCCGCCATCTACTTATACTCTTATCGAAGAAAAAAATCCGTAACTAAAATTTTCCATTCATGAAATAAAAAAAGGTCGAATGATGTATCGCCGTCCGTCGGTTAACAACGGTGCTTGAATTATTATAATTTTGGCAAAGAATCCAATTCCGCGCCGTTTTAAGTACTTTTAGTGATAACAATTCGATGTTAACATTAACATACAATAAGTTTAGGGTTTCGTTTCGAAATGTAAATATTCTATTGCTTGGTTAGTAGGTGGTGCGAGGGGGGGGAGCACTTGAATGTTAAGTTTAATAATACTTATACCAGGCGTGTGCGGTACGCATGTGGACGTAATAAAAAAAAACTAGTTTGTCCGATGAGTTCAGTGGTACGCATTCGCTCACGGTCAAGTCCCGTGTGACCGAATTAAACCATGTGCTTTCTGTATCTATTTCCTAATACATCACTACGCTTACCACTAAATTTTAAGTTCTTTAAGTTTATTGAACTCTCTGAAATTGTTTGAAACATTTTCTAACAGAGTAATTGGAATGGATCTAATAAATAATAACAACAGCAGCAAGAACTTAGTACCATGGTTAAAATTTACATGCTAACTGAAGAGCGATTGTTCATCCAGAACTGATGACCAGATATAACCAATGTTATTACATACAGTAAGGCAGCAATCCAGCAGTTGTAAGCATTCCAATCATTTTGGTCTACTCTCCCTTTTTTTTAAAATCACATCAATCCATATCGTTATATAAGAAGCAGAATAGATGAAGCGAGAATTGATGAGAAACATGCGTTTAATATAAATTGTATAGAAAATTGTGGAAAATTTTCCCAATCGCCCACTAAAATTAGTGCACGTGGTTTAGTACCCTGACATTGATGTTACTGATACATTTATCATATCAAAGAATTAGATAAGATGGGACCGTACTTATGTATTTGACCGGCCAAATCCATCATCGTGATGCATACTGCAGCGGGATTATTTATAGCTCGCAAATCATATCTTTATAACTTTGCAACCTTACTGTTGGAAAATAAATTTTATTTTATACATACGCGTTTTGATTTATGTATTTCGAATGATCTGGAACTGTTGTTAGTTCGGTATTTTCGCATGTATGCGGTGTAGTTGTTAACTTGTCGGCTTTATAATATTGCTGCTATATACGAGTATATATCATGCGGACACTCGTGTAATCAAGCACGCGCACCCGATAAGATGTTTCGTGCAAACACATATACATATGTGATAAAATACATATTTTTGCTCCGAACGAATTCATTTAACAGTTTGATAATTAAATTTTACGACTACAGCACTAGTTTAAACCGGCGATTCTCATCATGTAATACGCGTACGACTTTGGTTACTCAACTTGTGACAATATAAAGACATTGTAATGTCTACAATATTCATTTTAAAACTAACTTACTTAAGTGCTCGAGAATGAAGTGAGATAAATGATACTTTAAATCTTGATATTAGGTAGATTTTCAGAGAAACGAGACATATTTCAGAATAGGTATGGATTTATCAGAGGACGAAAATAAGTTGCTAAGCAATATTCTAAGAGATCATATAAATTGTAAACGTAAACTTAGTCCCACTGAATAAATGAAATTTGTTGCTTCTCAATATTTACCTACCTGTGTTCACTACGAAGTATTTTTTTTTTGTCTTTTGTTGTAAAAACTTTGTACTTTGGACAATGAACAATTGTAGACCATTTTAGTTATTAGACGTTAACGGTGTTTTGTAATAAAGTATTATTACTGAACAATAAAATTTCTTTTAGAAACAGTTTTACGTGTTTAAAGCTATTCATGTGACGGTACACATAATTTTTATTACTTTTCCAGTTTCTCTTTTTGTGATTATTCATTTCAACTACAGTATTTTTCTATATTATGTAACATATAATATTTAATTTTTAGAGTTGACAATAGGTGTTACTTATGTAACAACGTGCCGTTGTGTTTGCGTCGATATAATGTACAAGTGGATGCTAAATGTTTCCCATATTTACAAACGCATCATATCAAAGTATACGCTATATGTAAGCGCGCAAGGAATTTGTTCAATGTGGCAATGAGTTGTGATAAAAATAACTTCACCAATATGTTTTTAATGGTTATTTTTAGAGATTATATATTATGAGGACGAACCAAGAAGTCCGAAAGGTGCAAGAAAAAAGTGTTCAGCCGCCGAATATTTACATTTATTTCGTATAGTAGTTTCGACGAAAAACTTCGCTGTAATCTTTGTTTGCGCGTGAAAATTACGGTTACGCAATTTTGTGAAGGTTATTCTAGTTTCAAAGTCGACGCATTTTGGCGCTTGTATCTCGTGACGGCGTCTGACGTCACGGTCTGCATACACTCCTGGTTTCTTGGATGAATTAAGCTTTATTGGAGTCGCCGCCTGCCTTTACATGTAGGCGTCTTAACCGGCGTCTGTCGCCGATCCGTGCGAAAATTATACTTGAAGGTCATATATTATGCGCCGTTATACTTACTGCTAACATAGTGTTTATATTAAATAAAAGTCTATATAAAACATACGTTATATGATAAATAGGGAGTACAAACTGCGGGAGTAATGAAAACGTTAAACATTGGATGGTTTATTACATAAAAATCGCGGAAGGGAATTTGACTATTCGATCGAAGGTCGCCGACGGCACCGCGGTTGTTTTTTACGTAACTGAAGTAAGCACTACTACTGCGTAGTAGTATTATAGCAGTTTACCGCTCAGCATACTGTTTAACCACACTGCTTCTTTAGATCCTCACAAGTTATGTCCCTGTATATATATTTAAAATTTACGATAGTACATATTATTTTGCCGTACTTGTAAATCAATAGGTACTAAATTATTTTTTATAGGTTTTTAAGTTTGTAAATCACGTTTAAATACATAGCCTTTAAACGAACACAAGGTCAACGTGTATTTCCTTAAACAAGGCCTGTTTTCCCGACGCTAATGTTTATTACTACGTTGCGATAGTGTTATACTTGAGATGCGAAGATGTTTTAAAAATGTTTCAATTGTTGCAATTTAAGAAACGAACATTTCTTTTATACGTATATGAGTTTATTACCAGTACAATAACTCGCTTATTGACCCGGAGCGTTCTTTCACAAGTGGCGAGTTGTAGTCATTTATGTTCGTCAAGTGCGTTTCGGGGCATCACTCATCACCGTGATAGCTGTTGGATATTAAAATACATTTGCCTTTTTACCATATCTTTATCAAGCTTAACAGGGATCGAATCCTAGCATCACTGAGTCTTGATGTGCGTACGACCGCATTTACAAACTGAGCCATCGCCGCTCCTATTACAAATCTATTTTCTATTAGTCAAAACTAAAAGATCGAAGTTGAGTTATGTGTTTATAGAAACTGAACTTTGTTTTTGCGTCTAAACAGTTACGTCCCTTTTAGTATTAAATTCGTGTTACTTTAAGGAAAAAATTGCCAGCTTGTTTTTTGGTATTTACGCGTAGTAAACGCACAGTGTCGTATGAGTCACAAACATCCCAGTTTGTACGTTTTATTTGCATTCAATTAAATTAACAGTTTTATACAAAATAGATTTATATCAACATTGTTTAAAATACTCACTTTAAATAATACTAAAAAAAATTGCTTTAACAAAGTAATTGTTTAACTTTTTAATGTGGATATAAAAAAGGGGAAATACAATTTTGTTATGAGTGCTAAGTATAAAGAAAATGCATAGATTTCAAGTGTTCACAAAGTTAAAAGCGGGTCGTTGAACCTTGGCCTTTGGTTTTACATTTCGTCGATAGCGTTTCTGGACTAAATTTGATTCGCAATGAGTTCGTATAAATTATTTGTAATTGTATCAGTTGGCAATATAAATAATTTATGTATGTATCAAACTGTTGACGATGGTATAAACTGATAAATATAACTTTGGTAACCAGTACTTCTTTTCAATTTTAATTTGATTGCAATTTTTTCAACTTATTATTTCTTGGATGATGTGATCTCATCTATTTATAAGAAATGGTTACTTTTAATGATTTCCCAGAATGACGTCATTTTTTAATTGTACTACATGTTACAAGCAAAGTGGTATTCAAAGAAGTTCATTAACGATTTATATAAAATTTAATATTGTATCTCATTATTTGTTTTGTTTAATAGATGGATTAATTTGCTTTCACTAGTACAGTCTCGTTTGTTAATATAGGATAGTTAATAGTAGTACTTCAATAAAGCTATTATTTAATAGTGTAAGTTGTTTAAACGAAGCCTGTATCCGTAGTTTTCTAAGTGGTTAGTTTTTACCGGGAATTTTTAAATTCAATTCTCATTATTTTCTTTAAAATCTGATTATTCGGATTCTCGATTTTTTGGACTTTTCTTAAACATTTTTTTTTTGAGGGAAAAAGTTCTTACATTACCACGAATTATTATTTGGCCCCTTACAGAACAAAAGTCGATTATCAAAAAGAAGTATTTAAATTATTAAAGATATTATTAATATAAGTTTTGATTTTGAATAAACAGGTTCTCGGTTTGTAATAATAGTAAGTAAAGCCGGTACTTTACCGGAGTACGTTTAATGTTGTTACAAGGAATTGTGACGACGTTATTTACCAATAACTTAAATGTAATGATATTTACTTAAACATGAATAGTTATGGCATTGTCATAAATAGTAGTTCATTAAATGTAATATTCGATTACGTTGAAACCTTTATTTATTAGCAGTATAAAATTAAGTTACTTTTTGGTTTACATGTGTATATAGATTGGTATTTCACGTTTGCCCTGATGAGCAATCATAGCAGTTCTAGATTTTCCACTACTGTGTCAACTGTGTTAATGGGACGCGGTAAATTACTACATTGATTACTAGCACGAAAGATTCCGAAGGCGAATGGTGTCAATTATGCCGCTCGCGATTACTGTGGTAATTGCATTGAATGAATTAATGTAAAAATTAAAATTATCTTAACCTAGTGTCATTGAGAAATGAGATGTGGAAATTGCAATTTTGAGAGTAATGGATTTGTTTATTTCTTCAATTTGAATGCTTTTACACAATTTTATGTAGAATAGTATCTCGTTGACGTATACAATATGATATTTAAATATTTTTTTATTTAAATTCTTTGAAATCAAATATAGAGAAGTATATGCTTTGATGTGTATTGAATCATTTGCATTGACAAGGAAGAGATTCATGCGAACGTTTATTTACTGTTATATAATGAAGCAAATCACCTTGCAACGACCTTATCCGTTACATTTAATCTATAAAGGGTGAAGTTAACAATTACAAATATATAATACAATAATTGTTCGACGTATTATGTTATTTCTTTTCATAATACATTGATTTAATCTTCTTCTTCTTAGTCGTATTTCCTCATGACTGAGGGTCGTGGTCATCATGTTTTTATTGAAACACACGTCGACTCTCTTGGCATTGCCATTTCACATACTAGTCTGACCACTGATGATCATGACATAGATATGCAGGTTTCCTCACGATGTTTTCCTTCACCGTCAGAGCACGTGATATTAGTTGGTGTTTTTATGCTAACTGCACATAAATTGAAATATTCATTGGTGCGGGCCGGATTCCAACCCGGTACCTTCGCATTGGAAGGCCGGCGTTCAAACCGCTAGGCTATCACGGCTTATTATTGATTTAATAGACAAGTTAAATTTGCTTATTTTTTTGTGTTGAAGCAATTACACAGCCGATTGTATATAAACTAAAACTAATATCGTTATCTACATACGTACTAACTACTCATGCTTAAAGTTGGTTTGAATATCAATATTTCTATTGTTTTACTTCGACTCGGTTTGCTTACAACGGAGCCACTTTGGCACTCATGTCTTTAAATTTATTGAAGTTTACCTAATATAACACTAATAATATATAAATGTTTATGTTTTTGCTATTATATTAACAAATACATATTTAATAACATAAGTAATGGGGTACCATTTTTAAAATTATGATTTTGATAATAATTCATAATTTTTCTTATTGTTTGTTTTAGAAAGTATGTCCAACGACAACAGTCCTGCTAAGGAACTTAAGTGCAGAACAAACCAATCTTAAGAGCGTACTCCAGGAGAAGATACCCAAGGAGCAGGCGAAGATCCGCGAGTTCCGTAAAGAACATGGCTCTTCAAAAGTCGGAGAGGTCACCATTGACATGGTGAGTTCTTGCATATTCACTTTGCGAGTTTTGGATGGAGTGAAAGTTTGAAATATCGTCTGAAATCTCCAATATGTTGACATATGGTTAAGTCGTAGTTCTTCTTCTTCTTAAAGTGCCTCTCCATTACTGGAGGTTGGCCGTCAGTTCTGCGAATTTCTGCCTATCTTGAGCCACACGGAACTGTTGCTCCACGTTGGTGATACCAGTCCACTCTCTTATGTACCGTAGCCAGGATTTTTTTTTAAAACCAGGACAGTATTGCAGACCATTAAAAAGCGAAAGGTTGTATATCTTGGCCACGTGTTTCGGCACGATAGATATCACCTGCTTCAACTTATAATGATGGGCAAAGTAGAAGGAAAAGTCGTAGTTACCCAGACGAAATGCCGGAGATTCCCGCAACTAGAGAGACTGCTAAATTTAAAATATACGTCATAAATATTTTGTTATAACTAAAAAAATAACTTTGTGTTCGTACTTTACTACATTTTGTATCAAACTCAATGGTGCGAATCTATCGTGCAGTCTTTATTCATATGTAAGTGGAGAACGTTCCGCGTCATCATTATACTTCATTATAAAATGTCGCATGACACCGGTAACAGGCGTGAAGTCCAAACACATTTGCTATTTAATATGCGGTTTCAATTTTTAATGGATTTGTAATCTTTTATTTTGGACGTCTACACATGACATTGGCTCACGCACAAACCGTGCTCATGCCATCAAATGGGAAGAAGAAGAAGAATATGCGGTTTTTTATTTCGCTGCGTTACCCAAAACATGGGAACGGTGTTAACACTATTATTGCAGCTGGAATTAAGGTCTTGCACACGAAAGCTTTTTGTACTCGTAATTATTTTACTGGTAAATAATTACACCGGTAACTTTTTTAGTTAAATTATTAATCAAACCAGAGCATAGTAAAGTTTGCACACTGCGCTGTCTAAACGATCAACGGCGAGATCTACAACTAGTCAATAGGTTCCCTTACCTTTGACAAATTATAGATCACCTTCATTGTGACCTCTTTCCTCCTAAAATAGCATTTTTCATATTGTCTGTCGTAACCAATTTCATTCAACTTATACTCATGTGACGCCATCACTTACAATTAGCTGATGCTTCTGCACATCCTGTTGCTTCTACTGAATATGTAATAACGGTTAATTTTGATCATGATTGACTATTATAAGGCTGGTTTGTTTTTGTATGGGTGATCGTCGAGGATGTTTATAACTTCCGTCTCCGCACTGTTTTCTTTTACTGGCTGGCAGAACAATGGTGCTGTACTTCGACTCACGTAAATGTTAGGTTCTGTCTGTTACCAGTTTAACAATATCGGATTGTATGTAATAACATCGATTGATGAACCTTTTAAAACGCAGACAATCAGTAATAAATGAAAAAAATTTCTACAATCTAAACTGAAAAAGTGATTAAGATCACTTCACTATAAACACATTAGTATAAGAAAACTTTCTGTATGTATAGGATAGAGCAATTTTAAATTTAACAGAATACTAAGGATACTTGTTTTTTTTTGTATTTAGATGTATGGTGGCATGCGTGGTATCAAGGGTCTGATCTGGGAGACTTCCGTCCTCGACCCGGATGAAGGCATTAGATTCCGCGGGCTTTCAATCCCAGAATGCCAACAGAAGTTGCCCAAGGCCAAAGGGGGTTCCGAACCCCTGCCCGAAGGTCTCTTCTGGCTCCTTGTTACTGGAGAAGTACCCACCGAAGCCCAGGTCCGGGCTTTGTCCAAGGAATGGGCACAAAGGTGAGTAAAGAGCGTGTATAAATGTTTCATGATTCATCAGTGTAGTTACGTCACGTAGGAAGTAGAAGGGGATTGCTGGACGGAATGTCTAGAGTGCCCACAATATCCGTCACTATAATTGCCGCAGAAAATTACCAAGGAATACGTACGGGGACTAACGTAGCTCGCAGATTGTTCATCATAATTTATCATCGTACGTATAGGTTATCCTGCCGTAAATGGATGTTAGTGCACAGCAGAACGTACCGGTTATCATCATGAAAATTGTGCTTACGACAATAAATGTTATAATGCAGTAGACAACAGAAGTTAGAAGACGTCAGATAATTTAAACAATTTATTATTATTGTAGTCCAAGTCTACTATAGGTTAGTGAATGTCCTTCAAAGTTAATCTAACCGTTTCGGATATTAACTGGAACAAACAGACATAACTCATAAAATAGACTTAAATGATTTATGAAAAAAAAATGTGTTTTGATATTACAAATATATGTTTAGATGACAAGACATACGCAGTGATAGTATTTCGAAAATTTCGTTCTGATTTAATTATATTTATCTGCGACAGTAGATTACATCGCCGCTTACCATCAGGTGGGATCGTAGTCAAGCACTAGTCTATCATAAATAAATAAAAAAAAAACAGTATGTTTGTAATCTTGTTAATGTTTAAATAGAGCCGAGCTCCCGGCCCACGTGGTCACTATGCTGAACAACATGCCCAGCAAGCTGCACCCCATGTCGCAGTTCTCAGCAGCCGTCACAGCTCTCAACAGCGAGTCTTCCTTCGCAAAAGCTTACAACGAAGGCGTCCATAAATCTAAATACTGGGAGGTGAGCTAAAACGACCCGTTAAATCCATTTGAACATTTTAACTATTACTTGTTATAATTATGAAAATATTTCTTTAATAATTAAATGTAAAGATTAAGTTATAAAGTAACTTAACCTTATTTAATTAAGGTCAATATTCTTTCTTATGTTAGTGCAGTAACTGACTGCAGATGTAGTTACAGGGCTTCAGTGGTCAAAGGTGATACAGCACCTTAAGAAATCAGATTACTGACTTACCCAGTGCCCTGACATACTAAGATTGAATATCTAATATACTATATCATTTTACATCGTATTAAAATATGATCAATCCTTTTTGATTGATCAGTTCAATCCAAACATTGATACTAACACCAATTTGTTAATACGTTTAAACAAAATGTCTCGATGTACTATTGGATATTTCTTTATTGCAACTTAGTAAAACTTATTTGACTTCCAACAGTACGTTTACGAAGACTCCATGAATCTTATCGCGAAGTTGCCGGTTATTGCGGCTACCATTTACCGGAACACCTACCGCGATGGGAAGGGCATCGGCGCCATCGACGATAACAAGGACTGGTCTGCGAACTACAGCACGATGTTGGGCTTCGACGACCCGCAGTTCACCGAGCTGATGAGGCTGTACCTCACCATCCACAGGCAAGTTGCAACATGAGCCACACGATCTGTTACACATATTAATGTTTGTAAACTTTTAACGTATATGCAACGGCGCGAAGAGATTAGAATGTTGAGCTGATGGTAGATGATATGGCAGAGCTCGTCGCTTTACAATCTGAGTTATTCATTATCGTTATTTCAATAATTTCACTGGCGTCCTTGACTGTAAAATCGATGGGAGGTCGAGATAGGTTGAAATTAAGATGATTATAACTAAAATATGGTAAAGTGACCACTGACCATTGACGTAAAAATGAATGTTGAGACTTTTACATTTGCAATGTATTGAGGTCACCGAAGTACATCATACACTGACCCCTTGCTCATAGGGCAGTCACTGATTCTCTAGTGTTATTTTTTGTTTGCTTCGCGACATAATTGTAGAACGAAAACTATCTTGAGAGACATCTTTAATTATTATCTTTTCATTTCTTTAATGCATGTTACGTACCTTATTTGTACATCTGCGATATTATATATACCACGCGAAAGACTTGCTCTGGCTAATATAGATCTTTGTCACCTATTTTTTTTTGCAGTTTATTTTACTGTTCCTTGTTTTTTGTTTGTAATAACACTACAATTATTACTAAACATTTGTCTAACTAAAAAAACTAATTTGTTAGCTATTTGCGTTTGATTCGAGTATTAAAACGTGTTGTTATAATGAACACAGATTTTAAAATTACTGCTACGATGCTCTATGTATGCCTGTTTTCGTAGACAGAGCTCGGCCTTGACTAAATTTTTAAAAACAACGCCTAGTATTTTTGACTGATGTAATTTTTTTTAATTATATTTGTTCTCGTTTGTTTTCGTTATTTATATAGCTGGCGCTTTATGCTTTAGTTTAATAGAAATTTTATTATAATTATTCATTCGATTACAGTGACCACGAGGGTGGCAACGTATCGGCGCACACTACACACGTAGTGGGTTCTGCACTTAGCGATCCCTATCTCTCCTTCGCTGCAGGACTCAACGGTCTCGCTGGACCTCTTCACGGACTTGCTAATCAAGAGGTATGTAATTTACATTATACTACTAACTAACACTTATTCATCATCATCTTATTTGGAAAATCCGCTATTGGTCACATTTAAATCATTATCAAGAACCATTTTTTGCATCTTCTAGACTAGTCGAATGTTCATCTGATGGTAAATGGTAGATCATACAAATGAGGTGCGGATAATTAATTGCCACAACAGTTAAGCTTCTTTACTCCTATAATTTATATAGTCACAGCGCCTTATGCATAACATTTGCTCACTACTGCTAATCAGTAAAAATAGGCCATTGCTGTGAGCTTGGAACCCAGTAAAGATTTGCAATATGCACATTGTATAGACAAGAATCACATAAAAAAGATTAGACCAAGGAATCGTGTACACGCATATAGTTTTTCCTTTCCAGGTATTGATCTGGCTTGAGAAGCTGCGCAAGCAGGTCGGTGACAACTTCACTGAGGAACAGCTGAAGGAGTTCATCTGGAAGACACTCAAGTCTGGTCAGGTTGTGCCTGGTTATGGTCATGCTGTACTCAGGAAGACTGATCCCAGGTAAGGCTATGTAGACAGCTGCCATACATTATATAAAACCATTGTTCCTCACTTTTTACTTTATCTGTTTGTCTTCAGAAAATTATGTTTATAAACATATATGAGATATAAATGGTAACTTATATCAGATTGCAGTAAGTCCGTGCTATAGTGACTATCCATTTGCTCTGTAACACGGGGGGTCTCTGGTTAGATTCTGGTGCCACATTTTGATGTGTATGACTTATGGTACAGTTTTCTAGAACTCGCCTGATTAGTTACCACCTTCATATGGTAAATCCGCCACTTTAAGAGCGTAGCTGTGTTCCGGCTACCAACATGAGAGCCAGACTATTCTAGGGGAGTATTATTTACCATCAAAAGCCACTTCATCACATAACACCAGTTTAGTTCATTTGTCATTAAGTAGGTAAGTTAGGTAATCAGCAGTCATCAAGTAGAAAATGAAAATAATCAAAGGACTCTGCTTTAAATATTTGATTTATAACATTTTAAATAAGTTAGTTTTTGTTTGTGCATACCAATAATTTCTATAATATATATAATGGGATGATGTGAGGGTGATGATATCTTTATAATAAAAAGCAACTAAGAAAATTTAAAAAAAACATTTTTTTCCTGCAGATACACATGCCAGCGCGAATTTGCCCTTAAACATCTTCCCAACGACCCACTCTTCAAACTGGTGGCAGCGGTGTACAAAGTGGTGCCACCAATTCTTACTGAGCTCGGCAAAGTTAAGAACCCATGGCCCAACGTAGACTCCCATTCTGGAGTGCTCTTACAGGTTTGTTATGTTTGATTAGCAATTATTTCAATTAATATTTCATATGTTCTGAATTATAGTTCATACCTTTACAGGCTTCAGTTTATTATCTAGGTTTTTTGATAGATGATATCTATGTGTTGGTTTCATAAGAATTTAAAAAAACAGCCCTTAGATTGGCGTTGGGTGAGTATCTTTTATGACCGCATGTCAAAATTAACTGAAATGTAAAGATTAAAGAGTCTAATTTTAACGTTATTTTTGGTATACGTTATTTCGGATTTTTTTAATTTTCGGAACTATAGTGGATCACTAATAGGTCACTTAGATACCTATAAGTTATAGGTGATCAACCCCATGATCTTGGATGTTAAAGTAGGAAAAAAAATTGTTTCTTTAAATGTCTGTTATTCAATCAGTATAGATGTCTTTCTGTTTACAATTAATATTTGTTGAAACTGTTTACGTTATGTATTTTTTAGCCGAAGCTGATTCATAATCTTAAATGATCTACACCTACTGCTGGAAACAGGTCTCTTAAGGAAATTGATTATTTATTAGTAATTGATTAATCATTATCATTTCAGCCTATTATTTTCCATAGTGAAGACTATAATGGCCGCAATTACCTGAAACTATTTTTTTATTATACAGTATTACGGGCTGAAGGAAATGAACTACTACACCGTGATGTTCGGCGTGTCGCGCGCTCTTGGTGTGCTCGCGCAGATGGTCTGGTCCAGAGCGCTCGGATTCCCCATCGAGCGGCCCAAGTCCCTCAGTACCGAAATGCTCATGAAGCAGTTCGGTAAGTAAAGGGACCTTCATAAACTAAGCTCGCGTAGGCGTCATGCGCACTGACGTCACTGCGGTATTCGTTCGTATACTGTGACGTTCTAGTGACAGGATTTATTTTCGAAAATCTTACTTTATGTATATTTATTTAAACTTAAAAATATTCTGTTTGACTTCATAGGGACGTTATGTGTGACTTTATGTATTATTATATACGTACGTCACAACATACGAACGTAATTAAAACCATTTCTTTGTATCAAACTAATGGTGACAATGAAGTGGTAATGTTGCGCCCGAGCGCCACCAGCCGGTGGGGTGCTCGGTTAGTGGTACCTTTTAGCCAATCTGTACTATCTCGTCAGTTTCTTTCTTCTCTCATTGTACGATTATCGTATGATACTTGTTGCTTGCACCGGGCCCTTTTAGACTATCGTTCCTTGTAGAGTAGATATTGATTCACACTTAACCAACAGTCAATTTCTCGTGAGGTCTTTCAATTTTACTTGCACGGGACATTTTAATCAGCGGCAATATATTATAATGCATAATGAAACTTAAAATATACACACGACTTTTGAATTTTTCGAATCTTAACTTATTTAAATATTTTTTTTTTAGTATTAAGTGTAAGTGATGCATTTTTTTTAAATGAAGTTTTTTTTTTGATGATTTTGTTGATGTTTAGTATTCTATTACGTTAACACTGTGTACTTACGTATGTGATGATAAATGCAATATTTTTTTGAATTACTATGTGTAATATGAAATTAAATCTTAAACGAAATTTGTAAACAACGAAATTAAGTGGGGAGAGGGTTGTGATAGAGTGGAGAGGTATTAAATTGACTAGTGGTTGTGTGATTCAACTGGTAGATGGTAATACGGTAGTTGGCTTAAACAGATCCGGTTGATATAGATAAAGTTTAAATTCATTTAGACCGTATTTAGGGATGTGTAGTGGCGTTGGGATGGTTTGTGTAGTGCCTAATGAAAGTAACAATAATACAAAAATTAAAATTCAATTAGAATTTTGCCTTATATTTGATAATTATTGTTGAATACGATATAAATACTTGTTTCACGGGTTTATATTCAAGTTTATAAAATAGATTGTTCGTGTAACTTTGCACGCATGTACCACCCACACCTAAGCAATTCCTTTATAGTTCATTTCACATCTGTTGTCAAAAAAAAATTAACATGCAGCTGTGCTCTTATTTAATTTTAAGGCTCCAAAGTATTTATCTTAATTTATTTAATGTCGAAAATAAAATTAAAGCACATGAAATTTATTCGTTAATAATAACCATGATTGTAATTCGTTTAATTATATAATCATTGTTTATTATATACTATTACTGATTGTTTTGTTAAAAAATTTGAATTATGTACCTGTTGTGGTACATGTGTGTGCGAGGACATCATTACTGCCCAGTATAGCGTTTAAAAATAAAATTGACAATACTAAAAATAAATTGGTGCACTGTAATTGAAAATTGTTTTTCTTATGCCATTCACCACGAGTCCTAATCCTTGGAAACACATCTGTCCCGATTTCATATTATTTTTAAAGTATAGTTAATTAGTTGTATTGTTAAACATTAGTATTAGGATCAATTTATATAGAACAATTATCTTCGGGATGGATTAAAATCATCCTTTTTAGTTATTGATTAATGTAACGTAGCGTAATTGTTCTTTTTTTATTATTAACTAAAAAAGTGAGGTCGGAGATGGTGACGCTTACAAACCCTGTCTCTGGCGTGTCGCCAGCTAGAACTCTAAATGTTATGGCCTGAGATTTATGATATGGTATAGGGGTATAGAAACTCTGCCTCTGACCAAACTACTAAAATTGGGCACGGAAACAAACGAAATCTCTGTTATAAAGCAAACGATTGGCCAGCCAAACTTACTGGTTCTAGATTGGTGCCAACGTATCCAAAGAATTGTATACAAATTTTACTATAACCCGGTTTGATGTTCGTTATAATTAGAGAGATTACTGTGGTAACGTAACATCATTTCCTGTGTGATCGGTGAGTAAACTTATTAGACGAACGTCCTGCTCGTCACATCGCCCGAATAAAGATTAAATGAAGAAAAAAATTTGTGTTCGTAACGATGTTTACTTTGTACACAGATCGAGTTATCAACAGCGAGAAATTGGATAAAAATTAAAAACTATGGTAACACAAATGTAGTTCTGTTGCTGAAAAACCATTTACTGTATGTGGATGTCTACTGTCAATCGGAGCATCTGAAGAAAACTAGTGTCTTTATATTGAAGTAACTATTTAATTTTCATTGTCAATTGAACGTTTGATAATTTATCTGATATGGAAGTGTTTGAATTATATCATCTTTTTGTATCAACTGGTTTCAGTATTAGGTAGCTACCACTATAGAGCCTATTACAGTCGGTAAGTGGTGTATCTGGAAAAATTTGTGTAAGGAGTTTCATTATTCTGTCTCAAGGTCTTAAGAAAGACAGACTTTTGAGGTCCTTGGAACTGGACCACGTCCAGTGGAAAATTGTTAAAAGAAATCAAAGTACAACACAAATTGATTAAGCGATTAATAAGTTTTTTTTTTGTATATTTAATATGCATGTAATTCCTTTGCAGATTGAACATATTAGCAATGTTAATGAGATATTTATTTTCAAAATCAAGTAAACAATATGTTATTAAAAAAAAATAACAATCATATTAAAATGCGATGTTCCCACACACGCCACTGATAACTCCATGCACTTTTACATATTTTTAAGTTAAATTCTTTGTTGTAAGTTACAATGAAAGAGGACAGCTTACAATGAGCCGCAATCGTATCGACTGACACCGATCACATAGAAATTAGGTGAAATTTTCACATTTAACACCATTCCGCCGTTCGTACTCAGCAATTATTATAAAATTAATGTTCTATCGATCTATTAATTATAATGACTGTGGAAGGATTACAACATTTCTGGTTATAGATGTTTACATATTCTATAACTTATAACAACAAACATTAAAATGATGTAAATGTAAAAATACGCGATAAGGTCTCTTGTATTTCCTGCATCGTTGTATTGGGGAACAGCATATGTTCTAATAGACCCTGGTTAGCGAGGCAGCACACGCTGGGTAAGAGTAGCATTAGTCTGCCCAGACGAGTGGTGTCCTTTTTAGAGCAGTGCTTTTGTAGCGTAATCAACATCTGGTCTTGGAGGTGTTCTATGAGGTTTGCGGTTTGGGTGCCGAAAAAATCTGCGAACCATGAAAAGTTTATTAAATAAATACATTTATTATACTTCATGAGGGATGGATGAGATTAAACAACTTCCGAGGCGCAATAACACGGAGGTCCCCATTTCGATTCCGGCGTCACTTGTTGAGTAAGATTACTTTAAAGGTGGATTACAAGCTCGAAACCTATTTAATAAGTATGTTACGAGTATTATAACTTAACTAATTTTGTTTACATGATTTAATTCTTAATACAAATATGTTATTATCAACTGAATAAAAGTTGTAAACAGAGAAAGAATAAGTTTCACAAAGTATACCTGTTCTAAACAGTAGCGCAGATTTGAGACATTCGAACTCTGTCCTGTCTATATGACAACTTGATGACTTTTTGAGAAATGCTACAAATTTTTTGAACTCATGTTTTATGTTTGGCTGCTTTGACGTTACATCAGAGTGTAGGTAATCTGGAAACAAGTACAGTTTAAACCAACAAGGCTTCTCTCGTAATACAAAAGTTCCTGGCTCCGTGCTAAATGTTGAGAAGCTTGTATAACAGAAGAGATTTTTCGAAGTCTCCTGGCCAGCCTTGATATCGCAAATTTAGGGTTGTTATAATATTACCATTTTCGACCCCATTGTTATTTTACATAATGTGAAATGGTGACCATTATCTTTATAATATCTTTAAGTTTAGTCGTAAAATAAGGAACATGTCTGCCTTCCAATCCGACTCACAAAAGAATAGAGCGATGGGCGTTTATTATCCTTTCTATGCAAATAATACTATTATTACCATTACTAAGACTGCTTTGTTTTATATCGGCAATTGCGTTAACTTAAATATCTAGCTTACCTTCTGCTTTAAAGTAGAAAGTGTACTGAGCGGCAGTCAACACGAAGAGCTCTTTCCAGTTACTGTGCAGGAGATGAATTTTCTCGTTTGTCTTTATTTGGCGCAGTGATGTTATACCGTGGATCCATTTGATGGAGACGACCAATAGCTCAATTGCCGGGTTATGTACACCACCCGGAAACAATTCCGGCGTTGCGAAAGTGTGTGTCATCTCGGAATTCGTATTGCTCTTCGCCAGTTGAATATTTCTCTCCCCATCTAAAGACGCTCTAAGGGAACTTTCTGAATTGTGGTAATCCGCCGATCTCTCCATATTCTCTGATGCTAAATGTACAGCCGTTTCCATGTCGTGGAATTGACGCGCTCTCTTCTTCGTTTCTACGTGAAGTAAGGAAATACGAGAAATGAAAAGGTTAATTCTCTTATTACCGATTCTAGCTGCAAAACAAGCTTGAATACATGAATAATTATTGTCTTGACGTATTGCAATTGGTTATAAATTAACTACATTACGGTTAAAGGAAATGTTATAATGTATATGTATTAAATATGTAATTGGTGTATAGATATATAATGCAGCACGTAATTATTACTTAACGTTCAACGGTTTCTACTATTTGTATGTATACCTTTGGTAATGATATATATGATTAAAGTCAATAATAAAATAAACTTACATTCATATAATGGTTAGAAAAGTAAGTTTGAGATTAAAATGCAACAGTTTGGTTTACGCGCATAGTGGATCGTTTTCTTATTCATTTCATTATAAGAAAGGTTTACATTAAAAAGGCTTTTAGCTCATTCTAGAAGATAAATGGAAATATAACTTTGGGTCTTTTTGCTGTAAACTTTTATGTATTAAATCTCTTAAAAACTCTTAGCATGCTCTGCAGAAGGTTGCGGGTAGGCTCTGCTTAATTTTATTTATTATTTTCTTCGTAAAATCTATAAATTACAACACTAACCGATTTCATATGATGAAACAGCTGGAATATCGTTTTTATAAGCCTCTGCAGAGCTGGACACCTCATCCTCCTTTACCTTATCGGGGGCCTGAGAGTCAGGTTTTACTGGACTCTTAGTGTACGGCTGGTGCATTTTGGGGGAACTGACGCCCTCGATGTCAGGCGCTAAACAGAAAGTACATAATAATAATGTTAGTAACAGGTGCTGTTGGGCCGTCCAGTGCAAAGTTTAGTTTGGTTTAGTGGATGATGAAGACCGACGATCATATTAATCGCTTTGCTATAGAGGCAGGGGTTATTAACTTCTATTCTTGAGTCTATGGAGCGTATATTTTCGCTACCATCGCTTTATTTTCTATTAGACGAAGAGACGTTCACCTGTTATAAATGTGGTGTATAATGTGGACCTAGTAATGATGAGACAGCCTCAGTGTGTTCGTTGTTTTAAGACAAGATTTTAAGTCTCATTACCCCAGTAATCAGAAGCTATTACATCCTTCAAACTGGAGCTCAGTAATGTTTGCACACTACTGTCTGGCGGTAGATAAAGTCACTGTAGTGGTACCTACCTAGATGGTCTCCGGCTACAGAAACCTACCAGCAGTTAATACTTATTTTTAAGCTGGTTAACTTGCTTATACCGTCGCTAAATTCTATGTAAGAAACACGAATATTTGTATGTATGTGTATAATATAGTCTTGTGTATAGTATGCATTTTAAATTATACTCACTATTACTCTTCGTGTCCAAGCGTAGTGAGTTTTCCGATGGGAAGTGAGGATAGAAAATATTTGTCGGGAAATAGCCGGCGCTTGTCGGATAGGGAAGGGAAGAGGGGAATAACGGGATTTTGAAGGAGTTCAGTGTATTCAAAGTGCCGACTTGGGTGCTAAGGAATGGTCTCAGTTGTACATCCGGCGGCAACGTCTCTTGATATCTTGTGAATTCATGAAAAGAATTTTCTGCGAACGCTGAATTTAGTATGCGCGAGTCTGACGAGGCGGCCGTGTTGTAAGAATAAATGGAGGGGAAAGGAGGTACTGCAAGTGTGGAGGGGAACAGGCTCGGGTAACGGACAAAGTTATATCCGACTTTTGGCAACGGAAATTGTTGCTGGGCTGCTAGCAAAGGTCGCCTGACGCGTTCATTCTGCACCGCTGAAAGTAGAATTAAAATGCACTTTAAAATATACCATAACATTTTCAATGATCTGAAATTTTAACTGTTCACTGTTGAAAATAGTTTGTTTATTCTTTATTGTACACTTCTAAGTTGTATTTCCTCATGACTGAGGGTCGTGGTCATCATGTGTAATGAAACACACGACGATTAACTTGTCAGTTAAAATGGAGTGGTGTTGCCATTGCCTTCTCCATTTCACATACTAGTGCGAGCACGGATGGTCATGACATATATATGCAGGTTTCCTCACGATGTTTCCCTTCACCGTCAAAGCGCGTGATATTAATCGGTGTTATAGTAACTGCACATAAATTGAAAAATTCATCCGGATGTGAACCCAGTATCTTCGGAGAGGAAGGCCGTCGTTCAAACCACTAGAATATCACGGCTCTCATCGCTTATTGTACACACAAGAATAGAAAATGTAGCGAGCTTAATCCTAAAAGAGTTTTCTTCTAGGAGGTTTGTAAAGAAAGTAAATGAATGTAAAGTATTATTATAACCACTAAATAAACAAGATAATTCTAATTAATGGGAAAACAAACGGCGTGTTGAGTGCATACATTGACACTTGAACTATCTGTGTACAGAAGGCGACCCTATGTAGAGCGATATCTGTTGGAGTATTAATTTGCGGTGGTTAAAGCTTGCTCAGTCATAACGAACGGTCCCCAAAACTCGCAAGTGTCGTGCAAACACGCCTGTCACGCGGGGCGCCCGCGGTCCCGCCGCCGTCGCATGTAAATACAAGCCGCTGCTGCTGACAGCTCAACACCGAGCCAGTCTACATACAGACGCACAAACAAATTTGTCATCATACTAAAAAAAATCAATTAAATCATACCAGCGGTTACGCAAGGAAATAGTGTTTCACATAAAAACGAAGAAGGATTTAACAACGCGGCGCCAGTTAGATGGCATACACTGCATCACATTGCGCTGTCTTGACACATGTGTTAAGTTTTATAACCCCAGTTATTTCACTAGTATACAGCGCCTTTCAAACTACAATGTTTGCGCAATACTGAAACAGTCACTGCGGTGGTACCTAAACGATCTCCGGCAAGACACCTACCACCATCAAAGAAAAGAGCAAAAAAATACACTTAGACGTTTGATGTTCATGTATACGTTACGCAGGTAATTGTTTTGAAAACCGTATGAAGAGTAGAGGTAATATAATATGTTAGGTATTAAAAAACTGTACTTAAATTCGAAGAGTTCGCAAACTCGCGAGCGGTGTTAACTTTACGCTCAGGCTGAAGGGTTGTCGTGTACTCGTACGCCGCAATACGTTGTCGTGTGAACGGGCAGCTTGCGCGTCACAAACTCACAAACACACCCACAATATCCAGGGCGACCGTAACGTGGAACAGATGAAATACCACCTCACCCCTCCCACGATTTTTATCAATCGCCACTTACTGACACTCGTGTACCGCAAATACTTCAGATGTCGACTAATGGAAAAGACATGCTCCGAAGAAGCAGCCTGTGTAAATACTTTATTGAGACAAGTGCTTGAACGTCCGCCATTGATTTTCGACGCGCCATTACTCATATATTCCGCCGTTTTTAGTATTAAATAAAAATAATAATCCATAGCTCTAATAATCTCATACTTTAATAATTTTGTGCATTTTTTATGCGAAGAAAATCTTGAAAACACAAACAAAACAAATAAAACGTGTAATTTTTTGTTCTTGTGCAAATCAGATTTTTTAATTCGATTTTAATGAATCTTTTGTAAAGATTTTTTAAGTTAAAAATGTAACAACTTGAGGATGGAAAATTGTCTGTTGGTAATTGCAGAAACTTTCTAGTTAATCAATAGTTAACTTTTTTTAAGTTGTTGTTATAGAATTAAGTAGCAACAAATTAGCATTGACGTAATATATTATTTTAATCAGTAGTTTATATTTAATGAGTGTTAACTGACCGTCCTTCTTCATATTGACACGGAGACACTTGGAGAAGCGGCAAGCCTGACACTGGTTCCTTCTGCTCACGTCGATGACGCAGCGGCCGCCTTCTTTACACACGTAATCCAGGTTCCTACAAAAAAATTCATTTGTTAATCAGAAGTTAACTAAAGAATAATTGAGTAAGTTAAAGAATAATTCTATTTTAGTCTTAGATACCTGCGTATACTCCTTTTGAAGAAACCTCTGCAACCATCGCAAGAGGATACCCCGTAGTGTTTCCCTGAAGCCTTGTCCCCGCACACATGGCATACAGCTTCCGACTTCCCTTCCCTCATCTCCATCATCTGCATTATCATCATATGTTATCATATTATTCATTAAATAAAATAAAATTAGGAGATTAATTCATCATTTGTTAATTTATTTTATTAAAAATAGTCTTTATTAGTATAAAATCTCTTAAGGAACTTTTCTAGTGTAATTGTTTTACATCTCTATCGATATTCTTCTTCTTCTAAGTCGTATTTCCTCATGACTGAGGGTCGTGGTCATCATGTTTTTATTGAAACACACGACGACTCTCTTGGCAGTTATAATGGAGTGGTGTTGCCATTGCCTTCTCCATTTCACATGCTAGTCTGACCACTGATGGTCACGACATACATATGCAGGTTTCCTCACGATGTTTTCCTTCACCGTCAAACACGTGATATTAGTTGGTGTTTTATGCTAACTGCACATAAATTGAAAAATTCATTGGTGCAGGCCGGATTCGAACCCGGTACTTTCGCATTGGAAGGCCGGCGTTCAAACCACTAGACTATCACGGCTCTATCGATATATATAGATATTAAGTCTAATAAATCTTTTCATCTGTTTAAAGAAACACTTTAGTACTAGTAACATTGAGAAGTTCTACCAAGCTAATACATAACATTGAAAATCTTTCGTTATAAATATTGTGTTAACTAAATTCGAATCGATAATAAAACACATATTACGGTGACAGTTTGCAAATATAATTTAAATGTATGCGCATGCGAATATTTTAATACAATGGCTCAATCAATATCTCGGATAACCTTAGCGACACTTGCGGGGAATATGAAAGAGTTCTTCAGCGTCATCGTGCATACGCCATTAATAATCGATTCCCGATTCAAATTAGGCCCCGGTGCTACACCGACACGGGGCATTATCCTCCAGTGTAAGCTCAAATGAGCTTTTGATACAATACTTATTTAATAATGGCGTACACCACGCGCCATGGTGAGATGTTAAAGCTTATCACATGTACAGACATCTCGATAACGCGTCAGCCCGCTTTTAAAGCTTTAAATATATTATAATAGAATTTTTAATGATTTTACCATTAGAAAAATAATACAGAGATATAATTTCATCATCCATTACTTCCGTGTATCAATGTCCGCTGCTTAAAAGTTAAAGGACGAGATGAGCAGGAAGTTGATGCGATGACGAGTGACACTCAAATTTTCAGCACATTATTATTTAAAAAATAATAAAATTTGACATTCGGAGATTTTAAATAAATGAATTCATAGATCTTTTCATTACTATCATTTATACTTTGTATTCTAGCAAGAGTGATGTAGTGTCTCGTAGAATCACTATGTGGACGAATAGAACGGAACCTGTTTTGTATATGTCGTTTTCACCGGCTCTGAATCGTCGAAACCATTCCTCCGCGGTTCGAAGTGATAGAGTACCATCCCCCAAAACACCATTAATCTCACGGAACGTTTCTCTAGCGGATTTGCCTTTAACGAAGGAAAACTTTAAAATAGCGCGAATTTCGGCGTTAGTGAACTCCATGTTTACACGTCTATAACTGTTGAACGCAATATCCAAACTAATTATGCATAGCGTCGTTTTGTAGGTTATGTCAAGACCTTTCAAACTATGTATAGTATTGCTAGATACGAGCTCTGTAGCGCTTTGTACATAGCCGCGAAATTCAAAAGACAAAAAGGCGGAAGGGAGATATTTGACAACCTATTATTACGATTATATTAAATTTTATTATAAAAACGTTGACTGTGAACATGATTGATACTGTCACACAGCGATGTGTTTGTGCGCAAAATGGTTCTGTGATAAAATATCGTTGAATCGGCACATTACTACTGTCACATTTTGTTAACATCGTAAAAGTATATGAAAGTTTTGATAAACAATAATGTCTTAATACTGCACAAGATAGATTTTAAGACTATACTTAATGTTATCATGAAAATAATTTTGTATTTTGCCCGTGAAAAATTCATTGTCCGATAAAGCCCTGAACTGTAAAGCCATCAGAGCATTGGCACCGGCCGCAGCACATGACGCTTCCCACGCCCCAAGGGGTGGCTTCCCTCCATTATCTTACTGCTACGTTTACGGTGACGGCTTTACTGGAGTCTATGGGCGTGATAACGTCATAACACCGATGCTTTATATCGCAGCTATCTGTTACGGCTGCAGAATTAAATAACGATTGTTAATGTCAATTTTTATCCCAACTTAATTGTTGATAATGGTCAAAATCTCTTTGTAAAGTATTAATGAACTCATATTTCAAAGCGAATAAGTCGTTTGGCAACAAGTTTTACTGTCATATTTATATGTAACTAGCTGACCCGACAGACTTCGTTCTGTCAAAAATTGGAATATGGCCGTTTTTGTTCTTACCTATTTTATAGCCAGCCCAAAAAAATCTGTACTGAACCGTCACCCTGGATATAGGGCGGTGTGTGGGGTTCAGCTCTGTATATGTTCATCTAATAACTAATATTATATTAGTGGGTTCCAGAAGAGTGACCAAAGTTATAATTATAGTACATAAATTATATTTACTATTATTATTTTTTTAGGAACAAATAACTGTCACATTCGAAATCTTTTTGACAGAATGTAGTCTGTCAGGTCCGCCCGATGGTAACGCGGTTTGTGCTTGACTGATGTATTGACGTGAAAACGAATGCATTTTATGTCGCGCGCCGAAACTAAAACAAAAGAATAATATCGCGAAGCCGACCAAATTGAAAATCAGTATGGTGGATCTTTAGCTCTTACATTTTGTGACTATTTATGTTATTATATCATTCGTTTTAATTTCGGCACGCGGCGTTAGATCCTCCGACGCGCATACGCATACTGTTTTGATAGAATAATTTAATTTCAACTTTGTGCAGCTGTAATAAAGTGCAAATTGACTCTTTAGCGTTACGAACGCACCTACATCGCTTAGACAGCAGTGAATGCTTGTAATTTAATATGAACTTTTGTTTGTTAGTTTCTGGATTCTGGTTTCTGGTGTCTGGTTTCTGGTGTCCGCTTTCTGGTTTCTGGTTTCTGGTTTCTGGTTTCTGGTTTCTGGCTTCTGGTTTCTGGTTTCTGGTTTCTTGTTTCTGGTTTCTGGTTTCTGGTAACTGGTTTCTGGTTTCTGGTAACTGGTTTCTGGTTACTTATTTCTGGTTTCTGGATTACAGATGTCAGATGTCAGTTTCAGATTTCAGATTTCGATTTCAAATTTCCATTTTCAATTTTCAGTTACACTAAATTAAAGTAACGATATTATTACTCCTACAGAGCTGTCCCGCTTTGCCTATCTAAAAATCTAGTCACCTTAATGGAAAAGTGATATTGTTGTTTTTACCATATTCCGGGCACTTTTTCCATATTTTCTCACCTTTTAAACCTTCCCTGGACTTCCACGAATAATTCAAGACCACATTTAGCCAAATCGGTTCAGCCGTTCTCGAGTTTTAGTGAGACTAACGAACAGCATTTTTTTTTATGTACATAGATAGATTAATAATAAATTAAATTCAATAATATTAGTTATTAATGAATAAATAATAAAGTTGCTTGAGAATATATTTATATGTAGACGGAGTGACAGAAGGCATAATGTTTGAGAGAAATAGAATTCGTTGTTATCCCCACTCCGTGCTGTGTACTGGTGAGAGGTGACACCGGTACACACGTGGAGGGGATCACTTACCAAGTGATATTATTTTTTTTTTGGAGTTTACAGCCACGCGGTTTGATACGTGGCCATGTATAATTGATGATATCGAGCGAGACAAAAATATTAAAATGACTATTAAAAAGCAGGGGTTGGTGATAGAAAAGTGAAAATTTAGGGTTGTATGTATTTTTTGAAGCCACACAATAATAAAATAAAATCGAAAAAAAAAATCCCAAAAAATAAAAAAAAAATTTTTGGTCTGGGCAACCCTGATCACTTAGGGGTTTGAAAAATAGATAGTAACCGATTCTCAGACCTACTGAATATGCATAAAAAATTTCATAAGAATCGGTAAAGCCGTTTCGGAGGAGTTAGGGAACGAACATTGTGACAAGAGAATTTTATATATTAGATTATATTGAAAGAAATATTAGTAAGTGATTGTTTCTTTCTTTTTATATATTATGCGAAGCTTTTTATAATCGACAATGGTCTAACACGTATCCTGAATTGAAACGAGGCCGACTTTCATAAGTTCAAAGCATGAACAGGAGTCTTGTATGACTAAACGGTCAATCCATTTGGGATTATATTAAAGTAATGATGTGTGTGTTGAAACGATTAAATAGGCATTGGATTCTGTGAACGCACAATCTAATAATTTGTATTGTGACGTGTTTACATCGGATTTGAATGTTAGAAATCGTTAGAACTAAAAGTAACTGTGATGACTTTTCGATTGTTTCAAAATTCAAAAGGTACGCGTGTGCGGCCCGCGGCAAATCGTTCTGATACAATCGTTACGTTACAAATCGATGTTGCTCTTTTCCTTTAATACGCCACGCGACAACCATTATCCCCGTGCCCCGCGTGTTACGGCTCGTGGGCCGTTTGTTACCCGGCATGTCCCGCGGTCACCAATTACGCCGTATGGTGCCAACAACTCGCAGCCGACGCTAATAATCTATTAATGGTAAACGCCGCTGTAATTACTATGCTTGACTTTTGAGGGCGCTATGTACACGAAAACATACGCTCCGATTCAATTGAGTACCGATGAAGTCAACGAAAAAAATTTATAATCAACGTATTGAATACTTGTGGACCTAGTTGACACCGTCTGTACCGCCGCAGCTTCTATTTCCTATTTATTGTTTTTTCGATTTGAAGGGTGTTATAGCTAGTGAAATTATTGGTGTAAGGAGACTTAATATCTTGAGGCATATAATCCTAATTGGCAGGGAGCGCATAAGCTGTGAAATTTAAATGGGAAAAAAGATATGCGCTGGTAGCTTCGCCTCTCTGATGAGTGAAGACGCTAGTCTTTAGTATTTATATTGTTATTTGTAATTTTATTTTATAGGATCTGTACTTATTAGAGTTTATTAGAGTTATGTTGTTATTAGTTTTAGATAAATTTTCCACATTTTCTTACATTTATAATTAATAAATTAAAAATTTCTTTCTGCGCTTTCCAACATACTTAATTAATGTACAATGAAACTTCATTTAGCCTTACATACTGTAATCAATTAGAATTTAATATAAATTGTTAACGCTGTTGGTTTCAATAAATAAATAAATAAATAGTCGTCCAATATTTTTAAAGTACTGTGAGCAAACTATAGCCGATGTTATAAAGAAGAATAAGGATTAAAACAAGAAATACTGTGATATTAGGATAAAGCTATAGGATAAGTAAAAGTATGTGAATACCAAATTGTAAGGAGAGACCGACAAACTAGGAACAGAGGGAAATAGACATAAGAATAATTGGAAAAGTGGAAATGTTTAGATTTTAGTGGCATGATTTTTATTTAGCAGAAAGCAGTGGAATGCTCCGTAGGTCTCTCCAAGCCGCAGTTACAATGTACGAAGACGACGGAGTCTTCACTCGAGAGCGCGAGGTATGGTAGAAGATGTAAATTAGAATGAAAGTAAGCAAAACTGAATGAAAGCGAGAAAGGTATGAAAGAACTAGGCCCTGACCACCCACGCAGGGGGACGATTGTATAAAAAAACAATCCTAATTAGCGCTACGTTGTTATGAGCAAGTGTATTATCATCAGGTGAACATCTCTCGTTCGTATCATAGCTACGTCGAGTAAAAAGAGGAATATAATTAATTTTCTGTAAGTGAAAACCTGAGTAGAATGATAATTGATCATAAGCAAGAAACTCCGGACGGAAGAAACTTATTTCTTTACAAAATATCGTGATATACTGCTTGAGAAACAACATGTATTATTTCCACACATTACTGTAATTATTAATCGTTAATAGAGTAATATATTTTCTTTTAGTTTTGCCTATGAAAGTTACCGCGATGAGTCACCAATATACATTCCTGGACACATCTATCGGCCCACCTAGTGTTTAAAAGTTTTAACGGTGCCTAGCTAAAAATAAATGTTAGGTGCAGCAATAAGTTTTAATGCAGTTTTAAAGCTGATTTTTTGGTCAACCTTTATGTATGTTTTTTTCTTAATTTTGAATTCAGGATTATGAAAAAAAAAACGAAAATTCGAGTCTGTTCATTGTTTTCAACGACCCAGGAATGGAGAAAACTTTTTTATTTCGCACAAGTTGGATTGTTTTTTTTGATGTGTCCGATTATTGGTTCCATAAAAAGGCAAATCTAAACTTAGAGCCAGTTTTGACCAAAAAATATGAATACTCTGCCTGAAATTGTCGCCCAAGTTGTAAAACTTCTGCCGGCCAAATCAATTCGAAATTACAAAAAAAAAAAAAACCTACATAAGGGTTGACCAATAAATCTGCTTCAAAACTGCATTAAAACTTATTGCTCCACCTAACATTTATTTTTAACTAGACACCGTCGAAACTTTAAACACTGGGTGGTGGGCCGATAGATGTGTCCGGGAGTATATTAAGACTTACCAGTCACAAAAAGTAGTTTGGTAAATTGTCTCTAAAATTATGATGATGATCTCTTTCCAAGATTGAATAGCAAGTAATGCTAAATCCTTAAGACAAGTATTATATTATTCAGATTTCGGACGTACATTGATTAACTATTTAAGTTAATTTAATAGACAGATTGTCTATGTTGAGGATAATAGTAGCAGCGATTTTTTTTAAGAAATTTATGGCATATTGTCGATGAATGCAAATGGTGTAATTATATAGCAGGATACGTTTGTTTGGGGTGTACGCGTCGACATTTGAACTGTGACCCACGCGTATACACTTGTTTGTATTATTAGCCTTGTATCTATATACTTATGTATTATTAGTAATTGTTTGTCTGTCTTTTATAAGCACCACTAATGGTTTATAAATTCAACTGGTGATCTTTTCTTTAATCGAATCCGTATTAAAAGAATCAATTTAGATCCAGATACAGTGCAAAATTATAACAAATATCTTCTTGTGATGAGTTAACCATTTATTTAGCGAAATTACATTAAAAAAAGATTTTTTTTTTGCTTACAAAAGAAAACTAGTAAATAATCTGACTACAGTTATTTCTTACTAAATGATAAATTGTATGTTTTATAAGTGTACGTTATGAAAAAGGATTTCAACGATACAGAAGATAATCAAAAATTTTAATAGAATTTGAACAAATAACAAATATTGTAATAATTCTAACCTGTTATATTAATAAACCGTACAATATATGTATTATAAACATCTCCTAGTAAATTTTTATGTCGATCATGCAAAGGTAGGTCGTCAGTTAGGTTTATCAATATTCTCAGTATGCGGTGGGATAGTATTAAAATATAACTTTCTAAGAATTTACTTAGAAGCGGACATTTATCATGAGTTAACGAATTGCGTAGAGTTTAATTATTTAATTAAATTAAGTTAAACGAGGAATTGATTAAAAAAATTAAAGTATTGTATTAATATAAGTGTAGTGTATTGGAATTAATAGTGAGACACACAACACGTCGGAACAAAGTCATTTATTTTCTAGTCTGTGATGCATCTACCCACATACATCCCATTGTCCCCCTCTTAAATATAGGTTACATTTTCCTTTCTTTTTATTTTTTTTACAAATACAAATACCAGAACATTTATAACATTTTACTTTTATAAATTTTTTAACATTAACATATCAGTGTACATGATTGTTGCAAAGATTAACATAAAAAAAATAATCTACACCATATCTCTGCACTGGGAATCGAACCCGCTGAGATTTCCTTGGATTAATGTTATCACCTAGATTATTTTTAATATTTTCACCCAGATCAAATGTAGCTTGTGGAAAGATATCTACTTTATTTTTTTTAAGTCGGTCTTCGATTTCTGTTCGCGAACGCAAATGGTCCCCGTGGCGGACCAATTTTAATCCGTCCGATAATTCCCACATACATCCCAATAAGTATATCTGGTGATAGTAAAGTGAGGATGTTTATAGAATAACATATTGCACTCGTCGCATAGATATAGCAGTTAGAGAGTCTCATAACCCCAGTAATATATTTTGACTGTGAACTGATAATGATGATTCTAGCGACTCGTTTGGTCCTCCTAATTATTAATTTAACGTAGCTAATAAAATTAATGGGGTAGAGACTTATATCTGAAGGTAACGAGTGTAATGTGGTGCAGTGGTCCATCTTAACTAGCGCCATGTTATGGGCAAGAAGCTGTAATAGTCTAGTGGTTTGAACGCCTGCCTTCCACTGCGGAGTAACCGGGTTCGAATCCGGCCTGCACCAATGAATTTTTCAATTTATGCAGTTAGTATAACACCAACTAATATCACGTGCTTTGACGGTGAAGGGAAACATCGTGAGGAAACCTGCATATCTATGTCATGACCATCCGTGCTCGCACTAGTATGTGAAATGGAGAAGGCAATGGCAAACCACTCCATTATAACTGACAAGTAAGTCGTCGTGTGTTTCATCACACATGATGACCACGACCCTCAGTCATGAGGAAATACGACTTAGAAGAAGAAATTATTGAGAAGTGTATCACTCACCATTTGATTTGTTACTTTGCTCTACTGATGTGATAATTATTTAAGTGAGCAAGCAATCTTTTTTTTTTTTATTATGATAGACTAGTGCTTGACTACGATCCCACCTGATGATAAGCGGCGATGTAATCTAGGTGGTAAAGCGCACTAGTCTAGAAGAAGCCTATTCACTCTTTTCTTGAAGACCCCCACATCATACCTGGACGGAAACACTGACGTCGGCAGATTGTTCCACTCCCTCGCTGTACGCATTATGAAGGACGAAGCGAAACGTTTAGTCCTAATGCGCGGGAGATCGACAACGAAGGGATGGATTCCTGCGGTGTGTCTGTACGTCCGATGATAAAAGGGCGAAGGCGGTATTAGATCATGCAGTTCTTGAGCACACTCTCCAAAGTGCATTCGATAGAACATCGAGAGACTAGCTACTCTACGACGGTGACCCAAGCTATCCAGTTGTATGTACGTTACTTATACACTAAAGAAACACGCATAGCTACTAAATTTGCTAATGTAATAAGAAAAATGTTAAATTTTACATCTAATGTATTTTTGAATCGTTTCTCACGTTTATTCGCTCTGCAAACATGTATAATGCGATTGTTTTGTAGTATTTCGTCTCGACAAGTTGCCACGTTAAATAATATTGCCATTGTTCAACTATCGCCGTTACATAATACGTATTAGCGATTAAATTTTGAATTCTATAAATATCGCTATCGCTCGTCATTCGCAACATAAAAAACCTCGCTGGTTTAAAGCATTATTCTTAAAAACTTTAAAAATATTAAGTAAAGCAAACCTTCACTCAAATGTGAAAGTTCTAAGGTTTAATCTTGTGATTAAACCTTGAAAAAATTTTAATTCTTATATGTTTAATACTTATTTGCGTAAAAAGTGTTCGCTCGGCTGAGAAAGAGATTTTGAGACTAAATTGGAAAGTTCTTACTTGTTCTTACTCAAATTATATCTTAAAGACAAGCGTTTATTTTCAGTAATATCAATAACTCATATAACCGTTTAGTTTTCCGCTTTTGTCGTCGAATGTATTAAAATCACAAATTAATAATTTGCATAAAATACAAGAGATATTACTAGTCTCTTCGCGAAGGACATGAGCTCTTATCACATGTGAACAACTCCATGAAAAGGGCATTTGCTTCACTTGTGACATTCATCACTAAACACACTAGCCGAGGTAGTACTAGACTATCTAATGTCTGTTGTAAAATATACTCCCGGACACATCTATCGGCCAACCACCCAGTGTTTAAAGTTTCGACGGTGCCTAGTTAAAAATAAATGTTAGGTGGAGCAATAAGTTTTAATGCAGTTTTAAAGCAGATTTATTGGTCAACCCTTATGTAGGTTTTTTTTGTAATTTCGAATTGATTTGGCCGGCAGAAGTTTTACAACTTGGGCGACAATTTCAGGCAGAGTATACATATTTTTTGATCAAAACGGGCTCTAAATTTAGAGCTTTTTTAAGGAACCAATAATCGGACACATCGAAAAATAAAATCCAGCTTGTGCGAAATAAAAAAGTTTTCTCCATTCCTGGGTCGTTGAAAACAATGAACAGACTCGAATTTTCGTTTTTTTTCATAATCCTGAATCCAAAATTAAAAAAAAAAAACATACATAAAGGTTGACCAAGAACTCAGCTTCAAAACTGCATTAAAACTTATTGCTCCACCTAACATTTATTTTTAGCTAGGCACCGTTAAAACTTTTAAACACTAGGTGGGCCGATAGATGTGTCCGGGAGTGTAGTTTATAATGAAACCGATAATCATAACATACCAGACAACTCTGTATATACTTATGTCAAATAGGCTTCGAAATAAAACCTTTCTTTGTACATTTAATGTTAGATATTATAAATATGCGATATATAATTTAGTTAGCAGTAGAAAGTAGCGAAATAAATAAAAAAAAACAAGTGTCCCTATACCGCAAACATCAAAAATCAAAAAGTTTGTCAAATGTTATTTTTTGTTATTAGTCACTCATCATTTTTTTTCTATAATTATATTCCAAATATATATCGTGAATTACTTTTAACAACATATTTCTTTGGCGGATAATATCAAGTATAGTACTAAAAGTATGTGTTCATACTGTAGATGCAAGTTTAGAAGCTAAGCCGGGCATGATCTACAATAAATACTTGATATCTTCCATGTACGCAAATCAAGAATAACTATGCAAATATAATATACTTCATACGATGAAAAAAGTATGAAACACAAAAAAATATGTTTAGCAAACTAGAATTATGATGTGAGCAAAATTTTATTCATAACAGATGCTTAGTTCAAAATATACGATAAGCATAGTTTTAAAAATCATAAACTTTATTGATATGCAGTAAGCTGAAAAGCAACTGCTGATGAGGAGAAGCAACCAAAACAGACAGATGCTTTTAGTTGCAGTTTTATAATAGATTTTATGTATATTAGTTTTATACAAGAACTTTATGAATTTTCTCTCCGTCTCTCTGATTGTTATTAGGATGAGATATTTTTTTTTATGTGATAGTTTCCCTGTTCAGTTCAATTTGGTAACAATCTATACAGTTAACATTTTAAAAATATTGAAATACATGCATTGTTATCAATCCGTTTTTGCTGTTTCCTAGTTTACGGCATAATAAAGGATTCGGTGCAGATTTTTTTTACAGGAAAAAAGTACCTTGAAATGAAGATGAAGTCGTAGGCGATGGACAGCTAGGTTACTAGTTTACGAAGAATTTTATTATGAAAATTACGAACACATTATTTGTAAACACTTCACAACCATTAACGGAGTTTTTTTTTTTCACTGGATAAAAAATTTAATAAAAATTTATAACTCACAGCGAATAGTCGTGGACCGACAACCCGTCGCAAAGGTTACAAAAACCGAACTTTGATTTAGGGGCGGTTGTCAATAGGGGGCGGTCGGTTGTAAGGCGGGGCGATTTCGACGGGGGCCTGAACACCCCCTTAAAGGAACTTCATTGGGCGCCAGTTGCAGGGCGTTCTCGCTCCTTTCGCGAGCTATTACTTATTTGTGAGACAATTATTGGTTTTCAGAATATTAAAACAATTATCAGCTAACCGTAGAAGGGAATGTAATAACATTCTGCTCCCTATACTCGGAAGGCGGTTGTGTCGGATGGAATGCCCACACACGGTGCACGAAACTCGAGTGCGAATGCGATGCATTTCTAAGGACTCGAAACTACTGCTGCGTATGTTTAACGATAAGAAAATGCTTGCATGTGGGAATGTTGCCATCGCACTGTAAACAATGAAACATTAGTCAATGTACGATGGTGATCACTTTGCATCGCGTGAGCAGTTTCACTAGTATTACATAGCTAACACTTGACTTATAAATTAGGCAGTGGATGGTGAAGCGGCCGATCACAGCACTCCGGCTCTTATCGATTCTGTTATAGTGGTAGGTTTACAAAATGATGATGGTAGGACTGCTTGTATGGTGGTAGTTTGGTAAAACCCAACAAAATATTGATTTATATTTTAATTATCCGATAAAGACGGCGATTGGTGGTGACTTCAATAGCTGTGAAATGTTATATTTAAATTACATGATAATACACATTAATAAAGTTAAGAAATCTACAAAAAAATCTTAATAATTATTAGTTATATTGTTTACATACTTTGGACACAAAAATTAATAGTAACTTAATTTTGATACGACACAAGTTACGTTTGATAGTTAACTGATTAATATATATTTGTGTATATATGTAAATGAAAGGCGAATATTTCTTTAGGAACTACTTTTATTTCAAAGTCCCATTTCATATATATATTTATATATATATATATAAAAAAAAAAAAAACAGAATGTTACTAACTTACAATATAAGTTTTACAAAAGTGCATTACATGCGTTGTGATGTAACTGTAACATATTTTCAATTTAAAACAAAACGTTACACAGTTTTAACTTTTCAAATAAATAAAGTTTCACTAGCGGCTTAACATTATACAAAACTAATTTGTGCTTTGGATATAAGGTGAGGCTAGAACTTAAAGAAGGCCTAGTGAGGGGAACTTTGAAGCCTACACTTGCGTATTCACTACGACATCCGGCTCCGCGAAACAACACCATAACCTAACAGTTAACCGACTGTAACTGATGTTAGTTCTTATAATTCGCGACGTTCCCTTTCCCGTTACATTATAAATTTTAATTGAGCTCCTTTGTACCATAAACTTTCGATTGTCCTTTATTATTAACAACCGATAATTCGTTGTTGAATTTCGTAAAAGTAGTCATAAGAGGGCCGATATTAAACTTTACGTTAACGGGTTATTTAAACGCGGTTATTCGTTCACCGGATCCGACACATCGTTTGATGTTTAATACGACATATAAATAACGAGCGTCATCTATATATATGTTAATGAGGATTATATAATATGATTGAATGATCAAATATTATGTTAAGATTATAATTTGTTTTATAATATACTAAGAACGCAAAGTTTTATTCAAGTTGTTAAAAAGATTTTCAGTGATGTCAGTATTAAAAGCTTGTCTCTTATTCGTGTTACATTGTCATCTGCATTAAGTATAATTTAAGTAATCATTTGTAAGATTATTTATTACAAATTTGTAGAATAGAATATCAGAACTGATAACGTAACTGTCGGATAGTATTTAAATTAAACCTATGTCCTATTCACAATGAATGTGTCTTTAATGTATACTTAACAGAGGTCGTCAATATTACTTTTTAAGGTTATACTTATCCGTAGTAAGAATTAGATGTTTTTTAAATCTGTTCATATTTCTTTATACATTATATTTATTTTCAGGGGGAAAACCTTTATAATTTTGATAACCATCGATATTGTTATGTTACGTTAAAGCAGATGAAATTGTATCACAAAATTTGTAGAATAATTTTCGGCAAATTAAGTATTGATTTGATTGTACATACTATTCCGTTTTTACACGATTTTGAGTTAACACGTTCATGAAAAAAGAGAATGATTCTGTTTTTACACGATTTCATTAGATTTAGCACGATCAAAAAAGCGGATTGATTGAAATTTGATCTCTGATTCAGTAAGGGAATTCCTCTTACTTATTTTCATAGCAGTTTAAGTATAAATTTCAAAGTTATATTTAGTTTACACTTTTATTTTATCTACTTCATGATTTCATTTACACAGTTTCGTCTGGAATTTATATACCGTGTAAAAACAGAATTAGGTGTATACAGTATTCGTATATGAGAACGACAAGCATTCATACCAACATTGTTTTTTCCCTTTTGTTAGTTTAATATACATATATGTGATTGTTTACTATAAACGTTTATAGCGACTTTGTGTTATTAAATACATAACGAACTATATAACATCTAAACAGGTCAGCGATCAACTAGATATAACGTAAATAATAGAACGCATAGTAACAGGTTAAGACGGTGCAATGTTTATATAAAATATAATTTACATCTACATTAATAATGATCGATACATTTTAAGCACACTAATATACTTCCGGACACATCTATCGGCCGACCACCCAGTGTTTAAAGTTTCGACGGTGTCTAGTTAAAAATAAATGTTAGGTGCAGCAATAAGTTTTAATGCAGTTTTGAAGCAGATTTATTGGTCAACCTTTATGTAAGTTTTTATTTATTTTTTTTGTAATTTCGAATTGATTTGGCCGGCTGAAATTTTACAGCTTGGGCGACAATTTGAGGCAGTGTCCATATTTTTTGTTTAAAACTGGCTCTAAGTTTAGATTTGCCTTTTTATGGAACCAATAATCGGACACATCAAAAAAAAAAAAAATCCAACTTGTGCGAAATAAAAAAGTTTTCTCCATTCCTGGGTCGTTGAAAACAATGAACAGACTCAAATTTTCGTTTTTTTTTCATAATCCTGAACTCAAAATTAAAAAAAAAAACATACATAAAGGTTGACCAAAAAATCAGCTTTAAAACTGCATTAAAACTTATTGCTCCATCTAACATTTATTTTTAGTTAGGCACCGTTAAAACTTTTAAACACTAGGTGGGCCGATAGATGTGTCCGGGATTGTATATTCCAGTTCAAAATATCCGGAAACGAGATGGGATTAGTTTTAGATTAAACGATCCAATGCTCCGAAAGGAATTGAACATATATCCGTGGATGAGTTTCGTTATAGTTCGATAGAAATTTAACGAAGGTGTCGTAGAGAATTTTAACTACTTAGTTATATTGTTAAAATAATAAAGTGTATGGTAATCTACACTTGATCAAGATAAACTGCGACCATCGTGTACTCAATATTGTGACAGTATGATTATTGTCTTCGTACACATGAGTTGTTCACTTTTTATGATATGTATACGTTATTTAAATCAAACAGCCATAAAGATTACAGGTGAAAGATAAATGAGTATACAGTTAGATGAAATTTCCGTTTTAATTATAACTGTTAGCGGTGAAATTAACATTCAGAAGGAAAGCTGCTTTAGTGCTGAAATATTTCGTAGATGATCATAGCGAGGTTACCACACCTTTTTATTTACAATAAAAGCAAATAATATTTTGTTTAAATACCATTAATCGTATGTAGTTATACCATCGTTCATTTATTCAAGTGTTGATGAATAGTTTTATTATACGGTTAAGAGATTATCGCGGCACTGAAATATGCAAGTAATTTGTCCGAATAATAATAATAATTACATGTAGTAAAGTTGTTGTAATTCATGAGCTTCGGTCAGCATTCGGTTTTGTTTAGACGTGTCCATGAATAATGGCTAAGCTCAAAATATACTTGCGAAAGCGCAACTTTGTACAGCAAGCAAATATACTAAAATAATATCAAAAATTATATTGATTAGATGTTTTTATTTGTCTCAGAGTCTTTATACGATACTGATAAAGACAAACGATTTTTTTTATGATTTAAACAGCTCACACAAAACGACTGTTTTGTTATTTATAACTTTATCAAATGCTGACCCAGCTCGTCCGTTGCCAAAATTTTAGGTTTTTTTTTTCAATTTACAACCTAGTCTAGGTCATAAATGCCAATATGGTCAGTATAATTCTGGTGTCATTTAACTAATCACCATACCGCCTATACCAAACGCTGTAGACACGAAATCGGAGCGACAATATAACGATATGTAACATTATTAAGTATTAAGTGGAGACGACTCTATTAGTTTGTTTGACTAAACTAATTTTGCATCGAAATGAACTCTACATACATATTTATTATTTCTCTATTAGTTACAAAGAAAGCATAATGAGCTGGTTAAATGACATGGGGACCGGCTCAATCGGCGGCTAATGCACAAATACAAAATATAGTACATAGTTACAAATTTATGTAAGCACCTCTACATTGAGGTCAGCGAATACTTTTTTTTTGTATTTTCGTTTCGTTTTTTTATTACAGAAATCACATATTACTTTAAAATTTAATTGCCAAATGCGAGTACGAATTTTTTTTTATTATTTTAATCGTAACTTAGAATCAAGTGTTGTGGTTCAAATACGAACACTGATAATATTCTGTAATGATTTACAATATCCACCAAACTATTAAACTTTTTAATACGAATAACTGAATAAAAAAAACTACTTTCATTATGTTTTTAGACAGACGATAGTAAATAAATAAAAATTTACAAGGTTAAAAAAATGTTGTATCTGTCGGACTTTTAGGGTTAACTTTCTCTCATGATAAAAGAAAGAACCGACAAAATTGAACCACTGTTAAACGGTTATACGTTAGCTTAAAAAATTAAGAAGCTCGTTACGGTAGTAGGTTAGAAACGTACAAAATAGGAGAAACGTCTGTAAATTTAATCTCGCGTTTGTATTATAAACCACGACCCTCGCCAAGTGTTTCGTAATACACAACGCTTACGCTTTAGAATACACGATACTTATAAACTATTTTGTCAGCTACTATTTTCATAAGACCAATTCTACAAAGTTTGATTATCAAAAACTTACGTCACAATTTTATTTAGAACTAGATCATCTCAACACGAGAAAGAACATGATTTTGTACGCGTCGGTGCATTATTTTTTTTGTTTCTACCATAAAGTCGAGAGCTTAGTTAAAACAGAAGCCGCTTTACCTACTTACGATCACAATACACTATCGAATACGTGCGTAGTAGATTATAAGAATATCACTGAATTATTCGGTTCACCCACAGCCACGATTTGTTAATATTAGTACAATAATAACTATTCACGAACTTTGACACCGGATGTGCCTTTGCGAGGTGATGCGAAATCAGCTGAAAGATTTTTTTTTTGTACTATCATATCTCGAGAATCGAACAGGCGACACTAAACAATCATATTTATTTTCGGATAGACCACAAATCCGTATCGTAGACAACACGTGTAGCTTGCGAGTAAATATTACGTACGAGAAAAAGAAGTTTTTGTGAGTAGTATAATGTGATCACGAGTTGGTGGTATCATTCAATCTATCACATACAACCGTTCAGTTATTGTATAATACGATTCATTTTATTATTCGCAGTCGTTTATACGGGCAGTGAACTACCGCTGATGGATGTTAAGTTGAAAACATTCTACAAAATATATGTACTATGTTAGCCGGTTACAATAGTTTACATTAATATGAAATCGAACCTGTAACCGCGTGCATGTGTCCCAAATGTGGCGCAGTTCATTTATTTACGCATTTTAAATATGTATATTCATAGAAAAATAACAATTTAGCGGAATTTATGAGCGAACGTTTTACGTACAGCTTACTCAGATGTTACAGCAGCGATGTTGTTTTAAGATGTTACCGGAATTAAATTATGTACTTTTATCAATATAGTATGAAATAAACATAAAATAATACACTCTACTAATTTATGTAACATTTTAAGTATACTCGTAATATTGAATCGATTTGATAGATGATAGTCTTTAATATGTTTCAACAGTTGCTCGACAGTTTTATAGAAACGTTTGTGTTTTCTGATAATGAACTGAAAAGTTATATTTCATGTGTATATTACATTAATACAGTACGCACGTTCTTTTTATTGATTTACAACATTTACAATTTGGGACAAATGCAAGTGTTTACACAACATACACCTCCAAAGTTTCTACTGCTAAATTTCTATAAATGTTCATGTACGCCATTAAAACTAGTTGAAAATATTTATAATATGTTACACGTTACATTTTAGACTAATTATTCGTTAAATCGTTTATTGCTAGACATATAACGTCACTAACCCAATTTCAATACGGTTTTTTTTTACGTGTATGAAAGCCGTAAGTTAGTAGTGCATCTACGTAGTTATTCTGGATTACATTAGTAGTGCTACGTTGGCAAGAATTCTATTTGTACTTGTGTGCGTTTAGTGCGTTTTATTCTCTCAGTAGACTTCCGGATTTCTAAAAGCTAATTTCTAAACGACCTGCCACTGCGTGTTCGTGTTGCATCAATTTTGCTATTTAAAATCTATTAAGCGAAATAATACAATAGGATTATTGATTAGCTGTGTAAAGGCATCGAAAAAGAAATCAATTCCTGCTTTGCGGCTATAATGAATTATTTCAACAGTACAAATACAGTTACACACTTTTTCAATAAGAATTATTGAAGATACACTTTTCCAGTCGAAAAGTATTATCTAAATAGCGCTAAAACCCGATCGAACCTAACAATAAATTAATACTTTCTTTTTAAGATTTTTGTAAACGATTTTTTTCTAAATGTTTGAGATACCAAATAAAAACAAACTTAACAGTAAAAAGTTTCAGCCGGCATTAACATATACAAAAAGAAAACCATTATTTTTCCCTCTCGATATTAATTTCATTTAAAATTTCTTTTGATTTTTTTTTAAACTTTAGGAAACCTGCTTCTACTCCTCAGTGGAAATGTAACGATCATTTATTGGCGGTAGGTCTCTCACCGTCTAGGTTCATAGCAGCGCCGATTTTTAGTCCATAAAAAAGATTAAGGCGACGAATAGCTGCAGCCGGCGAAACTTTTGTAATTTGTTGTGTACTTTCCAATAACGTTATGGAAATGAAAAATTTTTGTACAAAAATTAAAAAACGACTGTCGCCTATTACGTAGTTTAAATATTAAATGTTAATTCTGTATACATTTACATTAACGACGTTATGATAATATCAATTATGGTTAATTTGCTATAAGTAAAATAAAATAGAATGAGAATTAAGATATTAAAATTAGGTTCGTAACTTTACACAATCATACAATTCGTTCAGACGTGTGCTTAGGCAAAGGTAATCTACAAACTTAGACATGACTTCTAAATTAATACACATTAAGTCTTTGGTTTTTACATTTGAATGTACACAACGTGCTTTTAACAGCGTATTTTGTGTATGTTACACGAATATACTAAACGTACATACAAAACCGTATTGAACTTCATCTAATAGAAAGCAGAGCTGTCCCATAGTATCTTCGCAGCTGAATAGTGTTATACATTATTTCAAATTTATTGTTATTTATTTCATATATGTATACATTGTTTTTGCTAGTATTCGTAATAACGATCTTACAATACAACTATATAACACTTGGTAACAGGTTTCAACGAAGGCGTATCAACTCGTATAGTTAAAGATTAAGATAATCTCATATTTAAAATTATAGTCTCCAAATTCCTAGTCATAATTGAATAATTTTTTTAGTTGTTGTCGAAAAAAAAAGAAATTGTTGAAACCTGTCACAAATTTTAATCTCTCACACGTCATCGATGTATGAGCTTTAAACAATATCTAATCGCAAATTGTATGTAACTCTTGATCACAACAGTGTAGCTGTTACGGATGTAAACAATACTGTATACATTTAAACACTAAAATGCAATGTAAATGTGTTATACAAATTAGATTCTTTTTGTGAGCACATTCGTTTTTGTTAGTCTATTAAATTTTTACATCTATTAAGAACAAAATCATACCATCGGGATAAGTTGAAAGGTATAGGAAAGTATTTAAGAAATGACAATAATTATTGAAAACAATGTTAACGTCATATAATAAAGCTCAAAATTGTGTGAGTGTACGTAATAATGTCATAATTGATGTAATAATAACGTAAGATTACATTCATGTTAATTAAATTTGATATAGTTATAAATCATTGCATTAAAATTAAATATCATTGTCGTTACATAATATCATATAATTAAAAAAAAATATTAGTCATTAAAACAATAAAGAGGTAGTTAATTGCTAAATTGTTTATATTGCACTTAATTGTTCAGAAGATTTTCATTTCTTTTTTATATAAATTCATTACAACTTGTAGATAGAAAGGAATATCTCAGTTTAAGCTTTCACTTTTTGAATAACACTAACAATACAATTTTTATTTTTATGAAATACAGTCAAGTGTGTAAGTAAGCGTATCACATGATATTGTGTGATCATTTTAAACGTCGCCCATGGACTATGGTCACCAATTGTGAAGAAAGAGATATCGCACTTTATTATGTAGATAGATTTTGAAAGGTTCATGAGAGTTGACCATAGATTATACTAGAAATAGATTTGTAGAAAAAAACTGGAGTTCTGTTATAAAGGGTAGGTAGAGAAATTACTGGTGTAAAATAATATTATGGGTCTTAACTCTCACTTGACTTAATATCGTATGTATAACATTCAAACCATTGTCTATAATTTGTAAGTCCACAAGTTGTAAAGTATTTATAAGACAGTATACTTATAAAACATTTGGAAACCCGGAAACGAATGCAAGGGGTAAAAAAAAACCGAAAAAGCTTACATCAACACTAACTTATTATTATGCTCTAGTTCATTGCAAGGCTAGTGCGTTTAACTATAGTTAACTGCGTTCTAGGTAAATAACCGGTGGGTTATACACCTGCTTATGTTTAACTTAGTTAAAAATATATGTCGTATAATATAGTATTATCGCCTACACTAACCTCTCGTTTCTAATATATACTAAATGTGAATGAGTTCGCCGTGTGAATTGTAAATAAACTAAAATATATTGCAATAATAGGAAACATGCATTTAATTACAGTTTTATTTTTATAGTTAATGACTACCTAATAGTAAAGAATAGATATTATAATTGATGTTAGTAAAACAACGCGGGCAGTTTTTGAACGGCCGCCATTTTGGCGCGCTCGGAGTGACATATAAACGGCGCCATGTTGCTTAGATACAGTCTCCATGGCAACGGCATTTGTTTACATGAACTTGAACGTCCAATTCGCTCTGACCAATGGCGCCACTTATCAAATATTTGAATTTTCGGAAATTTTGTTGTTAAATTTTAAAGCAATTGCTGAAAATCAAAGTATAAATATAATAAAACCCAACAACTGACTTTTGCCCAGAGCGATTAGTTAATGGCTTTTACTGTGTAATGAGAGAATGCCTCGGGTCCCATTAAAGTTGTTAAGAGCGTTGTTCATAATAAATTTTATCATGCACATTTCCTATTGATTGAAATTAATTTGTGAAATGAATTCTCAATGAACACTTAATTTTAGGGATTGCATCGCGTTTATCATAACTATTTATTATCCCGACGTGCCGTCAGCGTGGATGCTGTAAAAACGCACAAAATTACGGTAATAAACGTAAAAAAATCCGTCAAAATTTGTAACATTAAATTTAACTGTTCATTGAGTGCAAGTTTAAACGATGTGATTAATACTAAACATATAGTGATATTCGGAGATACATAACATTGGTGTAGTGTCTGTTTGTATTGCAGCGGCGGTCACTGGTTCGGGTTTGAGGCTGCATGTTTTGGTGTTTACTTCATGGTAGTTTTTCGAACCCCCTGGTTAGTTGTTAAACTCATATAAATCCGCTATAACAGCATTACTGTATTCCAGCAGTCGATATATGTGAGCCGGTGTATTCCGAGCGAGCACGCCTCTCCACCTAACGCCTCATTGACGCTTAACACCAAGTGAAAATAAGACAACTAAAATGTATTCTTCATAATTATTCCAACTTAAAGCGACAAGTGATGAGTGTCTAAATCAAATTATTAAGAAATGGTAGTGTGTATGTATTTTTTTTTGTTTTTTATCGGCTTTCGTGTCAATTTACAGTTTTTCCGTTTTTTTTTAAATCGTCAATGTCTAACCGTTTGTGCTGATTGAATCATCAGTTGCATTGCAGTTTCCAGTTAGTTATTTTACGAAATTTTTCATTAGTTTTTTTTTTTATAAAAATATCAATGTCACAGATATATTACATAATCACATCGACTTTTTGGTCATACCGCCTAAGGATCTATAAAACTTCAAAATCATGCAGTTATACAATGTTAGCTTATTTTGGTGGTTATGATTTAAGTTAGGAAAAAAAAAATTGTCGACGCCATTACGACACGAAAATTTTACATCTAAAAATGTTTTTGTATTGCGTAACATCATTAAATTTTATCAATTTTGTGTTTAAATGATTTTTAGATATTGAATAAAGAAATACAGATTTTCTATTAAGTTATACCATGGTTAAATAATCTATCGACTAAGAGTACTTGTTAGTTAACAGTTTCGTATGTATGAATTTTGCAAATGGCGAGTTTAAGTTAAATTAATACTAGTATTACTTAATATCTGCTTATAACCACAGCCCGCGTTTTTTTTTTTTTGAATAAATACGATACGATATTACCTAGCTTAATAAGCGTTTACATTGTATAAGCAATTTTAAAGTTTCCCATTAAATATTTTTTTTTGATGTAAAGTAATAAATAATTATAATTAGAAATCAATATTGAACTGGTAAAAATAACATCCACAGTCCTTTCGCATTACGAATGTCTCATATATATACAAAATTGTTCGCATGAGATAAGTCATAAATGCGAAAGGTATTGAAACATTACAATAAATTACGAACATAAAAAAAAGGATGACACGAACATCACATAAATACAAACTTTGTTAAACAAATGAACACCAAGTACAATAATCTATTGTTAAAATTACACCATGGAGTTTAAACGTCCGCTGGTAGACGAGAAAGATTTCGTACTGAATGTGACATTACACATCTTAACCTACAACTTAACGTAACACTATGTTAGAATGCAAACATTATTATATGTGTGTAGTGGCCTAGCGTATGTGTGTGTTGATGTGTGCCCGCTTTATATATCAGCGAGTAGCTCGGAGTAATAGTGAGTGGCGCTCAAGTAGTCCAGAAGGCGGCGCGGCAGCGGCAGGCTGTTGATCAAGTCGCGCCGGACGTACTTAAGTATTACGAATCTGTAACGAAAATTCAAACGTTCAAACCAAAGGTTTTTATTCATATGAAACAAAATAGAATAAACTGTAAACATGTTCATATAATATAAGATAATTTTTAGCAGCACTTCCAACTCTATTAAAGTTTTGTTCTTATCATCTTGTAAAAAGCCGGGATGCGACAGCCTGCTTTTCTCTACTAGTCATCGTAAGCTGTTGCGAGCTAACACTCGACCTCAATTTCACATGCTGCTTAATGCCAAAAAGGCCGTAGGTGAGTCGTGTTAGCCCCAAATTCTCTGGATCTTGTACGTTGACAATAGAGATATATCAGATTTGCAGGGGTAGTTGTTAAGCAGAAAGATTAAAAAACTCAACTCTCCGATCACTCAACAAAAAACTCCGTTGTGCTACGAAATTAGTTTATTACGGTTCGGGGCATCTTTTCAAAGATCCTGTATTTCAAAATCATCTTTTATCGCTGGCCATGATAGTATAGTGACCAGTGGAGATCTCCATGCTTCAATATCTTAAAAATTATAAAAAAAATCTTTACAGCTCATTACAAGTTACATATACATACGTAATAAAAATTAAGTCTTTTGTCCGTAGATGATGAGCAAGACATTATGATGTATAAACATCCCAACAGGAACCTTTCTGTTATGGCCAAGTGTATCACTTAGCATCAGATGAGCGATTTTCTCGTCTAGTGATATTTTATAACGTCGTCTTCTTCAATTCGTGTGTATGTACAGTATAGTAAATTACCGGCACATGTGCTGCAGGCTCTGAACGTGTTTGAAGCGAGACACGGGGTATAACAGCTGCACGCGGACAGGCCCAAGCACCGGGCGCAGGTTGAGGAAGAACAGGTAACGGCCGGAGCGAGAGGTCTCCACTGCGTTCTCGATGAACTCAACAATAGTCTGAGCCTTGAACATCGTGCAGCCCCCGAAGCAGAAGTTGCCTGTAGAACAAAAAAAGTTTCCTATACATATTTTTTTTGGAAGGGGGAAACACTTGATCTAAAATTCACTTCATGTAAAGAATGGTGAAACGTATTAGCCATGGATATCCTCGCTTTTATGTAATGTCAGCCGCAACACAGTAATGTTGTTATTGCGGCAGTTTACAATATTATACTGGCAGCTAGCTAAGCGGAAGCCAACCTTACCACTAACTTAACTACCTTCGTATAGCCCCGGAAATGAAGCAAGGAACCGATCTGTTTTCCAAATCAAGCGGTTAGCCACTGCGCCACAGAGGCAGCTAAATTGAATTCCATCACTGCTTCGTGGAATCACACTTAACTCTTTGAGACAGGCTTCGTTATGCTGTTCTGATAGTGAGTAAATATTTAAAAGCCAATAACCTATCTTAATTACTTTTTCGTACTATAAACAAGCATTAAAAAGTTATAACAATAATACATTGACGACGAATCTGAAACATTTAATTAAGTAGTTTTTTTTGGTAATCAATGACAAATATCGAGATCATCCGCGAATTGCACTCAACACGTATGTTTTATACTTAAATACGTAATACTTAAAAAACCGAAAAAAAAAATCAAATATTAATGTGATTATTAATTCACGTGCCCATAGGTGATAGTTATTTGAGTTGAAATAGGAACTGGAAATACAAACGATACTGAATGAAAATAAGCGCTGCCTGAAAAAGTTAAACGCAAACAATCGAGCTAAGCTTTCAGTGGGATTACTAATTGGTACAATTTTAGGAAGTCGTGGTCTGTGTACGCGGTGAGTGGCTAGGCTTATTTTAATCCTGAAATTCAACGGAAGCATCAGTTAAGGTTTAGCTTTAGTTGAAGCGTAAAGTTCTTATAGTTGATTCAAGTGTAAAACATTTAATATACAGCCTGCACATTTTGCTGTAAGTACTAACGAAAGGAGTAAACCGTCGACATTATTTGTATTTCTACAAAATATTTCTTTTTGTTTAGTTAATATTATTAAGAAGCTTTCATAAACTTTAAAATGTACTAAAGAGCAATTAAAAATTTATATATAATTTAATGAAAACTCATTAGATTACATAAACAATACGAATACAGATACTATATTTACATTGAAAACTATCTACGCCTTTTTTAGATTAATCTTTGATAAAACAAAGTTTGTAAACACTTTTCAATGACAAAATACGAAAAGTGAATAAAGGAACCGCAACTGCATTAATTCATGAATTCGAATTGTCCATTAAATTCGTCATTAGCGCAAAGAGGTAAATCCGATTTCAGGAAAGCGGTTAAAAAAAAACAGTTCGGAACGGTTTGTAACAACATTGACATTGGACGTAACGAAATGAAACGAACACGTAATTCTTTAGCACCGCGTGCAATCAAATCTCTCATTGTGTGTCAATATTTGACTACTGCGCTGTTCGCTTTTTTTTTTTTTACTTTAGTGATTCCAACAAACACACTTGCAATAAACACATTGTTTGAAAAATACAGAAAAAAAAAAAACAGAAAATAGCGTAGCGTACACCCGTTTCCGTTCAGCGGAATTTAAAAGCTTTTTTTAAAAAGAACCTTTCAGTTTGCGGCGAAATCGGAAAAGGACATCGTGTTTTATCAATAGCGTTTCAAATCGTTGTTACAAGAGCTTTGCGAAAATGAATTAGGAGTGTTTCGACAATCGACTTTTTATTCGAAAATGTTTGTGATGCAGAAAGGACTCATGCAGTAATCATAAATATAAGAAGTTGAGACAAGAATAGACTACAATGCTTTATACACATCACAACACTTACCATCAGGTGGGATCTTGGGTAGTCACATTATAATTTATTACTAATTTTATTATTAAAATAATAACTATGTTTCATGAAAACCTTTAAAAGAGAAAAAAATTATTTCGCGTTCAAATAAACTGTATCCAAAATGAAACACGTTATACGCGTTGCAAATAAAAAAAAATCTGAACAGAGAATACCAGTTGTTAATAAAAAACGTTTATTAGCCGACCGTTTAAAATAGAAACGACATGTTGAAAAGCTTTTTGACCGGATATTTTCCATCAGCAAACTGGTTGAACATCGTCGAAATTAATATTTGTTGAAAAATACGAAAGTTGTTACTGATATTAAAATAATAAAACAGTGTAAAACAAACTTAAATATTTTGCGATTCTTTGTTGAATCATTTATGTATTTACGTAAGAAATACACACAATTAATACGCTTAAATTAAACGAACATGAGTTCATGTGTCCAGGTTGTAAATATACCTGAGTATTCTTCACCGCTTCACCATCTACGGTCTAATTCTAATACATCACGTAAAATTGAAGTTAAGTATTAAACAGTTGCAAATAAAAAAATTAATCAACCTGTGAATTTCAGCCATTTTTTTATTACCTAAATAGAAAACGACCCTGTCGTCACCTTGTGATAAGTAAAATGCCCGCGATGGCGAGATGTGGTCTCCAGCCATAGTACTACTCGCGAGGGTGCTGGGGATTGCATAAATCAGTCCACGGGACGAAGATCGATGAGATCCCGTGACCTCTCCAAACGCTGACCGGCTTTAGTGGGTAACAACCTTCACATAGCTACATCTTTTCTAAGATACCTCTCCAACCTCCGATACAAAAATAATACGGTCACGCATAGCTATATGCTGCTAGTGAAGATGATGAACACTGTACCATATAGCACACGTCACTTTTTGAGATAAGATGGTTAGTCTCGTTACCTTAGTAATTTTATCAGTAACATTGTCCTTTAAACGGGAAAACAGTAATGTTTGCATACCACCAACAATAGAGGCAACAGAGACTTTATTACATAAAGTAGTGGTCAATTAATAATAAACTACTAAGAAAGCAATGTCTTCTGGTAGTGGAATTGAAGAAAGTTGTATGTTATAAGGTCCAACGTACCTTGATCGTGTTCGATGCGGACGTGACGCAGTCCGTTGAGCTTGAAGGTGAGGGAGAAAATGTAGTGGTCATCACTGCTGTCGCGTACGATGAATGAACCGTCCGGTTCGTTTGAGAGGATTTTCTCTGCCGCTTCCACAGATATCGGCCCCCAGTACCATGGATACTAAAATGTGATATTAATATATTTTATTATAATTAAGAATCATATACGGCCGTTGGAATAGAGAACGATAAGGTAAGATGATGGCAGATTGATAATATTTGACGGGTGGTGTTCTGAACATCACTTCTAATGGCCTGAACCTATCTACGCTGACCGTGCAAGAGTAAGAAATCATATGTTGTTAATAATAATATATAAAACGGAAACAAGAGATCTCGCAACTATATTAATGTAGTTGATATATTTTTTTATTTGCTATTGATCCTAAATAATTTTATAGAACTATTTGTTTTCAAGTATACACTTTACAAGCAATATTGCCTCGTAAACTGTATAGAATTGGATTTACTTACATCCTTTACTTTCTCGATGGAGGTAGCGAAATCCATAATGGTTTCTTCATCACCGTGGCGTCGGTGGGTGACGTGGGGCGATTGTGGTAGTGGTGGCAAAGCGCGCCGTACAGCGGCTGGCGGCGAGCTGGTGATCGCGCGACCCGCCGCCGCTGCAGCGCCTGATGCGCCAGCAGCCTCCTCGGAGCCGGTGCGGCGCCAGCGAAACAAGTTGCAAAAGCTCTGCTTTAAATTAATGGACAGCATCCTCACAGGCGACATCTTTGCTTTAGCATTCGAAGTTTTCTTTCCAACCTTCTCAGACTTTTCTACTTCAGTAATTTCCTTTGGTACATTTTCCTTCTGCTTCTTAGCTTTTGTGTTTAAGCTTACCGGGTTTTTAATCGTGTTTTTGTGGTTATTATTTGTTTCAACAGTTCTAGAGATTTCGTTGTTCTCTTTTAAGAAGACGGCGGTGTTCGTTTCCATATTTTTGGAATGTCTCATATGTATACCGACATTCGTTATTATGGTGTTACCCTTCTTGTTTATAGTGTTCCGGCACTCGGAATCGCTGGAGCTCGAGTACAAGGTATGTAAATACTTTCTCATTTCCCGCAAAGTTAGATGAAGCGAATCGGTGTCTGAATCAGTGTTATTTTTCTTGCATGAAGAACTAGGCAAGCTGTGTCTTTTAGTTTTAGCTTCTTTGTGCCTATTAGAATCTTTCGGCTTGCAGCCTCTGTCCGGTTGAGCGAAGTTACTACCGATGTTCTGCGGTGTACTTTTGCCGGCCCTCCTATAAGGTCTAGTTGACTTTTTAGGTTTTACTCTAGCGGTGCTGTGATGGCTAGGTCTAACCATGTCTATAGGGACTGCATAGATGTCGCTGTCAAACGGCACATTATACATGTCAGTAATATCAGATGTTTTAGCAGAAAGCGTATCGTGGGATATCGCCTGAGTGATGAAGCTGGAGTCATCCGCCTGGAATTGGTTAATGAGAGAATTGTGGCTGCTGGAGAGCCGGGAGGAGAGGGAATTACGGGAAGATGGCCTGGTACCGCGGCACGGGCTCAGATGTAAAAGCCGTGGACTAGCAAAGCGATGGTTAATGCCGACTTGCCGACGTTCATACAATGTCTCAGGCTTCAGCTTCCTCGGATACATAGGCGACACATGACGCTTATGCAACCCTATCTCCTGAGGCGTTGGAATAATCTTTATCGTGTGCTCATCGGGGGAATGAATGCGAGGTGGTAAGCATAGAGTCACACATTTATTGATATTAGGTGGAGTTGGATCGTCCTGCAACAATGAGAAGAAAAGTTTTATCATTAAACTATCATATAAAAATCAATGCACGTATAACTACCTATAATAATTACGCTGCAACATATAATTGTTATAATTTTTATTGGTTTTTTACGAAAGGAATTGTAAGTATAGGTTTTACGATAGGTTCGATTATGATTTTCATTAGGTACATTGTAAAATTTTATGTTATAATATATAATAACTGTAAATCGTTAACTAACAATTACACGGATTATTCAAAATTCATTATTTATTTATAATATATAAAAATTGTATACTTTTAATTAATAATAAAAGTATATAGTTAAAGGCATGAAATCAGTAGAAATTTTCGATCAGTTAATGTGGGACAACTGGTATATGCTATAATTATTGTAAAAAAATCTTAAAATGTTCATATAAAAGAAATGCTATAATAAAAATAGTGAAATCATTTCAATCGAATAATCCACTAATGAACACACCAACAAAATCCCCTTTATAAAATAAAAATGATAAAAGTTTTGATTTACTGCGGAAAAAAATTGTACTTCACATTCTATTTTAATTGCCCCTTACAGTTCTGCAAAATAACTACGTAAAAATATGCTTCATGCTTTTGCTTAACTATACATATAATGAAACTGTAACTAGGTCGTTTGTTTGTATAAAATATTAAATTCTCTTCAGCTATTAAACTAATTTTGATAAGTGATAAGTTTTCATGGAATATTGAGGTATTAAATTGGTCTAATCGTAATCGATGGTGAAGAAGATGAGTCATGATAATTACACAATTTCAATCACTTTACTATTTTAAACGATGTTTGTTAATATTCAAAATTAGGAATGATGTTGTATTCTTTGACTCAATTGCTTTATATAAATTACTTAATAATAAAATCGATTCTCCAGTTTTACTCTCTAAAATAACTTTTATCTCTAAAGTTCGACTCCCCGTCCGTTCCTCTCGCATGATTAACATATTCTCTCCACCAATCTTTCACAATAACTATACATTTAATAATTTCTTTACTCGATGTGTTACTAAATACAATAAAAATTTTAATCAAATTGATCTGTTTAATAACTCTTTGAATGCTTTTAAAACCAAAATCTTACTCTTGATATCTCAACCTGAACCGCTGTAATAGTTAATAATTTATTCTAATTTTCTTTTATTCATTTTTCCTTCTCAAGTGTTGTGTTTTATGTCTGTCAGGTCTTTGTTATTGTAGTAATGTTGGGCACTACTTGTCCTTTAATTTAGTTAATGCTTTTTTTTTTAGATATTATTATATGTAATGACTGTTTGTGCCAAAATAAAAAGAAAAAAAAAAACAAACATTCTTTAGAAGATTCTAAAGGCTTACACGGGTCGTAGCCAGTGATTATTTTTAAGTTACCTTTAAAATATTAAAGTTTTAAACCGTCTCAAATTATATGATTTCTTATAATTACGGCAATTTATGCGCCGTAAACTGTAGTTGATCTTAAACTTTCTAAAATCCACTGTTCAAATTAATAGTAAGTGAAAATAACGATGTCTTTCCCAAAGAACGTCTTTAACGAACCATTATTTAGAAGTAAAAGACGAGTTCCGAGATGTGCCGCGACACGTCGGGTTTTCCAAACGAAATCCTTAAAATGGCGACAATAACGAAGAAACTTTTACGCTATTGTGAAACTTTTTGTTGACAGGGTATAGATTGTGTGCGGATTGGATTTATAAACCGTAGAGGTGTTTTGTACACTGTACGATCGGCTCTAATGACGCCTCCGTTAATAAGTTTATTTTTCCATCGAGCTGCTTACAGTTTTCCGATTTATATCAACGAGTGTTAAAGTCTACGTCCCGTAATAATTACTGTTATCAAAGAAAATCTTTTTCACTTTATTCAAGGTATAATGAAAAGCTGTTCATTCATTATTTACATGACATAATACCCGGCTTAGATACTTAATATAAATGTTCTTCATTCAATAGAAGAAAAAAGAGCGTATTCTCGCCAGCGCTATCAAATCCATTATTGAGTTAAATTAGTATTTTCACATAAAATATAAGTACTTTATGCCAGACAATGTAGCTTAGATGTATGCAGCCTGGTCACATAAACTCACAATCCCTCAATCAATATTTAGAACGAAGTAATAATTAAAACAACAATTTTCACTAATTGCTAATCAGTTTTATATTTTTTCCGTCTATAAGGTGATCCAAATTAATAATTTTATACCACACTAGAGCACACTTGGAGCCGTGATAGCCTAGTGGTTTGAACGCCGGCCTTCCAATGCGCAGGTACCGGGTTCGAATCCGGCCTGCACCAATGAATTTTTCAATTTATGTTCAGTTAGCATAAAACACCAACTAATATCACGTGCTTTGACGGTGAAAGAAAACATCGCGAGGAAACCTGCATATCTACGTCATGACTCTCAGTGGTCAGACTAGTATGTGAAATGGAGAAGGCAATGGCAAACCACTCCATTATAACTGCCAAGAGAGTCGTCGTGTGTTTCAATAAAAACATGATGACCACGACCCTCAGTCATGAGGAAATACGACTTAGAAGAAGAATATCACACTAAAAAAGTAGGTACATATTTTTTTATTAGACGAGACTTCGAGACGGGCGAGACGTTCACCTGATGGTAAGTGATACGCTTGCCCATAACAACGTGGCGCTAGTTAAGATGGTATAAACAGCATCGTATTGCGCTCGTTACCTTGTGACATATAAATTTAATAAATAAATAAAACATGTTAAAAGTAATTTGCCGGATAATAGATGTTTCAGTTCAGTACAGACAGGAAGTCCGCTTTACGGAATAGTTGCTGCAGCGATTTTATAGCGACTCTTATTTCGCGATTAAGGAAACATTTTATTCATTATTTTTAATAGTAAAACCCGACGCTTGTAAAGACAGCTCTAAAGAGTCTATCTATATATTGTAATTACGACCGCAGTTCGAATCGTATACCTTTGCCCGCCTGAGACGAATTAGTAACACAAATTCGCATCCGACGACCGGCACAATGAAAAATGTATCTTTTAATACACACCTTTTAATTAGTGCAAAGCGTACGGTTTTTTCGAAAGCTTCCATCAAAAGCTCCTGCAATTCGCACACAAACTTTGAAAAAAAAAATCAAATACTAGTAAAAGCGACGGGTAAGCCGCGCAGTGGATAGCGGCATTCTTTAGTTACACTTTATTCAGTATTTGTTACAGCTGCCAATCTGCAATCGATGTTTTGTGTTCAAATTTAGTTTTGTCATATAATAAAGCGTTGTATTATTTATTCGTAACTTCTACAAAATTATAACACAATAATTAAACACTATTGTATAATACATAAAACAAAACATTACAGAAATATTATGCATTTTTAGTCTAAACAGATACTACAGCCTGCGATTCATATTTATCGCATTATATTTTTAAGTTATACAATTACGAATTCATCAGCTTATTCGGCCACGGGCTGATTATTTCAATTCCATTTTGTAACATCATCATCATTACCAGCCTAAAGACCAGTGAGCATACGTCTCCATCAGGTAACTCCACGCAAATCAGCCCAACGCTGTCCGTGTCCCACAATAACACTTTTCAAATCAAACATATATTGTAAAAAAGTAAAAATATAATGAATTTATCCATTGCTATGTTAATCTAACTATGTCTACTTTCGTAGTCCTGTTACTCGGGCACGGTGCTCCCACAAGCGTGTGCAATTCAATATTACAATGGTTTGCCAGAGAGCTTCACACGTTTCATCAGGAAGGAATATTAAGTTACCAATCATTAATTCCACTCGCTAACCAGAATACTGGTTGTAAATAGGTAAACAGTGGTTCACTATTCGCATACATTTAATTAGAATTATTTACAAATAAGCCTTGTACATATTTGTTTAACATTTTCGGGAATAATTGTTGAAGTAAATGAAAATATACAATTATATTCACTGCCATGTTGTTCGAAATATTAGAAAGAAAAAGACGTCTGTCTGGACAAGGATATTTTTTGTTCACTTTTAAAAAAATCCTGTGAATCTGTATTATTATTTAATAAATCAATTAAATAACGTTAGTGATATCACAATTTAAGCAAAATCGTAATCTTACATCATTATGTAGGTAATTATTAGTGTGGCTTCAGTCATTCACCGCACACACGATTGTATGAGGTAGTTTTCTTTTCTATAGCTTCGATGTTTTATTTATTTAATTCGCAAATAAATATTATAAGGATTTCTTTAAAATCATATCTACTAATAAATCTCTAGGGTCCGTAATATTTTATTTTTAATACTTTAAATAGCACTGAAAAAAGATTGGGACAGGGCGAACAAAAAGCATTTAATTCGGTTGAGGCATTTCAATTTCGTTCCAGTTGACTCTTGATGTAATTAAGGCAACAATTAACGATAGCCTGACACCAATTATCTTCGACTATCTCAATTGGATGAGTGCTGAATGGGATCACGGATTAAAGCGTATTTATTCCATATTGAATGGCTGCTTCTGGCACCCGTCGTTGCACAGGTTTCAAATAAAACTGCATTTCCGCCGCGCCATGCGGACAATCCGCTTTTACGCCGTGCGTTATCGACGACTTTCAGCCTGGATCGGCGGCGGACAGATTATTGCGAGCCGTTCATACGTGCTCACAGTAAGAGTATGTTCATGTAGGAGCCTTCTTGAAATAACAACGTCAAACTAAGCCCGGGCCGCTGCCATGTTGCGTTTAGACATTTAAATTGTCCCAGTGCTGCTTCAAACGCGTATTGAAAACAAAAATATTCAGTTGATAGACAGATATATCTAACAAAAAAAAAGAAAAGTTTTATATTATTAACGTGCAAAATATGTAACATTAATTATCATAACAATAGACATATACAGATGTGTTATACAACAGGAAGTGGGACATCGAAATCGGTATACTCTGAATAATTGAGACGTAAACGTGGGTTAAAAAGGTCATGGAATGGTATGAATTTCCCGTAATACAAACCGACACTGAGAAATCAGGTTGACTGGTAGAAACATTAAGTTCGCCCGTATACATTGCTATAGTTTAAATAAATGAATAAGTAAAAAACTGTATCATTAAATCCTTAGTGCAGAATGCTGGTATTGATACTTTTCGTTACCAGTAACTGTTGTTCAATATTTCTCTAAATTTTGAAAGGTATGAGATTTTCAATCAAATAAATCATAAATAAAGCGAAATAAGTAATGATTGTGTTTTAACTGAAAATAGATGAACAATAAACGAGGCAATGTTAATTTATAATATTTTAACTATGGTTATTTACACATTACTATCATTAATTATAATTCCATTGTTATGAAATCAAGCCGCAAGCATCCGCAATAATGAAATAAACCAATTCCGTTATAACACGGATGAATTAGTCAAATTTGTCCGTAAAACACCTCATAATGTCAGGAAACGTGTTGCAGTTGGTTTCCATATGTCAGAAACATATTTGGAGTAGCACATTTCCAATTCTGCGGTTTATGTAATATTAAATGTTACCACTGAAAGGCATACTATAAAATACTATGACGCAAAATGTTACGCGTCTTAAAATATATCTGCAAATTAAGTAAACCTTCTTAAAAAAATTTAATATACAATATATAAGCGTTTCGCGTTTTTTTTTAATCTTATTTCACGTGTCTTATAATATGTACTAAAGGATTACAAGTTTGGATTTTTCTTTCGATAAAATTAGACCTGAGATATTAAGAAAAAAATTCAAATAGTCCATTAGTGTTAAAAAAATATATGTAAATGCAGGCGGTGCCTAGACTTCTGCATTACTGTATCTTAACACTGAAGGAAACAGAAAAACGTCAGTTTCAAAGAGAAACTTTCAGTAAAGGTATTGCTATTTATCAACTACTTGTGGTGTACGAGTTATTAACGATCTGTAAAGAAAAATGTTGGCAGTTTGTTTAATAGGTTTGTAATTGAGAAAATTCAACACAAGAGAATCGCTATATTTTTCATTTCAAATTGGCAAAGAGTTTGAAATATTAATAACTTTTAGTTTTTATTTACTCATGCACAGTTTTAAAATTGAAAACGTGAGTGAGGTTGGAAACATAATGTAAATAAACTGTTATTCAACTTCATTACATAAAATACTGAACATTGAAACAATTAATGTAAGGAATGTAATTTAACTAGAGAAGTATATAATCATCTGAATGAATAGGTAACCGTAAGTTATTATAACTATCATAATATTATAGTAAAACTTTAGTTAATGTACCTAGTATGCAGGTGTTATAAGCAAGTTACCCCTCGGTTAATAAAGTATAAAGTCTATAGAGCAATGAAAAGCTAAACTATGGATGATTAATTTCATCTACCACATGAACTATAATACAGCGATATAGTGCTACTTCAATGTGGTAGTGTATATGAAGACATTACGTGTTGTATGTAAGTAATATTAATAGTACAAGTAGTAGTATTTAAGTTTTGTGCTCTAGCTAGAAGAGATTCCACGTTAATAGGCGAACAGCGACTTGATTCCAAAGTTGTGTTGTAAGCTTTTAAGTTTACAATTCGGTACGTGTTTTGGTGTTCCTGGATGCAGCTGAGTCTGTTCTTTTAAAGCTACTAAGATTAGCGACGGCTTAAGCAATGGGGAGCGCGCTAAATCTGTAGTTAATGGTGTGGTTATCGGGTCTCAAGCATCAAACTACATGTTATAGTACATCCTTTTCAATAAAATATATAACGAGTGTGTGGTCTACATTGACTTATAAATATTTAAAATAATACTGCATATGAATAACTAATAAAATAAAAACAAGCTGTTAAAAATGTTGGAGAGATTGTGTAGCTTTTTTTTATTCGATTAGTAGTTTTTTTTTATTCAAAGCGAGACGTTCACCTGATGGTAAGATATACACTGCACGACATTGCACTCGTCGCCTTGAGATATAAAGTGGTCTCGTTACCGCAGTAATTTCACTAGCTTACAGCGCTCTTCAATACCAGAACGCAGTAATTTTTGCAGACTATTTTTTTTTATACTACTATGCGACGAGACGAGCAAGACGTTCACCAGATGGTAAGTGATACGCTTGCCCATGACAACGTGGCGCTAGTTAAGATGGTACACACTGCACCACATTGCGCTCGTCGCCTTGAGACATGTGTTAAGTCTCGTTACCCCAGTAATTACACTAGCTACAGCGCGCTTCAAACCGGAACACAGTAATGTTTGCACACTACTATTTGGCGGTTGAAATAGGAGCTGCGGTGGTACCCAGACGGTCTCCGGCAACAGAGACCTACCACCAGTAAATGTTAAATAAAAATACATAGATGCGAAATAGTGACGAGTTACTAATTTGTGACAAATTTGTTTGATGTTTAAATTAGGTACCAGTGTTTCATTCAAGGTTAAAATTAGTAAAGCAACGTGAATACCGGGCTTTATCTTTGCATGGTAAACATAATGGGTGTTACGTCCAATGTCCAATCGAGCATGCCATGCACCCAACCGGTTGGAAGTTTATCTTTATTCATGCGTTTGAATTTCAGTGGAGCCTTTATAAAAGCTACTCTCATGTTGTTGAGTAAATTTTTGTTTGCTGTGTGGCAACGTTTAATTTTATTGCAGTAACCCAGGGGGCAACAGGTTGCTTCTGATTTTGTTAGCCAGTGGTAGATTTTTAGAAACGACAAGAATTGAAAATATTTTTCAATTTTAAAATCATTACCGGGAAATATAAAAAAAATCAAACGGTTAATTATTGTCGCAATTATATCGAGTAGCCGCATTTATTAATAACAAAATTATTATAGAAACTCTTTTGTAACTTAAGCCGAAATATGAAAGCTTCGCAGTGAACGTTGCAAAGTGTTGATAACATGTTCAAACAAATTCCTTTGTTACACTAAGCCCGCTTTGTAACTGCTACAAAGCGAAAGCTTGGTCGACCTGCATTCATCAACTTCCCGAAAACTTCAGCCGGACGTCGCAGCGTCTTGTGAACATATACCACACAAAGCCCAAACCAGGCGTTGTACTAACCACCCTGATCATTTCTATCTCGGCACAAATTCAATGTTGGATAGTGTTTCAGATCTACTCGCACACAACACGTTTTATTAATAATTCCGATGGCTGGACCGTGCTATGACGAGTACGTACGTATCACGCCGCCGACTGCTAATAGTCAAAATTGATATTTTAAAAAATGCAAAACTGAATTCGGCTCTTTCATGAATTGATTAAAGTTCGTATTAAAAAGTTATAAAGCTGGCCTGGATGGCCGATTCAGCGGAGCTCTCTCTCTAAAAGTACACATCTACCAAAAAAAATCATAGATTTACCAAGTATCATGTATGCATCCAACCACCAACGGAAGTTTTGACTTCGTGCATCCGAATGGAAAAAATTACTTACAATCTGTTTAACACACTTGTTTTGGTGTAATAGGCATCAAATATTTAGTATATGCACATCATATACTAAAAAAACGTTAATGCAATGGTTTGCCATGTTAACACTGGTATTTAGTAATAAGCTATTGATTTTTTATGTCTAAAGATAAAATAATAAAAATGTATTGCGCAGAAATACTGATTTCAAACTTTGTTAAGCAGTGATTTTCGATATCTAAACTTTTCTAACGATCAAACTATTTAATGTGATTTGAAAATCCTTATGAACTTTCTCCTACATATGCACCTGAATCTCCCACTTGTCGCTTGAACAAGTTCAATCAAGTACATGGAGTTGTGAACGCTTTAGCTCGTCAATAATTGCCTGGTCGTGTATTACTATGTAGGTATAGCACCTGCAGTATGTCGTATTACAGTAAAATAGCTTGTTAACTGAGGTGTACAGTGCAAACTGATGTGCGAAGTAGTGCGCCGTCTAGACACACCAATAAATCAAATGCATATTTTAAAAAATCTGTTTAAATTAAACAATAAACTTGCCAGCCTCTAGGAGCTTATGCAAAGAGAGCGTTGTAAGGAAATTGCAAACAACTTCCCGCCCCTCATTATATTCCTCTGGATTAATTTCGTTGCAGGCCCCAAGATAAAAGTAGTTTGCTCCCCAGACGGCTTGAATTCATAACTCAGTGTCAACAAAGGCCGCGTTATTGATCCTTGTTAAGAATAGTTGCAGCGGTGAGAATGCAAGATGCGCTAAGTTTTATTTGTAAAAGAATTTATTCACGGTATAAAATATTCAGCGTAGGATTCAGTAAATAAAGAATTTACCAATTTCAAAAGGCAAATAATTCGGTATAGTATACAGGCGAGTGTAGAGAACTGATATTAAATTCAAGGTTCATATTTTTCTATATGCCGGGATATGGAATGGGGTTATATTTCAAATATCCGGTAGGCATTAATATGAATTCAAGAATTTGATATGTAATGGCTGAATATTTATTTTACTAGTACAAGCAATCAATTTTGATACTTGTAATAGCGGAGAGCGAGTTAGTAAGCTGAAGATTAAATACTCAATTATGTTTTGAAGCCAATAATCTAACCTACATTTGTAAATGTAAAATAAATAGTATCTCTTCCGAATTCATGTTGTCGTATTTGTTAATAAATTAAAATTCTATTATGAAACTAAAACCGAAGGCTTAATGATTAAAATTATTTACGGAAATTTTCAACTTAAGCTTTCATGTAGAAACATTTAAAAAAATATAATGAAGCGGATTATATCTATCAGTAGTAAATATCTGACACCTGAATAAATAACATGAAACAATTATCAATTATGAAAATTTATTCGAGTGGACATTGCTTATTCTGCATGAACTTATACCGCCTCGAATATGTAACGCTTTCGACAGTAAAACGCTGTGATTAAATATTAATACGTGCAATAAAACCCGCACTACGCCGTAGCGCTATGCAATGTAAATAAAACTATCATGAATTAATAAATCACGTAACTATCGCGGAGCATTTCATTTTGAAGTATGCAAATTCGGCGTCCACAGTATATTTACATTCGAATATCGATAGTTTAATAAAATTCGATACCGCCGTGTTACAAACAAGATAGACACGGATCGATAGCCGTCTAGTGAAATGTAATTCAGGGCGAAAAAAAACAATCTCAGTTACCCTATCGGCATCGAACAAAAATTAAGTTATTCCAACAAGGTTTGCGGCGGTGCCCGAGTTTAATTCGCAACTGATGCAAATAATTAAAAATTTAAATGGGCTTCTTTTTAAATTTCCTGTGTGTTTTCCGTTTAAAGATCATTTAGTATACGAATTATATGAGTGTGATAAATGGCCTTTTTTTGTCAATATCTGTACTAAAATGTATAAGGCTCATAAACTCATAGTTTTAGATTTACCAAATGATATGTTTATCGCCAAGTTACTCAGGATTTCATTGAAGTGTGCATATAAAAGCATGCAACATTGTAAGTTTTACCATCCGACGTTTATTATGTGGCAAAGCGAGTGTCGCATCAGCTATTATGAGAAAGCGTTGTGTGTGAATGTACAGTGTACACCCGTCCACGCCGCTTTGAAAAATGTTGGAATGGAAATGCAAAATATTTTATTAAAACGCGATGTTAGTTTTGTGTAATTTAAACTACGGATTACGTGCTGCGGTTGTGTTGTAGGTCACCGTACCTTACTGATGATGACAAAAATTGCATTATATTCCCGCATTCATATCCAGATATTCTGCATTGTGGCTTCCCGTTCCCGTTTTAAATACATGATATTATACAAATCCAATTTAAAATTAACACAAGCGAAATGGTAATTTTGAATTTTCCGTCTACTCTCCATTAACATATGGATATGAATTGTAGAGCCAGTGTGGTATACACAGCCTATACGCCAATAAGATATCTTTGAAGTTTAGATTCAAAAGTGATGTCAACCGTTTCCGTCATTATTTCTAACGATCACCAAAATCTTATATCTTAAACTACCATTGAGGCAGTTTTTACTCGTGCGGAAATTTAAAATGCGACTAGCTTCGTAAAAATGTATAAGAGACTGAGCTTACATCAAAGTAAAGCTTCAGGCAAATAAAAACACACTGCGTAAACACTGTGCGACACCGCGTTATATTATAGAACTCTATACATTTAACATAAGATTATGCGCTGAAACTGAAACCACTTGAATATGTTGAGACATAAAAGTATTGTAGTGAAGTTGTTTGCGCAGACATTTACATCTACAATTGAATAAAAGTAGAGAGCTAAGCGCGGAGCTGCCTTTGTACATAGAACATGATGCAACAAATAGACATACAATGTGTGTTTATTTATCCTTTCAGTGGTGCGGATTGCATACGGCAGCTGACATTGCCGCACGCGCCGCAAATGGAATTTTTTTTTCACTGTAATAGCAATTTTTTTCTTAATAAACAACAGACGTGCGTCTGTATCCGCCGTAGTATGGATTATTGGATATTATCTGTCTACCTTCCAATATTAATAAGTGACGATTCAAACACAAAAGAAAATGTACAAAAAGACGGACTTATGTCCAAAGGGCATTTTCTTCCAGTCTACCACAGGGTTTAGCAGAAAACAAAAGTAAGCATGCATTATCTTTTAAGTTAATATATTATTACATATAATACAATATAAAACAAAATAATGATGGTGGACAAAAATATGATTGACACATAAACTGTAGGAAGGGTTAACAGATTTTGACTTAAGTATATACACATTAATGATGTCTGATATGAGTACAGAATAAGGAGAAAAAACATATTTCATAAAGACAAGTAGCGTTGCCTCAGCTTTCACTTAAAGGAAGCATTACTTCGAGTTGCCCGTATATTTGGAGGGAGCTCATTCCAAAGTCTAACAGATCGAGGAGTAAATGAACTATATAGAAAGTTGGTTTGGCAGAGAGGAACGTGAAGATCGAAGCTAATAGTAGATCGGAGATAGCTTTCGTGAGAGTTACACTGAAATTCAAACTTGCGTTTTAAATATTCAAATATTAGTATTTGGGCATTAGGTATAAGTTTATACGGTAGTCCGTCTAATAAATGCTAATACGTCATTAAAAGCTTCTAAGTTTTCTTTGTATACGACAAATAATACAAGCAATTCATGTAAGAGCTTTCTACCCAAACGAGACAAATATACACTAGACAAACGTATGTTGTATAGTATAACTCCGTCACAAAGTAATATATTAAAAAGTAAATAAATCAACATTGTTATCGATATTTGAAGAGAATTATTTGTTAAATAAATGGATTTTATTACTGAATTATTATTGTAGGTTTGATAAATTTTGGTATAAGTAAACTTTACAGAGGCTCTACATGGCTTTTGTACTCTATTTTGTATTAAACAAAGTTTATATAATTTTTGTCTTTGAGTAATAAATTTGAATACTTATTATTGATAGCGAACATTTGAAAAAATTTTACTAGGTATAATAGTGAAACAAAATCTTTTCTAATTTAAAGTACAAATAGCAATGATATAAAGAAATACAAGAGAGCACTTACATGCATAAGGATCGAATTCAAAGAGAATACCGATATTACGTGACCATCGAGGGTAAGCCAGGATTATGTATAGGCAGAAGCTTAGTCAGTTGCAGGTAGTATTTGAATTTGTTAGATTAAATACAATTTTAATTGAATTCTTCGTATGATTTTAAAACAAATCTCTCTTTTAACAACGTACTGCCGTCGAATTCATATAAAATATCCGTATACGTACAACCGACCACGAACATCGATCGGGGAGTTACATTTGCAAGGTCCAAGTAGATTCAATAAAGTCCTTTGCATAATCCCCCCGTACTCTCGCAAGCCATTAATGAACGAAATAATGAATGCAGACCATTTCGAAAGGGAGTATTGCCCTGAAATTTAAAACAGTGCAAACTTTTCACAAGTTTATTAGATTTAAATTGTATTCGTCTGTAATCGCTCCGAAGTTCCATTTTCTTTGATAGTTGCAAATTGCAACGCGACGGCTGCGCCTCCGATTGAATATGGCAAGTTAGGAAATTTAACTTAATTGTTCCGCAATTTAATTATTTTGATTTACATAAAGATCTGAACCTAGCACTGCTGACGAGACATTGAATTGGTAAAAATTGTATGAATCTTATTAAAAAATAAATAGTATGTCTTTCATATACAGAATGAGGATTTTTATTTATCATTTATGTAACACGTTTAATTTCTAATTGTGTTACATAGAAGAGTTTTAAATTTTTTAAATGCTGTTTCATAAATGAAACACGTGAACAACAAACAACTAAAGGCCTGACATTCGTATTTTATTGTACTGAAAAATTTGACATCAGAGTTCAAAGGTGGATGAAACAATAGGTTGCCTGCACCCCCCACTTTTATTTGCATAGTATTACATTTTGAACTCCAGCCAACTGTCCAGTAAACTACGAGCGGAAACCTGTTGAAATCGCCTTAAATACCTACACTCAACTATATATGACAAACTGCACTTACATTGTTATAAAAATTTACAAATGCTACAAAATAGAAAATTATTTAATGTCGAATGTTCAACATCAAAGTATTTAACTAACGTAGCACATTTTTATTGATGGCAGATACCATTGGGGTTCATCGAGATAGGTAACATCGTAGAGCCTATTTCTGCACCATATAATAGTGTACAAATATTCCTACGTTTCGATTTTTAAGGACGCTGTAGCTAAAAAGATTACTAAGGTAACTAGACTTATTACTTAGTATTAACTAGCGCAACATTCTTATCAACAGACTTGACACTCATCGCCTATATATAATAAAAAATATGTTTACATATTAGTAACTAATGCTAAAAAATTTCTTCATTTAATTTAATACAGATGATTCTGTTAAGTATGAAAACTTTCCTAATTAGTCAATATAATATTAAAGGTAATGTTTAAGTATCTATCTGCAGGTAGATAATACCATGCCTAGTCTTCGTAATTTTTTTAATGATTGCGATGTAAAGTACATTTATAATTTATCGGCATTATTTCTTGCATTTCGGGATATTAAAGGAATGCGGACACCTTTTACTTTAATGGAGGAGTATTCGGATAAAATTATTTTAATAGAACTGGGAGATTTTGTAGAATAATAACTACTAGTACTTGCTGCTGAAGTTGTTATTATCTTCACTATCCTTAATACTAAAACTTGCCACCGGTTGTCAATAATCGCTGATACAAGTAAAACATTCTTCAAGGTTCTTTACATAAAAATGTGGAAATTACGATAGCTTTTCGCCTTAATAGTTACGTTGATATAGATATACCAGTAACAGTTAAAGTAAGAACAAGTAATGTGTACAGTATGAAATTTATAATTTTAATGCACTCATCATATATCCCATATAATATTAAAATGTAATAAGATGATTAGAATTTTGTATGTCATATTTTCGGCAATCTTTTAGTATTATTAAACAAATAAATTATCAAATGTAATAAGGTAAATTTATTAATAAACAACAGTTTGAAATGGAAATATCAAATTGCCATTTTCAGTTGTACAAAAGGATCAAAACATTATGATAATCAAACGTCGACGGATGGTATTTTCAAGTGTTTTATGGTTTTCATAGGAATTTATATTGGCTGTGCATATTTGGTCGGTACAGCCCGTAACTATGCGATTGTTAATTTAATGAAAAGCACAGCAGCAGAGTTAATGGAGTTATGTTACATTTGTAATGTAACTGGGTTTAGTGGTCAGCGCTTTTGCTTATTGATTTGACAATTACATACATGGTTTCGGTGGCATTCGACGCAGGTTTGCTTTCATGTATTGTATGTGGTCAATATTCAGTGGCATTTTCATTTATTAAGAGTATTGGAAATATGCATTTCAAAGCTGTGGGTAAAGGAAAAATCGTATAAAAACGCACTAGTAGTTTCCGCACGTAGCGTGTACGAGTAAAACAGAGCATTTTTTTATTGGATTCCGTGTTCAGCGCGATATTTTATTTATATTAAAAAGAGATAGAACACGCATTGGAGTTATAAAATTTTTAAATCAAATATTGAATAAAGAAAAGATGATACTTCTAATGAATACTATATAGATGTAGAACCTAGCATGTTTAACATGGTTTCATGTATACATTATTTCAAAAATATTATTATTTAACACAAAAAATTAAATATATGATGATACTAGTATTAACATAATGGTATTTAATATTCACTGCTGGTAGGTCTCTGTTGCCGGAGACTGTCTACGTAGATACAACGGCAGCTCCTATTTCAGCCACCAAACAGTGCAAACATGCGGTTTGAAGTGTGTTGTGAGCTAGTGAAATTACTGCGGTAACGAGACTTAACACCTTGTGTCTCAAGGCGACGAGCGTAATGTGGTGCAGTGTGTACCATCTTAACCAACACCTCGTTGTTATGAGCAAGCGTATCACTTACCATCAGGTGAACGCTTTGTTCGTCTCGTCACTTAGTAGGAAAAAAAAATAGAAATATTCATAAACAGTTATTATTTATACAACAACGAAGACAAAATTTTTGACATTCCCTTCGTCATTCACTTAACAATGGAAGCACTTGATAGTATTCAGAAGCCCGACTTTCGGTGATATTATTTGCAAAGATTTTACCTTTACTCTGTTATGATATTTCGTACCTTTTTGCTACAATCGTTATCTTAATTACAATTTGAAATATAAGAATAAAATAAATACATTTTGGAGCAGCGCCGATATCATTTAATCACGGCTGGTGGAGTCGATATATTTTAATGAGTTCGGTATTAATTATGGAATTGCCCAAATAATTGGATTTACAAACTTATTCATGTATAATTCGTTGTATCGCAGACAAAAACTTCGTATTTTACACGCTTTTATTTACTTTGACAAGGCTTACAGTATTAACGGTGATTTTATAAAACGGGCATAACAAATCGTATATACTAAAATCGACGCGGTTCACTTTTTTCAAATTTATTTTATCGTACCGAATATAAAGGCAATATATCAAACCATAGGTTTTAAAATATAAATAAGATATTAGCTATAATAAAAATCATCTTTCCATGTTATATGAATACTTTTATAAACAATGGGTCAAAAGCAACTCTGTTAAAAGCTATTAAAAGCTGTTTGCTGTGTGTGTACTTATTTCTTATTATACACCATGTCAGTAATATCATGCGAGCTTTGTAACTAGTGAAATTACTGCGTGAAACTACTAACGAGACTTGACACTTTATGTCACAGGACGACGAGCACAGTGTGGTGCAGTGACATCCTAACTGGAGCTACATTGTTATTATCAGGCGTATCACTTCATCAAGCGAACGTCTCGTCGTTTCGTCGAAAGACTGTAATGTTGCGAAATTTTAAATGCGCCAAAATTTTTGATATATTGTCAAACATAAAAAACATACCCTTCTTAGATGGTCGGGTGAAAAGTGCGAACGGCGCACGAAGGCATTTAGTCGTTAACTTTCGGAGTTATCTTTCATGCAATTAGTTTTAACTGAGCAATTACTTATATAAAATTATTATAGGTCTTTTCTTTTTTTAAATTATTTCAATATTTACATTGTAGCGCGTTCTTTGTTAGAACCATGAACTGATTTTTATGTCTCAAGTCGGCTCACACTTGTCACTAGTACGTACAAAAATAGGTTGTTTTAATGACAGTGGAGATTTACAACGCGTTTCATAGTAGTAGCTGCATTTTTTCATTCGTTAAAATTGGCAAATATATGTAATGCAGTTTACTATTTATTTATTTCCATGCAGTTTCAATACATAAAACAATATAAACATATCGGTTTTGCAGTATTGTGTTATGAAACTTGAATAAACTTTACTTAGAGGTGATATTTTATTCGCTTTTTCTTAATAATATATCTATAATATTATTTTCCTTTCGGAGCCTTCTGAAAATGTATACATGGTAAAAAAATTGCTTAACGATGATAATTAGTGATAGTGACAACATTAGCGGCCAAATTAATGAGCCCACCACCAGTACAATTAAAACTTCTTGTTACAAAAATACGTTGTTCATTGGAAATATAATGATGATTTTTTGAAATTTGGATTTACCTCTATATTATCAAATAGTGAAATGGTTCCGAGCAAACACCAACGTCACTTGGTGACTAATCATTCTTCGCTTTCAACAAAAGATAAAAGCTACTTTTAAGTCTTTATCTGCAAAATACAAGCAAGTAAAAGTTTTTAAAAAACAAATCGGTGTGTCTGAAATGCTTAAGTAGCATCTTACGAAATGGCTGAATTTATTGCTTTTAAATGAAAACCTCGCAATTTGGCTGTATAAATTATAATACTAGATTGACTTAGATATATTCACGAAATTGATATAATTAATCAAATTTTATTTTATCGGGAGTTACTTGATTTTACAACCGGCAAACATATTTTTGGCGTAATTAGTTCATATTGAGAAAAAAATTAAGTTTCTTGGAAGTCGTTTGTACTCCAACTATCGTCACCTAAAAAGATTTGTAGGACATTTTAAAGAAATGAATGGGAAGACATTAATTACCCATTGTTTTTTGCATCGAGAAACTCTTGTTACAAAATAATTGCCATCAAAATTGAAAATAATTCTGGAACAATGTGTTCAAATTATTTAATTATATAAAATGAAGACCATTAAAAAGTAGCTTATTTAGTTAAGTTATGGAAACCAAGTACGAATCCTTGTTAGTGGGCACGAAATTAAAAAGTTTTTTTGAACAACAGAAATATGATGATTTTGTCCATTTGTTGGACGATAAAATATAGTCTACTAGTTTACTTATAAGACAATTTTGTTATTTTTATTGATATAAATTCAAGTGTACAAGGGCCTAATAAAAATATCTTAAACTGAACCTACAAGCTGGTGGGATTTCAAAACCAAATAACTTTATGGAAGAATAAAGCTCAGGAAGACATTTCAGAAAAGTTTGAGTCGGTCCCGAAAGGCTGTTATAAAATTATTAAAATAATTCTTATTGACAATTTAATAACATTCCAGGAGAGAATCACTTATTATTTATCAAAATTAAATATGAAGAAATTTGATTACATTCGTATTCCATTTATCATGACGGATACTTCTGTATTTGACCTAACTTTGAATGAAGAGGAAGAACGCATTTTGCTTTCTAATAATTTTCGATTAATATTAGATACGATTATCCAAAATAGCTAAAAAGGTTTAAACATATTTTTAAAAAATTTCACGTCTTATTTGTGTGAATTTTGATTTTCAGCACTAACAAACACTATAAAAAAAATCAAGATTATTTAATGTAGTAAACGACATGAGAGTAGCATTAAAGTTTTTACGAGAGTTATGTTGGGCGATCGGGCGGATGAGTTTTTGTAAATAAAACTCTGGGACTACTGTCCCATGTAATGGTGTAGAGAGAACTGTCATGTTGTGCAACCAATAAAGAAGCTTTTTATAAAATAATACTTTATTCTACAGGCAGACAACCGCTCTGTAGTACACTGGCAAGCGGATTAAACTTTACATATAACTTGTTTCTTAAATACACTATGAAAAACAATAAGGGCTTTATGTTACAGAATGAATGTTATCGCTAAGTGTACAGTACTTAAGTTACACTTATTCCATGTTGTGGTTACGTAACTCCTCCGCCCGTAGAACGAAGCGTACTGGAACTGAGGGTTGGGGTGAATCTTCAACCCTTAGGTTAGGAGCTTCTTGCATCTCGATGCTTGTACCGTTGCCCGTCGAGACTTGACTCTTTGTACTGTACTTCTGGTGACATAACTTACGATAGTGATATATTGTAGTAGTATCCGTAAAACCATTGTAAGCCAACAGGGTTTGCTTGTAGTAACTTGTTGTTTTCTATAGTTGTTTCAGCATCTAAAACTCTTACATTATTTAGGTTTTTATGTGGTTGTTTGTACAATGCAATCTTTTGATAACTGTAAAGGTTGCCAATTCAAGTATTTGCAGATCAGGAGCTCTTGGTTTTTTGTGTACAGGGCTCTTGAGGATATCTCATAATTACCGAGTATAGTGGAAGGATGCCAGGGAACAAGTATAAGGTTATCTAGGTAAAGGGTTGAGTATATAGATGTAGGATAGTAAACAGTTCTGTCATGACTAACTGTATCTCTAATATAAAATTCAAAGTTTCGTTAGTTGTATAAGCTTTAACATGACTACTTTTCTATAAATTGTGGATATCGATACCAGGAGAGCTTCTAATGTGAAGTTGCTCAAGTTGTTTATTAATTGCGTCTCTACAGTATAATAAGTTGTTTATATCAGATTCTGTTTGTTCATTGTTCTAATTTGAAGTGCTCGGCATTTTTAAAAAGAGTGGATATGTTTATATTGGTGAGGTCGGTGTTGTTACTAATAGGAATGTTTGGAGGTGAACCCGATAAGTTTTCAATAAATTTATTTATCGATTGGTCGCCTGTTTCTTGAGAGGTAATGTCAAGAGCTTTTATATTTATACGTGATAATGCGTCGGCGTTTGTTTCATACTTGACTTTTTTATATGGTTCTAGCTTAATTTCTTTTTTTTGTCGGAGTTAGCGGGTCCGATTTGTTTACAAATCTATTATTTGAAAACGAGCTATAATTACTATAATCCGGTTTTGACGTAAGCTCTACTTTATTACTATAGTTATAAAGGTTATTCTTATTTTCGTATAATTTTAATTTACGAGTATATTCCTCTTGAATTGCTAGCCGAATAGCATTTTCGAGGCTACTTGGTTTATGCATCCTTGTAGCGAGTGATACATATGGACTTAGTTGCCTCACAAATGTGTTGATAGCCATTTTATCGTAAAACTCTTTTTTTAACGGATCTAGATTAATTAAAGTGTAAGTAAGGTACCTAACTTTATCGCCAAAACTATCCAAGTCCATTTTATTTCTATATAAATTGTTAAGATCGTGGACTAGCGTGATTTCGTCACGAGTCTCACCGAATCGTTTTTTTAACATACTTTTAATTTTGGGCCAAGTTTTAAAACTGGACACCTCTGAAAAAACTTCAGCTGCTCTACCTACCAACTTTTTTATTATAAGCAATCCGATGCTAGGATCCTTATTTTTATTGTCAACAATTTCTAAGACATTTTCTACTGCCTTTATGAAGAAATTTATTGTCTTTCTGTTCTCATCATAGGATGGCAACAGCTCATTGATTTTTGCGTATTCGGCACTAGCCGTAAGCAATGACTGATCTATTTCAATAATCGGTACGCTTTGCGTTTGTGTACCCTGCGCCAACTTTCTACGATTAACCCTTTTCGTTTCCGCTAGAAATTTTATCTATTTGGAGAAAAGTTTGGTAACCGACGGGATTATAACCAATAGTACAAGGTACACCCTAATTAAAGGTTAATACTGACTGCAATACCTATCAATGAGTTTACACTTTTCGAGGAAGGGATGGTACATAAAGGAAATACTCGGAGTAATGAAAATCTCCTTACCCCATATAGAGCATCCTGCTGTCCATATAGTTCTCTTCCTGCGACTGGACGTGCTATTCCAGGAATCCGCTGCTGCGTGTTGTCTGTCTTCAACTTCTTGGCTACACCGTAGGTTCTTTTGTAGAATCGATGCCGGACGTATTCGCGATTTTGAGCGGATTCGTAGACACGATTGTTGCGGTTGCGAGTTTCTTTGCTCCACCCGATGCTTCTTGTAGGTTCTGTTGTATAATCGATGCCGGACGTATTCGCGATTTTGAGCGGATTCGTAGACACGATTTGTTGCGGTTGCGAGTTTCTTTGCTCCACCCGATGCTTCTTGTAGGTTCTGTTGTAGAATCGATGCCGGACGTATTCGCGATTTTGAGCGGATTCGTAGACACGATTTGTTGCTGTTGCGAGTTTCTTTACTCCACCCGATGCTCGTTGTAGGTTCTTTTGTAGAATCGATGCCGGACGTATTCGCGATTTTGAGCGGATTCGTAGACACGATTTGTTGCTGTTGCGAATCTTCCGGAGATGCTATCCGTTACGACTGCGCCAGTTATGTTGGGCGATCGGGCGGATGAGTTTTTGTAAATAAAACTCTGGGACTACTGTCCCATGTAATGGTGTAGAGAGAACTGTTATGTTGTGCAACCAATAAAGAAGCTTTTTATAAAATAATACTTTATTCTACAGGCAGACAACCGCTCTGTAGTACACTGGCAAGCGGATTAAACTTTACATATAACTTGTTTCTTAAATACACTATGAAAAACAATAAGGGCTTTATGTTACAGAATGAATGTTATCGCTAAGTGTACAGTACTTAAGTTACACTTATTCCATGTTGTGGTTACGTAACTCGAGTAAATCATTTTTACTGGTGGTAGGTCCGGAGACCGTCTAGGTAGGTTACCACCACATCTCCAATTTCAGCCACCAAATAGTAATGTTCAAAAATGACTGTGTTCTGGTTTGAAGGGAGCTGTTAGCTAGAAGTTTTGTCGCCCCGTAGAATAAAAGATATATAAATTAAATTATCAAAAACGATTACCAAGCTCAAATATTGCATTAAAAATTATTCTTATTATTAACTGATTTTAATGTTTATTGTAATATGTTTAACTTGTAAATCCCATTAATTAATCTCTTAATAAATAGTACAGTTATTTTAAAATATCAGAAACTATTTTATAGGTATTTTTAGGTAAGTAAATTATTTTTAAACTTATCTTTTATCTTTGTGTACAGTAAAACTTTGTAAACGTTAAACGTGTGCCGCAAAAAAGTAAAAGGTTTTGAATCACTTCTAGACATTCCATCATTAACTATGCAGTTATTTAAGTATATACAAATAGATAATTTACTATGAACCTCAACAATATATTGCAAGATGTGATTATGTGAAAGTCGCATGCGCTTCAATGGCTTCAAGTGACAGCAATTAACAGAGAACTCTGTGAGCGTTGGATATGCAAATACCATGAATTTGATCAATTTCGATTTTCTTACGCTCGTAAGGGTTACACAAACCGTTGGGGCCAGAATATTGTGGTTGTAAGCACGTCAGTTGATTGCGCTTCGTGTACCTTAGATAATATACATATGAACCATTGGTCTATATCTAATTCATCGTAATAGGTGAAATGGCCATGTAGAAATTGGTGAATTATCTGTATCCATCCAGGCGTACTAGCGACCATATACATAAATTGAAGATTTCATATAGTAATATTCGACAAAGTGATATTGTTGTCTGTTTTGAATGTTCGGTTGAAATAATTACAGTATAAAATGAATACCGTATTAAAATAGATAATGTTCATTTTTAAAAAGAAATAATATTTTTTTAAAACATTTAGTACATAGCAAAAGTTTTAATGTTACAATTTGTGTAATGATGATACAAATAGCACATCCGAAACGCGTGTGCTATTTTATTTTAAAGTCATTCATAAAAATTGATTTATATTTAATACGCAAATGCTTTTCACTGCGAGAAGTGAAGGTAAAGTGAATTATCGAGAGTTCCTGCCGACAGTAGCTTATAACAGCACCTGGTTCACGTAGACGCCGGGACTGTTCAAAGAATTAGTTGCGAACATCGAGTTTGCTCCGGATAGCCTCAGATTACATTAAACCAACGTAAATGAGTTAGGAGACAACGAATTTTCTCGTTCAGTCCCCGAGATCAAAAGGACGGCAATCGTGTGACAGTGCAATACGATTACCTGAAGTCTGCGCGGAGAGAATCGACAGGGGACAAACCGGGTTCCAGTGTACAAAGTGAAGCATTTAATGCTCTTTCAACTATTAAATAACTTTAAGACTTTGCTTACGCTAGGTACTAAGTCTGAACGTTTCCATTTACAGTTTGTCGCTAGCATTTATAAGCCATACAGATATTTTAAAAATAAAAAAGAAAAAAGTAAAAAAAAAATTGTATTCGTTCGTTTCAAAATTAAATGACGACATCACAGATACGAAATTATACCGTCACAAGATCACATGTATTTTCACATAAGTTGAACAGCTAATTGGATCTGTATGACAAGTGTGGGTATAAGGTCTGTCGAAACACTAATTAATGTTTGTCGGTATAATTTTGCTATAAATCACCGAGATTACATAAGTGAAGTAGATGAGAAGTGCATGAACGCATGAAGTGTGCCCTTAAGTTATAATAAGACAAAAAAATTAACTAATTTCCATACAGGTGTAGGTATACTGAAAATCAATTTTCACGTCGGGTTTGAAGCGATTATACACCGGGCGCGTTTGACGTGTATCACGTGGTTATTGGGAGAACAGTGTGCATCTCTTAATTACGAACAATAGCCGATATCATGCAGAACCTAAAATTTTACATAACAACACCGTCAGTGCAGTTTAATTTTTTTGAAGCTGTCGTAAATGTTTGCTGGTGGTAAAACTCCGTTGCTGGCAGCGTTTGAAATAAGTACCACCTCAGTGCCTATTTCTGCCGATAAGCATTATTGTTAAAAAAAATCAGATTTTGATATAATGCTGTGTATATCATACTAACGCAGGCGTATTACTTATTATCAGGTGAATGTATTGTTCGTAACGTTGTTTCGTCGAACAAAGAAAGGATAATGAAATTACTTTAATATTAGCTTTATGGATGATAATTTTCTGATAGAATTTTTGTCGCCCGTGATAATGAAAAAAAGAGCTTGCACTGCATTAATATATTGCGCCGCAATAAAATTCCAATGCTGTTGTGGGATTAAAAATCGTAACAGCTGGCATTATTGCCGTACAAACCATAAAAGCGGCCAAGAGATTTCGCGTTATTTGCACAAAATGGACAATCTGCGCTCTGATGCTATTCAAATAATCGTGTAATAAAGTTTAACGCATACGATAAGTTTTAAATCTTTTGCTCCTTCGCTTTCAACAATTTATAAAGAAAAATGTCCCAAAATTTTTAAGGCAAAATTCTTCAAACTAAATGAATGAATTTCTGATATAAGTAATACTATTGTGTAGGCTTTATCTCATAATGTTTATTCGATATGAAACAGTTTCCGTATTGGATTGTAAAATATATTTTGTGTATTTGCAACTATCAATGGGCTACTATCAATATTGCATTGATGCCGCAGTAATACATGTTACGCTTTGAGTCTATCTCCCGCCAGTGTAATCCACATCCGTTGTAATTAATAGAAGAGTTTCCGGTGACCGAACGTTGGCAGCGCAACCGTCTCCTACGTGGCTTGGCGCACTCCTCGACCAATATTGAACCTACTAGAGGAATATCAAACAGAACCTAAATCGCCTCACAGCGGTACTCTATATTATTGCCTTCATCGTCGTAACAGGGTTTATACGATTTAGAGGTATTACAATTATTTTGTGATCTCTTTAGTTACGACATTTTATCCAGTTATCCAGCAAAAGTCAAACGAATTCCAACAACCGTCTGCGAGCGTTTATATCGGCACCATACAATACCTAAAGAACAATTCCAATAAGTTTAAATGTGAAATACAAATGTACATTTTTTATTGAAATAAATCGAAAGTGCTATGTTGGAATATAAATTGATTTTAGTTCTGTACTCGTACGTAAACATAATCATCGTTATGAAAAATATGTATATTTTTTATCCGAACCCTTACACAAGTAGATAAAATCAAATGAAAAAGATTTGTATACACTGATGCTTCTACAAGTTTAAAAATAGATAAGAAGGTGATAGCTATTCTGATTTTTAATTATAGATTACCATTTTACATTTTGTTAATTAAATAACAACAAACAATGTGTCCGCTTTGTGCTGAAATAATCGCATCAGTTTTTAAAATGTTCTACGTTTTCATTGCAAGAAATAATAATAATTCTCGAATGTAATTCAGTTAAAAGCAGTTAATCCAACATTTCTATAACACAGAAATAAGTCTTCTAAAGGATAAACGACACCTGAAGCAATTTTCACTTAATGTTTCTAAAAATATCTATTTAAATAAAAATTCTAAATAGATTATATATTTGAGTTGGCTGTATTTCTAAAACCTCTAAACCGTACATCATAAATATTGATGAAATGAGAGATGATTGAGAGTTTATTTTTTCACGGAGAAGAATTTTTATTATCCGCTTTGATTGAACTTGCCAACAGATTGTGTTGCAGAATATAAAATTTTATATCGGTCAACCAATTTTCCTATTGGTACTTATAAATCATCTGTTTTTATAACAACGTCCAGTGGGATTCAGTTATTTATAGAGAAATATTTAATTAAAATTTTTAGCGGTACGTTAATTCTACTTTATAAAATGAAAAGGATGTCACACGTCGCTTTTTATTTCGTATGTTGCGAGGTGCTACGGAGAGAGATTTAGCCGCTTTAATATGGGAAATATTAAAAGCTGTCCCGGCGGGAATATTGAATGTTCTATTTAAATTTAATAACAACTAAATAAAAACCTTACTTATTCGAAGTTACCATTTTTCCATAAATTGAAAATCGTTGAATTATCAGATACGCAGCCGTTTTCAAAGTGAAAAATATTTAAGCTTAATCGAATAAAGCAACGCTTAGTTAGCTGCAACGGATACGAGTGGCTGTTGGTGGAATGCAACAAAGCTAATAGCTTTTGATTTAGTATCCCCGGTCAACTATTTCGAAATTGTATATAAAAAATATAATGTGTTACATAGATGTCACAAATTATTATATAAAAGACCTGAAAGAGACATATTATATACTTAAAATAAAAATAGATGCAGGTTATACAAACCTATCAAAATCGACCCTGTAGCTTCCACCAGAAAAACATTAGTGCCAAAAATTCCAATACTTTTAACATCGTACATATATTAATAAGCATATTTTAAAATAAAACTTTTCAAAATTTTGATGAATGAGTATAAATGATCGCGATATTAAAAGAAAAAGAACTAAAGGAATATTCGCGAGCGTTCCGAGTGCCATAGCCGTGCAAAAAAGCTTTTTATTAATGCTGTAGAGAAAGTGAGATTCTGCTTAATTTGTAGTTCATCAAAGTGAAAAAAGCGCTTTCAAAATCTATCGACCGGAAGCGCATTTGTCACGAGTAAATTAAAATAGTAATTAACGAATGCCTTACAGCTGAACGAAGTACAATCATATGGTGATCGATCTAATACTAAATGTATTATGTATAACTTTGAATACTTATGGGTTTATGCGTAAAAATATTGGGTGTTAATTAACTTAGATGAGAATGTATAACAGAGTACAATAGTGTCATCCTCGGACGTTTGCTGACATACAACTTTAACTGTAAATTTAACACATGTACACCAGCTAACGAGGTTTCTTTTATAAAGTATTCATCTCTATTTTTTAATAAATATGGTGGAGATAGCGAGAAGTTACTTTATTTAGATATTTGAGAAAGACCTATGCCCAGCAGAGGAGTGCTTATCAAATTTTGATGATATTGACAGATAGATGAAAAAGTATATCTAATCCATATTTATATCTAGTTGTATTTGTGACGAATCAATTAATTTAATGTAAAAATAAATATATAATACTACACCGATCGTCACCAAACGATTTCCTAAAGATTACGGTTATATTTAAAAAACAGCATTGAGAGACTGCAAATATTTGTGTGATTAACATAAACTTGTTTAGTTTGAATGTATTGCAGGTCTCTTGCGATCCCAGCATCGTCTAATAGAAGGCTTGTCTTGAAAAAAAAAATTGTAGATAATTATTCAAAATTAATTAAGAAACTGTGTTCACAGTTTAATATTTTAGTTATATTACTTATTTAAATATAAACTTCATTGCGTAAATTATTTGAGTAGGCTATGTATTATAACTTAAGGGAAATCATAAAATTGTGGAGACAACCCTAATATAATACATAAAATAGAAAAAACAACCACTCGTTTTAAGAAGTGTTCAGCGGGCCTACAAACTTTGACATCAAGGCCAGCCACCTAGTCATTAAAAATACGGCAGACGTTATATTCATAAAAACAAAGTACAATTGGTTTAATTAAAACATGCAAAATATTTTTCTTCTCATTAAGGTACAATTCACCGTGAGGATTAAACAGCGGGCAGGAAGTTATCCAACTCAATGCACCGGATGACAAACAACACACGATGAAAGGCAAATAAATTCAACGGCGCTTACAAACAAAGCCGCACTGTATTATTTTTAATATAATTTAAAAACAGGTAAATATGATCCATTCTTTGTTAAAAGCTTGTTATGAACTTAGATATAAATAATTTATTTTATAATGAACAAAGTGTACCTTTCCGCGCGTACAATAATATGCATATATAATCAAACGTAAGTGGAAAACTCTCGCAACAAATTTAATTTTTATTAAGTCTTCTTAACGTTGTCACTGCTTTGACTCGGAGTCCCAGGAGAGGCTTAAGGCTATTTATTGACCACTCTGGCCAAAGATAGTTTGATGAATGGATCAATCATTATAGTTATTATAAACAAGAACAATGACGATGTTCAGACATTCCACCTTTCAAAATTAAAGTTTTAGTAAGCAAATTAAGAAGCCTCCTGAACGCGAACAGGTCTTCCTTCCTAATAATGTCTGTCTGTGTCTCCTGTCTGTGTCAACAAGTAATTGTTAATTAAATTTTTCGGTCGTATAAAAAGATTTCAAAATATTAAATAAATTTCTATTTTACACATGAATGTAGTAGGGGCGAGTTCACGGCTAGATACCTCCCGTACGTAATGAGTTCTACGTATAACTTACAACACAAGCGCTAACAGAAAAATGTATTTTCCATTTGGAAAATTCTACGTGTACATTTTCGAGGGATTTTGCTTGTTAAAAAAAAACAAACATAAGTTTAGGACTAATAATCTGCAGTCCCGTAGAGCTCGCAGCTTACGCTGGTACGCAGAAACGGGACTGTGAATTCCGTGCTCGTCTTATTTAGCCCTTGACTATAATCATCTGACGAAGCTAATGAGAATTACCTATTGCTATAAGTAACGTTTTTTAAAGTAAAACCTGGGGACACTGCCGTACCTACTTTTAATATTATTAAGGTGTGTCGATATATTATTACGATATATGTTGAAATTGTTGCATTTTTTCTACCAGAAAATATCATGAAGTACGGGTTCTTCTTCTTCTTCTAAGTCGTATTTCCTCATGACTGAGGGTCGTGGTCATCATGTTTTTATTGAAACACACGACGACTCTCTTGGCAGTTATAATGGAGTGGTTTGCCATTGCCTTCTCCATTTCTCATACTAGTCTGACTACTGATGGTCACGACATAGGTATACCGGTTTCCTCACGATGTTTTCCTTCACCGTCAAAGCACGTGATATCAGTTGGTGTTTTATGCTAACTGCACATAAATTGAAAAATTCATTGGTGCAGGCCAGATTTGAAACCCGGTACCTTCGCATTGGAAGGCCGGCGTTCAAACCACTAGGCTATCACGGCTCTGAAGTACCGGTACTTGATGATAAAACTAAACTTACATACCAGAGCTAAACGTAGATGCGCAGTTTTCTCATAACATTTGAAGTGGATCTTCATTTAACCAAAAACAAAAGCCGACCCATCTTATTTTCTCTTTTAAAAACCAACAGTGTAGACTTAGGAACTAGAGGATACGTAATAAGCTTGATATTTCAATAATTGACTAAGAATGAGGTTTTCAATTTGATGCTTTTCTTTTTCTATATAATGCTAAACTCTAGAAGGATAAAAAAATTATGAGTTTAAGTGTGTCCTTTCTGCTTTTTTTGTTTTATTACACGTAAAGATTAAAAAATGTCGTACCAGAAATAGCAATTGTCTTTATACAGCAGACAAACAAAAATTATAGTATAGATTCGTGTTTTCTTGCGAAGGTATGTTTGTTGCATATTTAAAAAAAGTGAAAAAAAATTACTTAAATTGTACAAATCAGCATCTTCATAGGTAAAAACCATTATATACAAAAATGATTATTACGGCAACAAGATTAATATTTTTATAAGATGTTAAAAAACAATAGCCGAGGTACGAGCGTTTGAGAAAAATTTATAAATACATGGTGAAAATCAGTGGAGCCGTAAACTCGTGAACTGCAACTTAATGTGGTAAAAGAAAACTAATTTCAGAATACCATTCTCATATTCTTTATAACAAGGTAACCATTCAAAGGATCTCTGTATCTTTTATAAGATTTAATTAAACGTTATTTCATTCCCCTTTGTTGTGCTGCATTTATGAAAAATAAACATATTAGAGGATTAATTTAAATTCCACGAAATCTGTAAATGAATATAAGCGAATTTCTGTTACAAAGCAACTTGTAATACATTTTTAATACGTTTTATATGAGAAATTTCAAAGGATAATATAGAGTATTATTCACTTCTTTTTCAAAAGAATACTGTTCGAGGATTTGGGTGATGCTTTTTTTCACTTTTTAAGTAATATTAGTGTTTTACTGAGACTAAATCCACACCACTTTATTGTTAATAAGGTAGCAGTCAACTTAATTAATGTATAAAGTGTGTTTTTAAAAATAAAACAGGGATACTTAAAAAAAGAAGGTATTATAGGGAAAACTAATTATATCTTCATTTCTGTGTTAGAGATGGATTAGAACATCTACAAAGAAATTCTACTCTCAGCGTGTCATAAAGACGGCAGAGCGAATAATTCAAGGAATGGAGTTATGGAGGTCAGAGATTATCAGTCGACGTTTATAAATAGAAGTGATAGGTATTTTCATAATAAATTTAAAGTTACAAAACTCGGTTAAACAAATATTAAATAAAGCCGCAATTAAGTATTAATCAATATTTGTTAAAACCTAATTTTACGTATTTTGTTCAATGTTATTTAATAATCGCGATAAAATCTGCAATATTTAGTTTTAATAAATGTGCAACATTCGCGGAAATCATTAACGATCTATATTTAAAAAAAATACAGCGTTTTAAAATAACCTTAACGTATTATCAAACAAATATTTGTACCGGATATAGATGACGATATAAAGAGATGACTCAAATTTATTTGCCTGTAAATAATACATAAACAAACATTTTGCCATATTGCTATATTTTATAAGCAAAGCGTAACAACGCGGTCACGTCCTATTTTGTGGTCGAAAACTTGCGTTGGTCCTGTAATTTAAAACTATGCGAATACTGTACAAATTTCAAACACCAATTTAAACAGTCACCGACGGCTTTTGAAATATACGTGGCTTTTAATGACCATAATTATAAAAGATTTTAGCCAATGAAAATTCCATTCGTAAACTGTCCATTTGCATGTACAGAAGCAATACAAAATGAGACTAACAAGAAACAGTACGCCACATGTGGGCCTTTGATGTAAATGGGAAACCTTGATATGTACATCATTGCAGACTAGCAGAAAAAGAGTATTTTAATATTACTCGTAATTATAAATACTAACGGATAAAGCCAAGATTAATAAACCACGAGAATATAACGTAGATCTAGATGCATCTATACCTCGCTGAATCTTTTCAGATCTTTGAACATTTTTTTTTTGAAAACAGTTCCAACCACCGGGGCTATGATAAATAACTTCTATAGAGTTCGCAGAGAATAATCGTTTTTGCAAATTTACTGTAAATTTATAAGTAACAAGATGCAATTATTTTTAACTTCGAAGTTTATCTTTTTTTAAAAATGGTCTAGTGATTTTTGATATTAAAAATAGCATTTGAAGATTATCATAGACTTTACCCTGTAAACTTTTAGGAATAAACTGGTGTTATACTCGTATTATGTAATTGACACTATGCTTGCGCTTAGTATAATCCCCCAAAAGCACTCTTAAAATTCCCGAACCAATAACTGTAGTAAATATATCACCTCAAAAGCTATACTGTCCATACTAAAGCAGTAGGTGACATTGCGAATGTGCCACAGAAATAAATACCGAGACACTTACAAAACGAAAAGCAAGAAAATAACGGAAGAAATTTAAAACTACGCACACTGTAATAGTACTATCAAACGCATAAAAAAACTTAAATGAAAATCATTACTTCAAAGAAGCTCCTTTATTAGTGAGCTCGTTGAATGCTTCTTAAAGGTCCTTTGCGTGCTCATCGTCTGTCACTAATAGCTTTCATCCAATATTATTCACTTACAGGAGAGTGCGAAAGTGGCAGTCGATTTGTTTAGTGAACGATAAAGTTTATAATTACACAACGCTGCCTTTGTATAGAAAGGTGACGAAAGGCTAACTGCATCGACCACAAGTGTCAAATTCACCCGTCTAGTAATTTGCAGGCTCACTGCGATTAAAAGCTGCTATGGCAGTCACCTCCAATTTGCTCTGCATTAATTACTTCAGACTTGAAACCAAAATTGATTCTCTTTTAAAGCCACCAATCAAACAACTTTCATAAAATTTCCTTGTATTGTGTGCATATCACGCCAAATGGAATATTACTTAAAGTTTTGACGTGACTTACACAAAGCGCAAAAAAAGTATTATTCACTAGAATAGCTAGAACGGCATACCGTATAAAATGTTGAAATTCCTATTAAACCTAGCGATTTTCGTTTTAGGATTTCTAGGATATTTATGCAAAAAGATTATTAAAGACCTTGTCTTGAACATTATAAATATGGCCTAGAAGAACGCTTCAATATTTTTATGAAAGCATAAAATTAAATTGTAATAGGCGAGGAACAGAAAATATCACGCCTCGTAAAATAAAGATTGGAAGCGGAAACTCGGCAGGATATACTGATCGCCGTTGTCAAAAACCGCAGACATGCTAGCAGCAAATAGAACTAATCTACGGAGAAAAATCCATGCATATATTTATTACTTCGACTCGAATCCAAACAGAGAGCAATGCATATTTTAAAATTCGCGTTCGAATGGTTGTCACAAAGTTAATACTTTTTAAATCACTTTACTTTTAGAAGTTCTCGGTTCGGTTTCTCAATTTCATAGTAAACAAAGACCAGCGCGAGTTAATTGAAAGAAGAAATATTTTTTAATCAATGGATCGCTGACAATTTATACTAAGGAACATAATTTTACGCGCACGGTGATTATGACAACTTGAAATGCATGTTACAGACTACACTTTTTTCCATAGTCTGGTTTCTATCGACGTAATGAATGGAGACAAAGCGAAGGAAATCCGTATATCCGGGTTTTACTCCATATTTTAATACGCTTGCCGAAAAGAAATGAGGCAGTAATTACTACCTTTTTGTTAAACCCAATACACCAAATATTAGTCTATTCTATTATTTTACTACTACAACGCCTTTAGGTAGAATTGTACACCCTGTATAGCACAAGCATCGTTGGAATGATTACATGATTAAACCTTCTAACCTAATTTCCTTTAAAAAAAAGACATCCTAAATAATCGTAAAATTTTAGTAAGTCACATAGTATATATGAAAGTTTTTACAAAGCTTTTTGTTTTACAATAATTTCTCATGGACATCATTTAAAGAAAGTTCTTTCCGACATAGTTTTAAAAGCTTCAACAACATAAATTTATAATAGTAAAATTTCTATGTAATATAATATTAATTAAACCGACAGAACAGATAAGAATGTTATATAATCATATGTTACATAAATGAGCTATTAATACGGCTGAAACGATTTTTAAATATTTTTTGGACTAAAAATTTTCTATTGAAAAGGTACTTTGTTTATAACATAAAAAATTTGTTAAGAGATTGTAAGGCCCTTCTCGATTCCCTTCTTTAAAATAATGTTAATAAACAGAACTAGAGCGCCGTTGGAAAAAAACCAATAAAGTTCGTGGTGTAAATGTTAAAAAATTTATAACTTTTTGCTCATCATTGATTGTGCCGTAGTCAAAGTAAATTTGGGAGGAAACTTTTTGCTGTGATCTTGAATTGATTTAATATATATTTCTCAATACAAAAATCTCTACAAATATCTATACGTATTAATTTCAACCATCAAAGACACCTACGCAAAATCAGACGCAAAGGTATTTCACGAGAAACACTTGCACGTAATCCCTCTTTTGAACTGTAATACTGAGTATTAGTACTTTCAGTTTAGCGCTGAAATATAGTAGCAGAGAAATTCAATTGACTATTTTAGACGAAGTGCTTACAAAGAACTAATTGAAAGTTTCTCGTTTGCATTCGAAAGTGCCGTCTTCACTGAAAATAATGCTTTATGTATCCATATAAAATACATAAATCTTTAAATTTGCAGGTATCATTATTTAAAATTTCACTTCGCTGTTTATTACATTTTCTTATTATTAGGAGAAATAATTCAGACTTCGGACTTGTGTCGAGAAAACTTTAATGATTTTTTTAAACGAGAATTGCTGCCGTTTAAATAAATCATGATTAAGGCTAAGTACTACATCAGTTCTGTTACAATATCAATATACAAATGGAAGTGCATACCACCATTTACAAACTCTCATGTGCGGATCCCCAGATTTGTTTAATCTTTTGTTCTGCAACGGATTACAGCATGGGTATAAAAACAAACCATTATCACACGCAACATCGACACTCCATAGCTTCCCCCATAATGTCATAGCTTGTCCCCACAGTCCTCCAGACGAATTTATTGACCCAACCAGGTCTTCTGAGTCTGTGTGAAATGTACCCATTTTTTTTTCTTATGCTACGAACATTTTGCTATATTAAACCTCTTGCGATGTAACGCGTCTACAACTATACATATACTCGTAAACTCCCCCGACTTTTTTCATTAAATGCGTGATTTTATGGACGTAATAACCGTGCGCATAACAGAAGTAATGCTCTAAAAGTTTTCTAGCCCTACGTAAAATGATATGCTTTAAACTATTATTTTCTCATTAACAACTAAGCACTTCGATGCCTTCTAAACTTTTTCGTCGTTAAGAAGTATACCCATAACAATGGAATATCTTATTTACTTAAAAACATACTCAATGAAAGACAAACGCATTTTAAAGTTTCATGACTCATAAAAGTTAAAACCTACTCTCTTACCTAATAAGACAATGACCGAATGCTTCTGTGTAATATACGGAAATTGTTCATTAAATCTCAATATCATGCTAATATTCGCCTTTGAAAACACCACACCTGTCTCGAGCATCTAATAAGTGGCAAGAAGATATTCCACTAGTGTAATAGGGGGTTACCTGAATGATGCGAAAGCACTTGCCGTCGTCGCTATATCATTTCCTTATCCCCTTCACGCTAGGCGTAGCGTTGAATCGACTACGACTATTGCGAGCCACCTTAAGCCGGATAACACGCTTGACGATATATGCACTAATTTTCGATCATTTACGGTAACTGGAGTTTGAAACGGTAGATATTAGTTACGAATACCATGCCATTTCAGGATAGTTGTCGGTTTCTGTTCGGCAGTGCACACATCCAATTAAACTGTAACAGGCGTATGGTGTTTTTTTTTTTGTTTTACCTATTCATACCTACGCCATGAAAAAAGTTACTATAGACATTGTAGTCAAAACATTCTTTATCGAAATGTTTGTCTGTTTGGCATTTAAAACAAAAGTAATACAATTTTAAATATCTAATGTTATAAAAGTTTTTCTTACACTTGTACATTTACATTCTGATAAACCTAAGTGGTGAAAAATAATCGTTAGTCGGCGCTGAGGAGAAAGCGAGTACTGGTAGCTTTGAAGTTAAAGTATAAAACATATAAAGCTCTTTGTGTCGTGGTAGGGCCTTTAAAAACAAAGTTCAGCATTTTTTTTTTTGTTGCTCCTACATGTCGTCTTGTATGCTGACAAATTCCAACCACTGGTAACAACGGATTTCACTTTCATTAGATGAATGTGATCCGCTATTTTCCTAATGGAGTTCCGAAGCTTGATCTAAAGAGAAGCATCTAAAGTGTGTTTTATTTATTACAATGAAATTTTAACATACTATTTTATTTCGTCTCTGTATTACTTAAAGTGGATAGGTAGATAATACCGAAACAAAATCAATTTATAAAGTAACGTTTATTAAAGTTAAATAATTCAATTCACATGAAAAGGAATATATCCAAACGGAACCTTTAAATGCGTTGGCTTCTGAACAACTCAAATGTAAATAGGCATCAATTATAAACGAATAATTACTTTTCGCATACATTTAGGGTTACATGACACATTAACGTCCATTATTTTACATTATAAATTACATATGGGTACACGAATGTAGTCACAGATTCTATATTAATATTGATGATCCGAAAAAAAATCTTTTAATAACTTTAATAGATAGATGATGCAACGGTTAAAATGGTAAATTACAACAATTAGTTTTTGTGTTTTTTGGTTAAAGTGATGTATTTCTCTTAAATGTGATGTCTAATACGCAGATATGGTATGTTACTTTCTATCCGACGAACCGAAGAGACGAGTGACAAGTTCACTTGATGGTTAGTGATAGGCTGCTTATGACACTTAACCGGCGTATTACTTTTTTCGCTAGTAAGAATGATGTACACTACATCACATTATGATTTTGAGACATAAAATGTTAAGTCCCACTCCTCCAGATATTTATAGTTACAACGCCCTTCAAACTGGAACACAGTAATGTTTGCATACTACTTTTTCTCAGCAAAAATAGAATTTGCGGTGATACCTAACCAGACGGTCTCCGACCACAGATAACTATCATCGGTGGAGTATAATTCTTTTATAAATCCTAAGAAAAGTTTCGATTATTTAATTCTAAATTGATTAAACTCTTACAAAATTATTTTAATAACATTTATGCATCGTAATCGTCGGTAAAGCAGTACATTTCATTCAAGTCCTTTATGCACGAAAAACCAAAAATAATTACAAACTGTCAGAAAAAAGGATGCCTCGGTAGCACTGAATGCCTCACGGCAACACAATCGTCGGAAACGTTGATAACTTTCGCAACCAACTGATTGACATTTTATTATTTTGCTAATTTCGTATGTTTACACATGGAAGCCAATAATTTTTTTGTATACTAAAACCATTTATTTATCAAAATTGTCTAATGCCGATATAAAATATATATTTTTTTCATTACGATATTTACATAAAAATTAATAGCTTTGATATTGCTTTAGTAAATTTTCCCATAAATTTACCGAAGAACGCTTAAAACACATTATTGGTAATGCATAGCTTTTCTATGTCAATTTATTTAACGTCAAGAATTTTACGAAGCTTTGTTACTAATATGAATATGAATGAATATGTGAATTTTAATGATATGCTCTCATCTTTGTATACAGTGCAATAAACTGAACGTAATGAAAAATGTAAATCTTAAACTGAATAACACAGGAAATTCTGAATTAAAAAGTATAATTTAAAAAAGTATAAATTTGGCGAAGGTCACGGGAATCTACTGAGTCTGGTAGAGAGACTTATGTCTATTGTCTACCTATTATGCATCATATTTTATATAACCATTTTATTAAACTAACCGGTTAATTGAAATTAGGATTACTGGTTCATCGGTGAATGATTAAGCAATTATTTACAAAATTTTACCTAAAGACCTATTGTTATGTAACCGATGACACGTTAACATTGTACATAGGCTGTCCATAATTATATACGTATGTTCATTGGACACAAGGTTTCAATTCCATTCAAGACGCTTGTCAAAATCATTCGCCGTGTAATTAATTGAGGAGCATTGGCAAAGCCTAATACATGGCGCAGTTAATTACCATGTATATAACTATCTCCATCATCACGACTTGCAAGTGGTGATATATCTAATTTTTATCCAATACACACATGACACTTTCAAAAGAAAAACGCGAGGAAAACATTGATAGGATGTAAAAAGATCAAGTACCCCATATAAAGGAAATCATTAATGTCGATGTTACATTTTTAACAGGGTATAACAAGATCATATAAATAATAGAACATTGTAACAATATGATTAATACAGTATTTAGAGGAAAATGACAGCCGTTTTTTTCTAAAAACAACCTTTGGTATCGCCGGCGAGGAAGACCGTAGTAATCGATTGACGGGGCTCTTAACACAATTATCGATGTTGCAGTTAATGACAAGGGAAAATGGTATAACAGTTTAGATATAAAATCCTTTGTTAACTTCAAACTTCAACTAATTACAGTTATTTTATTTCATTTGTATCACGTTTACCACATACTGTATTGGTGAAGTGTTAAAGAAATGAATCGACGTCTGAAATATTCAACCCGAGACATGGCCGCATGGCTGACTTTGCCCCAACACTGGTCTTTGAGAAAGTGCATTTGCCTAACCGTAACCTATATAATTTACATACACTACAAACATGAATATTAAGTCGAGTGAAAGACTATACACTATACTATTAGAATGCATCAAGATTTTTGTCCTATAACAATTTCCTTATTAATTTTATTAATATCCGCATGTTAGCAGTTAATATAAGTTTCAGAACTGAAGACCAGCGCGGGCTGGTATCGAAAAAATCCGTGCTGAATGGGGGCTTTTTCGGGTGCACTGCGTAACGTCAGCAATCCTAACATTCATCGTTCATTAGAACACGCCAGGTTCCAGTACCTGACATGTTGTAATGAAATAATAATGATTGATGTATTCTGCTTTTTCGTTCGGAAAGTATTACTTTGAAATCTATTTTGAATAAACCTATTTGACTTTGACTTTCTACACGTGCCATTCCAACTAATGAAGATTGGACTAGACGCAAATTCTTTTCTGTTGCGCGGTAGGTGGATTAGGTGCGCGGAGCTCTTGATGTTGCTCTACTCCTTTACGTTGTCTAGCAATAATTTATTTCTGCGACCGATCCTTTTCTTTCCTGCTAATTTCCCCATTATTCCCATCGGCGGAAAACCGTATTTGGAATTTTGGGCTATATATCTGAAATATTACTGAATTCCGCTTTTTGATGGTTAGGAAAAGCTCCCGTTTCCTTTTCACTCGCCGCAGAACTTCCGCATTAGTCACCTTCTGATTGATGTACATTGAAGCTAAAAATTTTAACCAACAAATATTTTAGTAACTGTGCTTTTTACTATCTGAAATACACGGTCTGTGTAATACGGCATACACAAAAAAAATTAAAGCGTCGATATTAATGGACACCGGAAAAAAGATAGACAAAACAGATATTAGTTTACGTTTGTTTTTTTTTATTTGTATTCCAACTTTGACTTTTATACTTTTTTATTAAAAATAACTTAGACGAAAATATATTTTAAACGGAAAATTCAGAGCAAAGTATTATGTAACGTAAGCGATACTCTTGTCCATAACAATGAAATGCTAAAATAAATGCAATAAAAGCAATAGAATGTTTACAGAGCATTATGCCAGTCGCCTTTAAATGTTGTTAATTCTCATTAACCTTAGTAACAGAAACTACGCTCAATAAATAGTCTCTGCGATGGAACTTGCCAATACGGCGACATGTTTCTTTAGAATTATTATGGCTTCAAAAAATTCTTTCTTACAAAAAACCTTTAAAATGGGATCAAATTTTTCAAGTAACATAGAGAAACATGTAAAAAAGAAAAGATAAACGCATCGAATTGCGAACCTACTCTCCATCATTTAAATTATCTAGTTTCACACATAAATGTTGTGTGACCGTATAAATTGTGTATGGTCTGTAATCTCCTGAAAATATTCGATTGATCTTCTCGAAAATAGTTCCGTGAATTTTTTCGTGTATAAGTTTATTGTGTTATTTTCATTTATATCAAGTGAAGAGATTTATAATAGATATATTGAATATATAAAAATAAATGTTTATATATATATATATATATATTACGTGAACCGTAACATTTCATTTATATTAATTTTCCTTTATTACATACTCTCACGATTGTTCGAAGTTCATCCCGTCGTAGAAGTTTGTCACTACAGAAAGAGCCATCAAGAAAGTTCTGTAGACGGTGCGCTCTTTTGAAAACTTTTAAGTTAATTTGTTACTTTTCAATGGTGACATCAGAAATACAATTAGTATCAATTAGAATTGTAGCTTTTTATAAGTACAATTAGGCAGGGAGTGCGTTTCATATAGACAAATAAGCACTGCACATTAGTTACCTAAAAGAATCTAAATAATAATCTCATAACTCGCTCAAAAGGTACGCAATAATATAAATATAGACCAGCGCTGGACTACAAACAATGCTGAATTGAAATTGGCAAGTTTTTTTTACCCATAGATGAGTACAAAGGTTTTTGGTACGGTATGCATACACTACAGGAAATCGCTGTACACACCCCTGCAGCAAGGTCTTTTTTATCAAAAACGTAAAAGCTTTGAATTCGTCGTACCCTTTATTAGATAGAAAACCTATTAGTTTCTTTATTATTTTTGACGCATAACGCTTTGTAGATAGCTCCAATTTAGCTTGAAAGGATGCATATCAAATTCGATCCAATAAATGTTGGATTTTATTTTTCAATATCTATTTCATATCGACGAATTTTTTGGAAAGATATTTAATACGTTTACTGAAAATCTCACTACTTGCGCTTTATAAGTTTTATCAATTTTAAATATATAATATTAGTAACAAAAGAATTAGCATTGAGTTAATCATAGTATAACAAAAGAATCATTTGCAAATAATTCTCGTATAATTTAAGTAAATCATAATGAATCAAAAAATCATTACAGCCTCTTTCATTATTATATTTTAGTTAAAAGAAACCCGCAGACAATGTTCTACGAGACCGTAATTATTTTTGAGTTGCATATATATATATATATATTTTCCATGATAAATTAGGTATTAAACATTATTTATTGTAGCGCCGTTGCGTGAAAAGATTCCTTGTCTTCAAGTTTGTATATATACTAATTTCGTACGAATGGCGATTGGATGAACGGTACAAAAAGAAATATTATGTGTCACCACCGGCGGCGAGTTAAAACAAACAGGATAATAAAAAAAACCTTGCCCGTAAGTAAATACACATATGTGCCAATTTTTTCGGTGAACCGACGAATAGTGCCGGATATCAAATGTCTAAATTTACGGTACCAATTTATAAAGAAAAAAAAATCAATATCAATAAAATATTTAACATACTAACATTTCCACGGTAACCCGATATTTTAGCGAGACTAATAGACTATCAAATAAAACAACAAGAGAAGACCGTAAAATGCATTGTTACCGCTTAAATTGCTGTTGTATCTGTTGACGTATATTTCTAGCAATTATTTTTCCGTATTGAATTGCACTAGCGACTGTGAAGACGGTGCGAGAGAGCTTTTTCACATATTGTTTTATTTTTTTTATTCAATTACCCATAAAAATATTGGCAAAACAATGATAGCACACGAAGCGCTGTATAATAAATTTTATTGATCTACACTTCGTAGCGCAGAGTTCCCTGGTACAGTGCTTTAAAGCTACCGTGATAATCCACTCGTGAAAATCATATTATTTAAATCTGTTAAGGGTTGTTCAAGAGCCACCGAGTATAAAATTTTAAATGCATTATACAGAGGGAGCGTGAACTCGCTGTGAAATTAAAACATTCCTTAATAAGCCTTCAATAAAAAAATCATCGGGAAAAGTTTAATAGATACGAATTGTACGGCTAATGAAGAATAATTTTATGAATTTTACATTTATAGCGAATATTAAACATTTAACGAAACTAAATTCTAGGGATTCTATCGCGTCTATTTATTTTATTATACCGAAGTTTCGTGGATAATTGATTCTAATGATAAACGCAGTTTATGTTGAAGTGTGAATTTTTTATCAATTAAAAAACAATATCTACTTTTTAATTGATTCAGGAGAGTTTAACGTCAATTTATTGTTAAACACAACAGAATTTTTTTTTTTAATAAATTGTAGAATATACATTAATAACATTATTCTTGAAACAAAATTATTTTAAAAGGAATCGGTACTTTATTTAATATGTAACAGAGCGTTTTGTAATTATAGGGTGATACTAGTTAAACGTTTAAAATCTTTTTTAAAATACAGGAACTATTAAACTAAAATATTATGAGACTAACTGTGCTTATTCTGAATTTATTTATAAAAAAACTATGTAAAACGATACGAAAATAGCACAAGACATACCTGAAACTCCGGCGGCGGCTCGATGGGAGTCACGTCGGTTTTTCCGGGGCCCTTCTTCACCGTATTAAAGAAATCATCACACATACGCTCGGACGCGTCCGCGGACTCGCATAGGGACAGAGACCTCTCATCGAAGTCACTCTCTTGTAGCTGCACAAAAGCCATTGTTATACTAAATTAGCTGTACTGATCGACTTTAATATCACTTAAATGCAACTTTCTGGATTTTTATAAGTCGGGAGAGTATCGAAGTTGGCTGCAGTTCCGCGCGAACGGACGTTGCGAGCGAAAGTGCAGCCCGTCCGTTAGAGAGCGTCCGCTAACAGCGACTGGTAAACAAGGAATACGTTCGGCGATAAACCCGATTAAAACATGAAGCGTGTTAATGATTCCGTACTGAAACTCCAAATGTAATCAAACAGGCCCGCTTTCGACCACATTGGGACAACGTATTGAACTAAGTTTCATATCGTCGCATTATACGAACATATGCATTCACATATAAAATATACACTCGTTAATGGACGCCGTCTACGTTTCCATATTCTCCTCCTCTTAATCATATTTACGTATGCACATAACCGCTTCGTGGATGGACATACGATCTTAATTAGAATATAAAATCTAAAAAGATTAATTTGAACATAAAACGTACGAACTAAACCTTTTTAATTTTACACAAACCTGATTTACTATATGGTTATTATTCAAAATACTTAAATAATGTAATAAAAAAGAAACTTATTCTCTATCTATATTACAAATCTACTTCGGAAGGGAAACACAAAATTTTCACAGAGATAAAAATTAAACAACTTGCTTCGTTTTAATTCTCCTCAAATATAACATATTTCTTTACTTTATTTCTATATTTAGAGACAGATTTGTGTATAGAGTAATTTATTATTTATACACTTAATATATATTTTTTAATACAACGTAGTCAAATTAATTACTATAGTGGCGTTGTGTAAATAGATATCTGGTATTATATATGTTGAATTTTTTAACGAGGGATCGGTGTCGTTTAGGACATAACTTATTTTTATATCGCCAAATCATTTTTGCATATAGTCCCGCAGTGCAACTAACAACTAAGACTGTTATATCGAAGACAGTAATTAGTTTTAGGCCTCGACACAACGTGACTGCTCCATACCGGCCCCGATATAAGCGTTTGGTAATTGGATTTTGAGCTTGTTTGTGTCTGCAATGGTAAACTTAAGTTCAATTGACATGAATACATAAAGCATAGGAAAGTTTTGGGAAGCGGAATAAACGAAACGAAATAAAAGCGGCATGAAACATGTGCAACTTTTACAAATGGTCAAAAATAAAATATGTCGAGCTGTCTCTGTAAATATTCTTACGAGGATTCAAAATTGCTTTGATTCTATTACACATCAAAGTTAATATTAAATGTAGTAAATTATCATTGTATAACTATTTTACTGTAATATGCTATTTGATTCTCGTTGTAAATTAACAATTATGTTGTTTTATAATTAATAATAAAACAATATTATGTTTGAGTTTCGTATTTACTAATTGAACCAACTCATAACGCTTCCTAACGAATTCGAACAATGTAAACAGTTGGAACTATTTGAGTGTTTACACTACTAATGTTACAGCGGTTTTGATTTTATACAATCTTTAAGTTGTATAAAAATACCAGCATACATATCTACATATATCAAATTGTTGATAAAGTAAGTAAATACGGTGAACGCTATGGACATGTTATTTATTTACATCGGCTGTTAATTATGAGAGTTTATTTGGTAATAAATATATTCCCCGGTGTAAATTACCTGTGTCAATACAGTCAATTTATCTCTCACCTCTAACGTGTCATTGCAACACGCGGCGACTTGTTACTTGCAAATGTACATTTAAACTATTATAACGTAAATAATTATACATTAACCGAAAATATAAAACATTAACGTAAGACATTATACGTTTCACCGTAGAATTGACGTAAGCTTTACCGAGTTTTTCTCTACCTAACAATTACAAATTTATAAAAATCTCATACATAATTGAATAAAAATAATTACATGAAAAAAGACTAGAAAGCAAACAAATTGTGAGCTATAACTTAATGACAGCGTTTGCGGTTTGAATGAACGCTACAGCACATCAACAATATATTAAAACGTTGAAATATAAAACACATCACTCTACCCCCTTCGTGTTTTAAAAAGCGACTAAGAGTTAGCAATTCCGGGAAAAAGGCCAGCCTTTCCTATGACCTTTACCAGCAAACTGCTCTCGTGAACCTATTTCCCAAGCGTGGCGAGTATGGAAATTATCACCAATTACGAAAGCAATTTAACATAGATGAAGGGGTAATTGGGGGGGGTTAAAGCGTATAACATAATTGGTTGAAGTAATTAATAAATCCTAAACCAAAAAAGGCAACAGTATTAAAACATCTTAATACAATAATTGTATATTTATTACATGTAATTACTTATTTCGAGTTATTTTTAATATGATATGAACAGAAACATATATTTTTTTTTTTTTAATTAAAACTCTTTCACCGGATGAGTCTTGATAGTAGATAAACTAGTTGATCAAATTTGCCCTTTTTGATTTACAAGTAGCAGAAAATTATACAGTCAATTTAGAGATATAAAAAAAAAAAAACTAAAATTATTGAATTATTCAAATATCGCTAAGCACAATAAATAACGAGAATGCAATTGTACTTAGATGATATGGAACTTAAAATAACGCACAGCACATCGACAGGTAAACCACAATTACATCGCCCATGCAACTGAGACATACAACTGTTAATAAGGGTGTGTAATAACAAAATTATAATGAAGTATATCGCCTGTTAAATATTTGTTTTCGGCATATTGTACATAAATATGTTATTTCATAACTCATCGGAAACAAGCCGAGCGTTATACTGTTACGAGCCATTGAAGCCGGTAAGTAGCATTGTTGATGAGATATAAATAATACTTGTTAAAACAGCGCAGATAATTGTTTGACTGTGCCGATTCTGCGAAAACGTTGCAAATTAAAAAGTCGAATATCGCCGGTATATCCGGGGTAATAATTGAATCCGGAGTTCAATCGGGAACACAAGTTATTAATTAATATGAGTGATTGCTTTTCCATGTCGTGTATCAATCATCGCAGTATCAGCGACATAGCTATAGCCGGTAGGCTCTATCGGGAGGTTTGCACGTTGTGTTGTGCAACAATGAAATGTCATCAGAATTGATTTAACTTGCAACCATCCAATAATTGCGAATACGGAGGTAATCTGTTAGGCGCGAGATTTACAAAAATTTCAGCGCTGTAATAAACTCGTGTGTTTAACGAGCCGATTTCATTTTGTAATAGAGATACAGAGTTACAATATATCAGCGATACGTAATTCAAGGTTGTACTTTTTGAACGCTGATTATGATGAAAATAAATTACCGCTATTAATGGAAATACAGAGCCGTGATAGCCTAGTGGTTTGAACGCCGGCCTTCCAATGCGAAGGTACAGGGATCGAATCCGGCCTGCACCAATGAATTTTTCAATTTATGTCCGGTTAGCATAAAACACCAACTAATATCACGTGCTTTGACGGTGAAAGAAAACATCGTGAGGAAACCTGCATATCTATGTCGTGACCATCAGTAGCATTTTAGCAATGGCAAACCACTCCATTATAACTGACAAGAGAGTCGTCGTGTGTTTCAATAAAAACATGATGACCACGACCCTCAGTCATGAGGAAATACGACTTAGAAGAATGGAAATACGTAATGAAAAGTACTAAACAGAGGTCTATTTATTTATATTGAAAGTCGTAAGAGGCGAAAGTCGAAACAGTAAATTTAAAATATTTGTAAATAATCGACATTTCGGAAATGACTTGTTTGTATAAAATTCCATATATAGTCTATAGGCTGATGATGATGATTGAAATACTAAGAGAAAATATCAAGTGAATAAAACTAATAATTCCAGCGCATATTACGACCGTCGGGAGATGTTCTCCATTACAAAATAACTTTATTGAAATTACTATGTATTTTTTATCTATTCTTGTATTTTTTTTATTTACGAGGCAACGTAACATTCACTTGATAACTGATACGCCTGACCATAACATAGTTAAGATGGTATACACTGCATCACATTTTACTCGTCGCATGGAGACATGAGATGTTAAGTCCCGTTACACCAGTTATTTCACTAGCTAAAGCACACTTCAAACTAGACCTCAGTAATGTTTGCACAATACTATTTAGCGGCTGAGGGATCTAAAGTGGTACTTACATAGACGGTATCAACCTACCAACAGTAAATATTATCAGAAAATTGTTAATCTTTTTTTGTATAAAATAAATTATAATACTAAATCATTTATATTTAATATAACAGCGAGAGATGAGCTAGTTCATAATATGGTTGTAGAAGAATAATGGATATAGAAAAGTAAAGGATTTTTAAGGTAGTCGTAATTTATGCGGCTAACTTATTCCCTAGTGGCGCTGGACGTAGCCGTCCTGTCGTCGAAGTGCCGGTTATGAAATGATAATAAATGCGATATCTAACAGGTGGGTTTACAAATCTAATGGTGTAATAAGACGTGTGAACTGCTTTCAAAAAAAAAAATCTGATTCTATTTATTCTGATCCGATTAGTTCTTGACGCGGAGACGCGGGTAATCGAAACGTTTTGTAAAAGTAACAAATTACACAAATGAAACTGCAAAACTGTAGTTTTCTTTTAATCTTTATTGAATGCAAATTTTTCAATCATATAAATAAAAAGTACAAATGTTTAATAATAAACCACTGCACGGATTAACGTGTTATTATTAAAGAATAGGAGACATAAATGTTTTGTGAAAAAAAAATCGTGAAATATTACAAGATTCCTTATGAATTTTTTACTATCTTGTATCGATCGATAGATGAAATTTTAACTTCTATACCGTTTTGTCAATCATCAAAATACTTGTGTGTGTATTTTAACTACCAAAAATATAATCGCTATATTTATAGTGGTTAAACGAATTTTCTTGTTTTAATATTTTATTAGTTCGTAAACTAGCAGGACGTCTGCGGAGTTAACTGGTACTTTATAAATAGCCGTTGCCTAAAATAGACAAAATATTCATGTGTGTTTTTATAGATAATTTTGGCATTGACATTATAAATTACATCATTTTGCTAAAATGACAAAACGGCGCAAGCGCAAAACTAAAAATCATTCGCAAATGTTAAAGTCGTATGCAGATATCGAAAATTTTAATATTCATTCACATTTTTAATAAATAATATTTACTCCTTTTACTTATCAAAGATTTTTCCTGATTCTCAATTTTACATTATTTACATAGTCTTATATTCTTTTGTAGTTTTGAATCTTTATAAAAATTAAGGAAAGTACTGGGGGTGACGTAGGAAGGCGTATCACTTACCATTAACGAACGTCCCGCTCGTCTCGTGGAATTAAAAAAATAATAATAACAAATAAAAAATATCCTTCAATACTAGTAATTTAATTTTTGAAAGGCAATAATAATATAATTTTTAACATTAATCCGTAAAAAGTTGAATAGCATGCGCTTAAGTGCTAATTAAATTGATTACGAACATTATTTTCGCAATCAATTTGAAAATTAACATTTTGTCTGTAACGCGTTAAAAACATAATAAAATAAAAAAAATAAGGACCGTGCATAAGCTAATTAACATTATAATATGCTTTTTAATAGAAATCAATCACAATAATGAATGTAAAGGGAAAGTAAATTTAATGTCATTGTTTGTTTGTATACACCGGACGCATGCATAAACAACACTAGCGCAAGCCGTATCTGTTACTACGCAAAGTTTGATAAACTACAAACTTACTTTCTAACCTAAAAACAACTTCTAAACATCCACAAACACTTATGTTTTCCTCAAAAAAATTAGAAACGAATAAGAACATACTCCTATAAGGTTATGCTTTATTTACTTTCTCACGTTTGTATTATTTATACGCAAAGATATCGAAAACTTACGAAAACACTGCGATGTTTTTAAATTTGAAATGTTTCAACTAGACGTTATTAATGGTTCATAATAACAACTCACCTCGGACGTTATGTGATGCCATCCACTTGCGGAGTCACTAGAAAATGAACCACTTGTAATCAGCAGGCCACTATCTTCACTTAACTGTGGTGCTTCAGAGTGTGTAGAGAAAGAAGGCGGTGACTCCATCACCTCAAAAATAGTTGCTTATAAAAATATTCTGACGGAAACATAAGTTAAGCACTATATTACGACGATCTTAAAAATAAGAAATTTTCCTAATATATCTATTGCAACATTCAGCACAAAATTTTCTGTCTCACTCGCTATACTTCCATGGTGCAATTCTTTTTGTTTTTTTTTTTCACAACTTCTGTAGAAGTTACTTTTCAATCAAAGGAATCTTTGACGTACGACGTTAAAATCTTCCATTTCTTTATATTATTTGTGTGTAAATAATATTTGAAATTATACTTTGTATTAGCTATACAGATATTAAAATCATGTAGTTGCGCAATTAAATTAAAAACTAAATTTATTATTTGTCCTAACCTATGCTTTGTTAATCTTCATTACTTTTTGATTCTTTTAGCAAATTTTTAAAAAGTTACAAATATAATAGTGGGATATACTTTAAAAAATATATATAAAATAACTTTGCACTATTACTTTTTGGAACAGTGCAACCTGTGCCCGCACAACGTAGAAAAAAACTCAATTAGTTAGTTATGGTTGATTTAATAATTTAGTTGTCAACTTTAATTTTTTTTTTCGTAGTGTCTCCATAAAAAAACAATTATTGATTAGTTAATATATTATATAGTTACCATTTGGATGTATGATTACATAAATATACAAGTTGTTTGCAAATAAATCATTTTATTTTTATCTCAAACAATGGCTGATACCCAAGTTGCAAATATAGTTCACGAAATTTTGGTTAGTATAAATAATTCATTATTTCTTTAATTTCTTCTCAAGTTATTTATATTCATATAACTACAATCATTTTATGGTTTTCAGCGAGTGGAAACAGTTGAGGAAGCTTTTAGTTGTTTTCTCGTTTATAAACCGGAACAAGAAAATGAGAGGTTAGGTGTATATCAGAAGAAGCTATGTGCTGTCATGACTACTTTGAGTGCTGATTTACAAGAATCTGCTATTAGGCAGTACCTTACGCTGACTGCCATTTTGACTAATCGCTATAAAATGAAACAGCTATTGACTCTTCTGGAAAATTTAGTGAACACCAATATTCTTCAAGCTAGGTATGAGACTTCTTTTACTTTTAAAAACATCGCCTTTTCAATTGATTATCTGCTCTATTCTTTATACAATCTGGTTTGCAAATTTTAATAGCTCTAAGGCATCTAGTTTATGTAGTTGTGTCCTCTCAGTTTTTCTTCTCATTATATTGACATAATTGAATGTTGCTATTACATGTTTGACCCATTGTAAATCATTATTGTCTTATATATATAGACAGGCGTGTCTATAGACATTTCGTGTGATGTATGCAAACCATTACTAAAATCTTTGAATATATTTATAGTTAGAAATAAACTTACCAATTTCAATTCAGCATAGTTTGTAGTCAAGTGCTGAGCTGTAATTACAAAACAAAATACAGTGTATTGACTGAGTTATAAGATTATTATTTAAGTAGGTTTAGAGAGGCAGGGTATGTAGAGCTTTTATGCCCGTATGAAATGAAGTGCACACCTCTGTATATCGATAGACCATTGCAACTTCCTTTAGTAAAAAAAATATTTAGCTATGTTTTTTTCAACAGAATGATTTGTGACTGCATCTTAAGCAGTGAAAAGCTATTTTATCAAAATGCTGATTACTGGATAGAATGTTTTAATCTCATTAGAAGAGTCATTGGCGGAGTGGACTACAAAGGTGTTAGAGAAATAATGAAGGTGATTATCTTTTGTTTTTTACTTTTATTACTAAGCAGTATTAAAAATATTACAAACTGATATATTTTTATAACTGAATTTGCTCCCTTATTTTGGGAGTTTTGTAATATTTTAAATACTAATGCTACACTAATCAAATGAACATATAGTTTTTTTTTGTTACAGTAAATAATATTTTAAATTTATGTGTCCTCAACATTTTGTATTTGTAATATTTATGGAAATTGTTTTTTTAAATTTTAGGGTTGCAGAGAAAAAGCGCAAAATCTACCAATGCAACTCAATTCAAGCACAATGCCACAATTAAAAGCTTTATATAACGTTATTGAGTATATATTTGATCGGAATGCCTCATTATTACCTGCATATTTTATAGTCACTGAAATCCAAAAAGACTATCCAGATAATAATCATTGGCCTCATTGGGTAAGCAAGTTATTTAATGTGTTTAATAATTATATTAAAAATTCATATTTTGAGTATCAAAAATCTTTACTAGTTTTCTGATTATTAAAAACTTAGTATATTATTGGTTATCCTTATGTATGTATATTATTTGCACCAATTGTTATATTAAGCACTAATCTTACACATAACTTGATTACAGCAGGTAGCAAAACTATTAACAAGTTTTGTTGAAAGTTTCAAACCCTGTGCCCAAATGGTATCCATTATAGGGCATTCACATATGCTACCAGTAGTAGAGTTCTCCGGATATGCTGATCATCTCATTAACCCTTGGCGACTTGACCCCACCACTTTGAAGTTCTCCTTAAAAGGTAATTTACCATATGATGATGAATTATTAAAACCACAAATAGAACTGTTGAGACATGTCCTTCAACAACCATATTCAAGAGACATGATGTGTTCAATGCTTGGTTTACAAAAGCAGCATAAACAGCGCTGCATAGCACTTGAGGATCAATTAGTTGAGTTAATGATATTACCCATGGAAAAGAGTGAACAAGAAAATGAAGATGATGAAATGTCTACCACGCATTGGTGCTGGTTACACCTGTCTTCTCAAGTCATTTATTTAATTTTGATTGGATTTGCTTCATTCCCTAACATTGTCATGGGATTGCACAACAAACTCATTGGTCATGATATGAAAAAAGGCAGGGATCATCTTATGTGGGTACTTCTTCAGTTTATATCGGGAAGTATTCAAAGGAATCCATTGTCAAATTTTTTGCCAATCATTAAATTGCATGAATTACTATACCCTGAGAAGGAACCACTGCCTGTACCAGATTGTACTCGGGCACATTGCACTCATCAGATGGCTGTTGTTTGTATTTGGATGCATTTACTTAAAAAAGCTGAGACTGAACATAAAACTATGACAATGCCGCAGAATTTGAAAGTGCAGTATGAGTAAGTATTACACATTTTATAAAAAAAAAATAATTTTGTGGTAGTGGTTTTTTTGTAACGGACGTATTTTCTACATCATTTTCTTTTGTTAAAGACGTAACTGAATATAATGTAGATTATAGATTTAATGAAGTCTACTTTTTCTACTAACTTATTTGTATCAATTGTTTTAAAGTTTTATGGCTTCTAAAAACATGACTTATGATCTCCTTTTTTAAAAAAAGTTAATCTTTTACTTAGCCTAGTCTAAATTTGCTTTCTTATGATGTATATATCTCAATGTTTAATGTTTCGTCAACAGATTTCTGCAACATCTTATGACTGCTAACAACACACCAACTTTGATGGGATCTGATTACCGTATAGCACTACTTTGCAATGCATACTCTACAAACCAAGAGTATTACGCTAGACCAATGGGAATCATCATAGAAACCTTGTTCGGGAGTCAAAAGTCATTGTCTAATGGAAATCCGGCAACTCCATTACCAACAGTGCCTCTCTCTATGTGTATATTAGACAGTTTGACACTGCACTGTAAAATGTCTCTGATACATTCGATAGTTACTCATGTAGCAAAGCTTGCACAGAATAAGACGAATTTACCTGGAAGCAGTATGATGGCTCCGGCTTTGGTAGAAACATACAGCCGATTGCTTGTTTACACAGAGATTGAGTCTCTTGGTATCAAAGGCTTTATAAGTAAGTATTGAGCTTCAGTTTGTAAGGTCACGCATTTTTAAGCACGCTCTATAGGTCTCAATGAGGTGTAGGTTCTATCCGGACTGAGTTTGTGCTTCTAGAGAAGGAAAACATAGTAAGGATATCAACACCTTCCAAAAATTACAGCTTTTGTAGACATATGGCATACACCTCCCTTGTCTACCGTGGGGTATAAATGGCGTCTTTTTTTAGAGAAAAAAGTCCCAAGTTAGAACATTAAAAAGCTGTTTCGTCACACAAAAAAGTCCTTAAACCATTTTTGAATACACACCCATATGTAGCTCGTCCTGGCCAACCTCTTCTAGTACCTTTTACTATTTTCTAGTCTGTAGCAGCCAATATCTATTATGTCTCAAAATGACAAACTGAAAACATGTAGATATGAAACTTGTGCTGTTTCATGGCTTTAACCAATATGGCTTTTTGGCCGACATGGATCTTCAATTTATAGAAATTCTTTTTGGATATGCACATATGTTGTAGACTTTAGTTCAGCCAGAATTATTATATTTAACAATATTATATTTAACAATTATATTTAACAATTTTATATTACTCATTATATTGAAAATATTCATTAATTTACAGATCAGTTACTACCTAATGTGTTCAAGTCTCACGCTTGGGGTATCTTACACAACCTGCTTGATATGTTCTCATATCGCATCCACCACATCCAACCTCATTATCGAGTGACACTCCTCTCACATATACATTCTCTAGCAGCTTGCCCTCAAGCAAACCAAACGCAATTGCAATTATGGTGAGTACATATTTTGAATAATCATTGAATCATCATTATTATTGACCAACGATGCAAATAACTGATGAATTGATAATAGAGAAAATAGACTAAACAAAGACTGTAACAACCTGTCTGAAAGTAACAGGGACAACTTGGTGCATGATATCCTAACTAGTGTCTCGTAATGGGCAGGTGTAAGTTACCATTAAGTGAACATCCCTTTCGTCGTTTCGCTCTGTCTTGGTTTACCATACCCGCTAGCTTTTAGAGCATGTAATAAATAATAAAATAGATTTTTTTTTAATTTTACAGTTTCGAGAGCACAGCATTGCGCTTGATAACGAGTTTGGGTAGTTCGGGCGTACAACTTCAGATGTCTCGTGTGGTGTCTGAGCCTAAGTCTCTAGTGTCAGCGGATAGTGAAGAACTCAATAGAGTACTCGTTCTAACGCTTGCTCGAGGCATACATATGACTGGTGCTGGTAAGTTTTTATAATATTTGATACGGTACATAAAATGTTCAGTTTTATTTTTATTATCATCGCAATTTATGCCTGTTGTTATCTAGCAATAGGTGCTAAATTGGGCCGCTAATCGTTTTCCTGTGCGTCAGATCCGATGCGCTTTTATTTATGGTGATCAAAAATAGACATCCATTATCCAAAACCTGTTAGGACCTGTAAGTGTGGAGATTTTCGGGGGAACCCTATGTACAGCTGTGGATGTGACTATGAATGGTGTTTTGGAGTATTTGGACACAGCTAGCTCAGTACACCCCATCGCACTCTTGTTACTAGTTGGTTGGTTTATAAGTATTTTAAGATAGCGGCAATAGTAACCACCACAAAGCTTAAAATTTTTATTTCTGTTACATTCTTCAGGTAGCGATGGTGCTGCAGTCAAAGAACTACTCACAACGATAATGACCAACACACCTCATATGTGGTCGCAGCATACAATACAGTGCTTCCCACCTGCACTAGTCGAATTTTTCGCACAGGTATAATTCATAAATTAAAATAACCTATTTGTCATAGTTTACATGAAAATCGGTTTTTGCATTTTAATTATTAAATGGCTGAATCAATTTTGATAATTTATTTTATAAGTAAATAAGGTTACCCTGAAATTATTTATTATATTCACAGAACCCTTCACCGAAAGAGAACAAGCAGCTGTTAAAGAAATTCGTGGAGGAAGAGTATCGGAAGTGGTCATCAATGGCTAATGATAACGACATTGTTTCACACTTCTCAGTACCTGGCACACCTCTATTCCTGTGTTTGCTGTGGAAAATCATCTTTGAGACAAACAGGATCAATCCTATTGCTTTCAAGTGAGATGGGTCCCCCGTTTTTATGATTTTTTGTTAAAATCTTTACACTGTCATTGGTTCTCTTCATCATGAGACCACATAGCATATGGCATAGTACAAGCTTTCTCCAAGGGCATTAATTTAAAGCAATAGAGAGGTCTACTAGGTTTTACTAAAAAGAGTTGGAAGTTAAAAGAAATACCATAGTACTGTGTTTAGAAATAACGAGAAACGTAAATAAGACGATAAATAAGAGACCTATGTCCATCAGTGGACAACATTCAGTTAGATGATAACGGTGATTCAGAATTGTTTCAAATATTTTACCTGGCTATAATTTTTGTATTCTTTCTTATTTTCAAGGATACTGGAGCGTATAGGAGCCAGGGCACTATCAGCTCACCTGCGCAAATTCTGTGACTATCTGATGTACGAAGTAACTAACCCCGCTGGTGGGCCACATATAAACAAGTGTGTGGACGCGATAAACGACATAGTGTGGAAGTACAACATAGTAACCATCGACCGTCTGGTGTTGTGTCTAGTGAGTTTGTTTTGAACCAAAATAAAAAAAACTGTAATAGGATTATTATATATCTCATTACAGTTTTTCATATTCGTTGGACTAAAAATTTATCTCAATTTCATGCGATGTTAAGTGACGATATACTCTATGTAAATATCGGGACAGATTTACAATATTAGGGAGGTAATAACAGCAGGCATATATGTAAAGGCACCAGCGCCAGCCAAACTCCACAATATGTGGCACTGGAATAGAATCAGAGATGTTCATGTTACTAAGCCCCTATACCACTAGGGGAGTGAATGTTTTATGTTATCTATTTACTCAAAATATTTACTCTAAATTTGCCATTCCATTGGTGAGCAAAGGCCTCCATTATAAATCGCCACACCAATCCGTTGTTATACACCATCATCACCTTTGTATAATATTATCTTTAATATATATTTACTTGTTAAATATTATGCATTTTAAAATAGTTTTTTTTATATTATAGGTTCTGCGTCCGAACTTAGATGGTAACGAGAGTCAAGTGTGCCTGTACATCATCCAATTACTTCTCCTCAAGGGATCCGAACTGAGGAACCGTGCGCAAGACTTCGTTAAGGAGAACTCACCTGAACATTGGAAGCAGAACAACTGGTAATATTCACTACACTGTGACAAATTACAAGATACTTTTTTATTTGACTATGGGCATCCGGTGTTTGGTGATGGTGTGGGTCCTATGTAAACGTGTCACTTAAGTCTTCGGTATCAAAAATATGGTACCATTCCTACCCCAATAAAATCGCTAATTACAGCAAAGCAAGAGTGATCTGCCAAAAGCACAGAATAGCATTAATTTTGTTTTTAAAAAATGCCGACTTTAATAATGTGAACAATATTTTTATTACAGTTTATAAAGATTTATTGCTGAACAAAAGTTCGTCTATTCGGTGAAAATTGCTGCACTCGCCACGCTTGACATGCAGGTTGATGAGTGCAGGAAGTCGAAAGTTTCAGGAAAAATTCCTGCCCTTATTTGAAAGGTTTTTACTCTTAGTCATTCTTTACGATACCTCGCGCGCTGAGTTATATAACACAGACAGAAGGGTTATTTAGAGGCAATGTAGGTTATTAAATGGCAATGACGCTGAAGATGGTGACACTTATTTGCCCAGTATAAGCTCCCATATTTATAATGTGGCGCTAGTTAAAGGGGTATACACTGCACCATTTTGTGCTCGGCTGCGTTGGCTTCTATAAAGATGGTCTCTGGCGAATGAGGCTTGCAACTAGTGTTTTCTTGTTTTAGGTACGATAAGCACTTGGCGTTCCACAGAAAATATCCCGAGAAGTTTGCCCCGGAAGAAGCGAGCGGCGCGTACGGCGGTTCGATTCCAGTGTACTTGAGCAATGTTTGCCTTCGCTTTATCCCGGTGTTAGACGTAGTGGTACACCGGCACCTTGAGATACCGCAAGTCAGCAAAAATCTGGAGCAACTCCTCGAGCATATTGGCTACCTTTACAAATTTCACGGTAAGCTGTTTTAACCATAAGCGCTAAACAGGACTCCTTTGCAGACTAATTATAGTCTTGTGAACCCAGTAGCATAGGTTTGATGTCGCTTCTTCCTCTCCGTAACTACGCGCTGTGGGCAGGAAGAGAAGTAACGTTATTGCTTTTCGTCTTTTTTTCTGTCTTCCACAGCATGTCCTCTTGACACCCGTGGGTTCTTGATAATGGTTTTATATTCCATTCTGTAATAAGGATGAAAGTTTGAGCATACAAATGTAATACTTAACACAAACTTTTGACTTTGTTAATAGTGTTACTGTTATTCCTTGGATATCGTGTTTACTGATGACAGGTGTCGCCGCCTCCCCTATTTCACCTACGAAGCACGAGCGTGCAAATTTTACTCTATTCCGGATTGAATAGCGCTGAAGTTCACTTACTAAAAATTATTTGTATTTCACTAAATAAATGGTGACAAGACTTAACTTAATATGTCTAAAAGCGACTAGCACAATGTGGTATACCAGCAGATCAATATACTGAGCTAGACGGATAAATGCTACATCGCAAGTACGCAAGTGATAAATCTGAATGAAAGATGGTATATTCACATGGTACTATGGTGTCAGTAACTGAGACTTATCAATAGTAAACTTGTGTTTATAAGTCCATCAGTTCATCCGTTTCATTGTTGTTACTTACGCAATTGAAATACTATTTTCAGATCGTCCTGTCACTTTTCTGTACAACACGCTGCATTACTATGAATTGAAACTTCGCGACAAGCCGCTTCTAAAGCGTAAGTTAGTCAACGCAGTCCTGGGTTCCCTCAAGGAGGTGAGGCCCACTGGCTGGGCCACCACAGAAGCCTTCCAGGGCTACCTCGCCAAATCTGAAGTAGAAGCAACTGCATGGGCTCCCGATCTGAATTACTATCTCAGTCTCGTCAACAGAATGGTGGACAGTATCCTTTATTATTAACAATAAATCAAATTTCGCGTTATCGTAATCGCGCACAGACGATTGGTTTAGAGATTTTTGAGAGAAGTCTACGTTCAGCAGTTAGTGTCTATTAGCTGATGAAGATAATGACGTTATCATAATATTATGAACTGTAATTATGGTGATATTGGAATGTTGTTTTCATGTTTATCATCGTTATTAAACAAAATTGCGGTAGATAACCTGTGCTGAGCATATGCTGACAAATTTTTAGTTTGACTTGTATTCGGCAAACATTTGATCACATTAGGTTTGTTTTCAGTTGCCATTTGCTCAACTTTTGTATTTATCCCTCTTTATACATACATACTCTGATAATTCATTATCATCGTCAAATAATGTAAAGGATTTTTTTAATAATAATATAGAAAAGTTGTGATTCCTTAAACATTTACCAGCTATGACCGGCCAATCTCATTTCCCCAACACGGACTGGCGTTTCAACGAGTACCCGAACCCATCAGCACACGCTTTATACGTAACTTGCGTCGAAATTATGTCCCTCCCACTACCACCGAACACCGTCGGTAATAGTCTGCTGGACGTAATAACCAAAGGTTTCGTTGTGATACCAGCTACGAAAATACAACTCTGGGTTAATGCAATAGGGCTGATAATGGCGGCTCTGCCGGATCCCTATTGGAATGTCCTACACGACAGAATATTGGAGCTGATGACTGGCACCGAGATGGTGGAGTGGCTATTCGCTTATACCCCGTTCCAATTGTTTAATCTTACGACGACCAAAGACGCCATGTTGGAAAATAAGTACAGTCTGACTCTAGCGTTGGCGCACGCTGTCTGGTATCACGCTGGTGCTGGACAAATAATGCAAGTGCCGCTGTAAGTATTAAATTATATACTAAGTTAAACAATTCCTGAAAAAAAAAAACAATATTCTATAGTTGTCATATAGTGCAAATGAGGTCGCTTGGAGCACCTACCTCGGATGAGGGATCCGAGTAGATGACGGTTATAATAATAAACGTTTCTCAATTTTTCAGGTTTGTGAAAGAGAAATTGTCGCCGGAGATACACACGGAGACGCAACTTCTATTCCTGTGCCACTTGGTCGGTCCGTTTTTACAGCGTTTCAATTCAGACCTCTCGCGTGCCGTCATGGACCTGACCATAAATCTGTACGAGCTGCTCGCGCACATTGATAAGTCGCAGCCGCATTTGCAGTACATTGATCCCATATGCGATTTACTGTATCCTTTATTTAATTTAAACATAATTATTCTGTTTATTTTTAAGTTGTACGTCTTACAGAGTGTTAGAATTTTTTTTTTCGATTGTTACCAAGTTGCACATACTCCAACGTTTAAAATTTATAAAGAAATGTTTGTTCCAACGCTAATATGAGATAATTAAAATTTATGTAAATACCACTGATGGTTGTGTAAATAAAGTTAATGACAATTGCGGTGGTGTGTTATTACGCCATAAAATTTTCAAGCTTACTAGAGAACAGCAATGTTTGTGCACTAGGTGTAGGTCGTTATTAAAAAAAACTTAATCTCCTTAAGCAGATAAATACAGTTATCACATAAAATATATGTTTGTCGGCGATACTATGAAGAACGAAGTGGAAATTGTAATACGCAAGCTGCGACCCGCGCTGCAGATGCGCCTGCGTTTCATCACTCACCTCAACGTTGAACAGATAAACACCGCCTAGCAGAACGATTACTACAGCTACACGCCGTCCAGCTCGAGCTCCAGCTCCGAGTAATCGGCCTCGCTGTAGTCTGTAATAGGAGCACCAACCAAGAACCTCTCTGGTATATATTTTTTCATGGGAAGAAATTCTTTTCTCATTTTTGCGCACCAAAAAAACAACGTACGCAAAGGTACGTATCAAGAGGGCGCTGCAAAAAGTGGCTTATATAAAAATAAATTTTTTGTATATATGTACTTAACTAGAATCTAGTAAACTTTCAGCAATAGTCATTCAATGAAATGAACAGGATTTATATAATCACAATAAATAAGTATAGTAGTAAAAAAGTAGAAGTAAATTAAATTTATACAAAATCTTAATCATATTTTTATATACCTTTTATTTCTTGTGGTACATTAATTGTATATCATATAATGATATTGACAACATAATAATGGTGATCATCATCAATTTTATTGTATATTTTACTAATTTATACAAATTTATGGAGACTCTACGGTTTAAGTTGACGTATAATTTAGTGATAAATATAGCTGTGTTATTCAGTATTAAGAGCAATATGAATGCCTTCTCTGTATCAATAATTTTAAATATTAACTTTAAATAAACGATAATCTCAATATTTATACCTCTATTATAATGTATTAATATTTTTTCGCATGCATTATTTCTATTGTAACGTATCATGACAAATGTTGCAATAACATATAATAAGCTAAAGATAGTTCCTTCTATCATCGATGTCGAAAGAATTTTTAATAGTTGTGTAGGTTATGAAGTTTATCACAAGCATTGGTCATCTTATGTATTAAATGTTCTACATTGAGTCTGGGTCACTTGGCTTGCCCATATACATAGTAACGAGTATTGTAAATATTTATTCTGTAGGTGAGTTATTGTGAAATTCTAATGTAACTTAGACTATGTTGTATATTTTAGATTACACGACGTCTAATTTATACACTACACGATGTCTATTTTATACAATAGGTGTTGTCTCATTTATACAATATGTGTTATACAATATGCCTTCTTTATTTGGAAGGTCGTTAAATCAATGTAATGTTTTTTCGATGTGTAATGATTACGTAGGAACTAAAACTCGCCAATATATTAAAAGTCTCAATAAATAATAGTTAATCGGTTTTAATTGTCACAATCAAGAATCTAAATCGTTTAAGTGACACTATGTGCTTGCTTGTGATGCAATTGTCACTTGAATGAAATAGTTTAGTAGCTTTTTTTGTCGCGAAGATAAGTGTAAAACGGTTGCATTTAATAGAATTTTACATTAAGCCGCAGCTATTTGACTTGATTTTTTTTTAGGTAATAATATATACAACTTATTAGTTAAGTATTCCAACAGTACTGCACTTTAAGTATTATCATTTATTAAACGATAATTCTAGGGGCTATATTTGTAAATATATGATCATCTGAATTCAATTCAATGTGCGAATAGGATTTACTATTATTGTATAATTCTAAATAGTAGTTTCAACTGTTCCATGTGGCTCATGATAAGCAGAAATTTGCAAATCTGATATCCAAACTCCAGTAATGGAGAGGATCTTTAACAGGATGAAGTAGTAGTTCCGGAAATGGAAACTACTGTCATTTGCGTTTACTGAACATTACTTCTGAACTTAGGAATCCGATACGCAAAGCAAAGATTAAAAAAAACTATTGTATAATTCCTGGCATTAATTCTTAGTCGCCTTTTTCAACACGCCTAGGTAGGGAGCAGCGGTGGTGGGGATTATTTTAACCGAACTCCGGTATGGGAGAAATCCAATGTATTAATATCTTTAACGAAATGTACAAATTTACACGTTTATGTAAAGTAATGATTTATTACTTAATTTTAAGCGCTCAGTTTTAATAATAATGTATAATATGTTCCGTCGAATATATTGCAATAAGTCGTTTATTAATTATATTGAAGACTATGTATCCGAGTACATTGTTTTCACTTTTTTTACATAGCTTGAAGAATAAGCCTAGATTTTATTATTGCCAAACCATGGACGTAGTCTGGTTGCTAATTGGAGTCCGGAAGTTTTATAATAAAGAATTCATTGTTAAAATCTCCCTCATTAATTTTTAACTTTAACGTTGGTACAGTAATTTCCAAATAATTTTTTTGATAACTATAATTTAAAATTATATTGTAAACTAGAACAGCTAGTATGTAGTAAGTAAATAACGAAAAAAACATATGATTGTGAGAAGAATTCTATTTGAGAGACTAGTGATATAAGTTAAAAGACAAATGTAAAATAATGTTGTTTAATGCTTAGTACTACCGTTTTGGTGTTCGGATAATTTTAAGTCTTCTGCTATACATATGTATGTGATGGTATGGTGTTCGAGTGGGAGTAATATTGCGTAAATTTGGAGCCCCCCTTTCCACTCAAGAGCCGACGTCGCGACGTGAAGTCGCTGGATACAGGATCAGTGAGGAGATCCTCAGGGGGAAGCATATATTCATGATGAATTATTACTACAATAAGTTAAATAGTTAGTGGTTATATTTTTTTTTTATTTTATATCTGAAACTGTATTTGGCGTTCGAGACTTTTCTTAGATAAGATATGCACCGACTGTAAGATTATGTTTATATCTAACTATAGTTATTTATTATAAGAATTTTCCCAAGTATTTAGTTTACTTTAAGTTTGGCTGTTTTCTTTTTAATTTTGAATCTTAAACAATTTTAATGTTCGAAACAAATTTTTAGATAGCAATAGCACTGGTTGTTAAGATAATATTTTAGCGTAATAAAATATGTAAGAATAATGCTTGTGTGTGTATAAAAAAGTTCATGGTGTTCTGAATATGAAAAATTGCATGAAAAAGTTTGGCGTTAATTCCAAAAAGTATGATTTATAACGACACGGTATTAAAAATAATTATAAAGTATAGCAAAAGTGTTGTTATATTATGGTAAGGGATATTGTTATTTGGAATTTTAGTTTATTTATAACTTTCATTTTTAAAATCTTTTTATGAATGTTTCCCTAATCATTCCTTGGCAACATCCCTATTTTACGGAATTTTTGTTTTTTTTTTATTTTAACTTAGCGTAATAATTGAGTAATGACTTCAATGTCAATGGATGAACTTTATTAAAATGTAAATTGTGGCTTTGTGTATTTTATGACCAACCGGTATAAATATCTTCGTAATAAACATTATTTTGCTTAAGTAATTTTTCTAACATCAACACAAATTATCCCTATCAACGAAAAATTTAACGGATTATAAATAAAGTCTATATAAAAATTGTTTTATGACAACTAAATATAAACAGATGTAAATCTATCATACTTTACCGCTCCTGACTTTTTAAATCTTTTAGTTGGACTAACATTTGGATGTATTAATTTGATTTCTCTTGAAATTTTGTTTCATTTCTCTTTTCCCTAGTTTTCATGCACTGTTCATGCCAATTTCATGCCAATGACTGTAATTTTGTAACTTCGACGTCTGGTTACCAGTGAGCAAACTTCCGTGGTGTGTCTGTATATTGATACTGCAGCATATTCTATTGCCCCGACGAACAGAGTTTTTAACATGGTAGTACGGTTATTACCGCTCCATCACCATGGGTGTTAGTGTACATTTGTTGTAATGGTTAATTGCATTCATTAAAATACCTTATATTCACCAAAATGATACAGAAACTTTTAATCTATCGCGATAAATTGAAATCGCTGTCAACGCCAATTTTCTATTCGATGTTATCAGAATTGAAGTCTAAACCAAAATATACTATATTCATGCCCGCACTTGTTCAAAAAATACTTTAAGACGGATTAAAATAATCATCTAAACATTTATGCTATTTCTAGATCTATAGTAGGGAAAGAAGCGCAGATAAAAAAATCACTGCTTTGGTTTCTACAGGAAGCTGTTTGATCTAAGTTCAAATTTACGCGCCATCGTTTTAAGAGATACTATAAACACTATTTCATTTTACATAAGTCCTGTAGTATTTATTTTAACAATAATAAAATACTCAATACCTAACTAAACGATTAATAAGCTATAAGATTTCTTTGTTAAGTTATTTACTTAAATAAAATGCCAAGTTTGACTTCCGCGGACGAGTGAAAGCCGCCATTTTGTGATAGGACATTTAGGACTGCATAGCGTTGCCGGGTTACTTGGTATATACAGACAGTTGACTGTCTGTGGAGCGGGCTTGCGGTAGTCAGTCGTTTACGAAAGCGCCTAGTGAGAGCATTTGTGAGCAAAAAAAAAATTAGACGCGGCAGCAAGTGATTCTTTTGAAAAGTTTGGAGCAGAGATATTTTAAAATGACCTCAGAGCCTATAAATACCACTCCTGAAAATCCTGAGAAGGCGAAGGAGGTAAAAGACGACCCTCCGGCAGATAATCGTCAGACTAAGGAAGAGCCACCGGCAACTGAGGAGAAGGCCGAAAAAGCTGAGGAGAAGAAACCAGAACCGGCTCCACCGAAGCCGACTGTCCATAAAACCAACTTTGAGAAGGACATCGTGTACCTGTATCAATTCTCGCGAACTCCTTTGTTGCCATCGACTTCGCCGTACTGCTTGAAAGTTGAGACCTGGCTTCGGCTGGCTGGCATAAAGTACCAGGTAAGTTTTATGTCTTGTGGTTTATGTAAATAATTTTTTTTTCAAATGCTTGCGTATGAGCTAACCCACCTAATTTCAACTCCGTGTAAATAATTGGTTGTTGTTCCTGTTATGTCGTGCTGTGCAACCCCCTAGACCTTTAGTTTAATTTATAATTTAGGTAATAGTATTTTCAGGGCATTTTCATTTATGATTTATTTGTTTGAGTAGATAGTTCGGCGTTATTTTAAAATAACCGTTCCTGAGAAAGTTGCTCCCGCGAATTTTGCGCAGCGCATTTTTCGCAAACTGCCGTAATATTTTGTTTGAGTAAAAGTGAAAAGTTTAATAAAAATATTAGTTTTCTTTTAATCACTCAGTTAAACTTCTCTATGTCATTTTTAATACGATCTTTGTATTCATTTAATATTTACAAAGATGTTGAAAATGCCGAAGGCAGAATGAGTTCAAGAAATACAACCACATTTAATTATTTCTTTTATATTATTACTTCCATAAAAGACTAGAAAGTTCTGGAATAATAAATAATTTCACGATTCTTTTAAAGTAGATCCACATCTACAAAGGCTAGGTTTCAAATTATCGGATTTTTTTTATGAGTTAACACTTTTTTGAAGCACGATACTCAAGATCAAGATGTCGCGTGTTTGGGGTGTCACCGATGAAGAACCGTCTTTGTGTTTAAATTTTTTTTTCGTTCCAACAGCTTCTAGGTCCTGCAGACGGCGTTATCAAATGAAGACGGAAATATTCTATTGCAGATGAGCGAAATCGAAATGTAGTATATTATTGTTGCCAAACAGATTCAGGCTGCTAGGTTGATAAAGGCGTAGTACAGATAATTAATTAATTTAAATTTAAGCCAATGATGGAATAGATTTACTGAAATAACGCATTTGAAAAGAATTGACATCGTAGAGACAAAGTATTTGTATTGGTCTCTATTTTATTGACTTGTAAATTCGCGGAACCGATAGTCGTTAAAAAAAAATATTCAGATATATCAATCATTGGTAAAACGTAGTCCTACATCGTCCGTGTAGAGTAAATAAGAACTTTGTAACTAACAAGAACTATTTTACTACATGTCCATTTTTTTAATATATTTCTCGAGTAGCCGAAAATAACATCTCCTTTAGTAATTCGCGTGATCTACTTCGTTCAATGCATGATTTCAAATCTAAAATTCGTTAAACTCATTGAATATAAATTATTCTAGACCTAGTGCGCATGTCAGGCATTTTCTTACCAAACCTTTGTCTATGGTTTGCTATAAAACTGAAATAACACTTAGCTATTACGTTTCATAGATATGATTGAACGATAAATCATAATAACGTTAATATTTTTAACACTTTTTTGTTCTACGTACGAAAAATCTTTAAAAACAATTATAGTATTTTTGTTTTTGCTTTGAAAGACGTTAATAGAAGGATATTTTTCATTTGTCGACTGTTAACAGGATATAGCATACTAGAAACCTAGTACAGCATTAGCGGAAACGTAGCTTTTCGTGATTAGATTACAGTGGCATTCTTTTACCCCAGGTTGATGTTATAATCCATTACGTCCGTTGTAATGGTATTTACCTCTGTACTTACCTCACAGTTATATACTACGTTTGAGTAAGCTTCGCAGTAATATCTAACAGTCTCTTTAAAGTTTATAGATTTATACTTACATTAAACAATTGCCGGAGAGGTAAAATATAAATATAATGTGAAACTTAAACTTCGTATACTTCAAATAAAATATGCTATATTAATAACAAAATATATTTTACGATAATAAAATTATTCATAGATTGTTATTTTTTGAAATATACGTAAATATAATCTGTGCTGTACTAATAAAAAGATAACAATTAAAATATCGGATAACAGTAACGAGGTTTAGAAAAAATATTTATCGTTTCTAGTATTTTTCATAACAAATTTATTCCTGCTTTGCGTCACATATTTGTTAAATTAACTTTAGTTATAAATGTACATGGATATAAATTATACAATTTTGTATTTTCTCTTTATATTATAAAGATGAGGTTTATATTAGTGATACGATTTCGTAAGACATATGGCCGTTGCGATACGCACACGTAGGTCATAAGGCCAAAAGAAAGGTTAAGATTGTGTCCGGGATATTGGGCAAATATTGTAAATTCAATATGTAGCGATAAAACGTCGATAGCGCATTAATTGAAATAATATTTTTCATAAACAACACACTATTGGGTAAACGCAACGTGTCCGCAATGAGGACACCGTTGAGGTGTAACCGATATTGTTACAAATAACACGGTGCAGCTATCGGGTTGGAAATGAAACCGAGTTTAGCGTTCGTTTGTTAACAAAGAGGTGACGAATAAGGTGCTATTAATTATTCAGGAATTCAATTCGCTGTTTGCGCGTCCTCCATCAGTAATAAAATGTACGCGTCGGTGTCTCCGATAAAGCCGCAGTTTAGTAGCAGAGCCGGTCAATGAAAACGACAATTTTTTTTTGTATACAACCGACAATAAAATAACTATTTCTATATACCACTCTCAGTATTAAGGTTAACGATGAAATCAATCCGGCAGAGCTTTTAAGATGCGTTTGATTCGTGAACTAGATAACGTTAATGGGCTAGCGAACTTTAATGAATCTTCTTAGAATACTTAGCTGAAAAGCTTATATTCAAAGTTTTATTTATATTAGTACTTTATAACGTTCGTTATAAAGTATTTGTAGTCGAAATTTTTGTATTGACCTCATTTTCATATATATTTAGAGACAATGAGGCTGTGGGTGGTGAAGGTTGCTCGTCCCAAATACTCTCTCTCTTATATTGACTACTACTGGTATAATGGTAGTAGATTTAAATGTTTGGTAGCTATTGGAAGCAAAACTACCACCGTACAAATAGTTACAGAGAGTAAAATTATCGAACACGTTTTATTGATCATTTGGCCTTTCATCATCATTATTTCAACCGATGGACGTCCACTGCTGTACATTGTAATAAAATGAGACCTATTTGACCTTTAATAAAACATTATTTACAAATTAAGGTAATGTTTTATAAAATGCTGTATACAACGACTAACATCTTAGGTTAGTTTATTCTAGGTCCTAACTGCACCATCAAGGGCTGCGGTTTTATATTTTGTACACGCGTCCGTTCAAATGGTTGCGATTTGGTTCCAAATCAAATTTAACGGAGAGGACGGAACAAAAGAATATGTAAACTATCCATTTATAACAAAAAAGAATCGAATGCAATACGTTATATTTATTTATGAATCGATAACAGTAGCGATGGGATGATGTTTACTGCACCACGATGTGTTTTACTAGTTACGGCGCAATACAAACCGGAACACAGCAATGTTACCTTTGTTGTTTGCGTCAAAAATACCAGATATACAAGTTGTTCTATATTTATATAGTTCAAGTCCGAAATATGTATAGAAATCTGGTAAAGCGCATTTGATTTTTATTCTTATTTTTTAACATTGCTTTAGAAGTCTGCTACGTTAAATTAAATAATTTTCTTATAATGGTGATCAGGATTTAGAGGTTACTTAAGAAATCATCCTGATTTTGATACTAAGTTCTTTTTTATTTCGATTTTATCTCTTGTAGAGAAGTATTCACGGAATCTTATCGGTATACGTTTAAGTTAGTACGTTCAAAAATTTCGATTGCGTTACTCATTCCGTTGAGTAAAAGAAAAAAAATTTGTAATGTAACAACAGGCAGTTGAAATGGATCTTTCTTGTTATTTCACTGCCTGCATTTACATGGTTAATGCTTACGCTTTCATAAGTATTTCATTACACCATTTCTTATAAGTTCCGCAATCGATTCATGTTGGTCGTTACATTTGTAATTCTCACTGTTCATGATTAATCAGCAAGTTGGTATACTTTGTTATAACGAATCCGAAAGATGATCCATTGAATTGCGTCAAGTCACCTAAAAGTGGTAGACATTTATCACTACTTTATTACATAAATTAGTTCCAACTCCGGGGACGTTTTATATTCAATGGATATTTGTATTGATTCTTCATTTACTAATATTTGTAACAAATTCAAACAATCCTCAATCGAGAAACATAAATTAGTTTTAAAGTTTAAATTTTATTTTCCGAAAACTTTTTTAAAGTAACCTATGTAATGATATACATATTTAACTATATTTCAGTAAAAAATTCATTAAAATCGGTCCATGCAACATAGTCTAGGTATATACACTATTCGCCCTTATAAAGAGTAGTGTGCAATCATTACTTTTGCTGTAGCTAGTGTAATTACTGGGGTAACGAGACTTAACACCTTATGTCTCAGGCGACGAGCGCAATGTGGTGCAGTGTGTACCATCTTAACTAGCGTCGCGTTGTCATGGGCAAGCGTATCACTTACCATCAGGTGAACGTCTTGCTCGTCTCGTCGCTAAGTAGTATAAAAAAAAAAATACTGCGTTACAGTTCGAAGGGCGTTGTAGCTAGCGAAATTACTGGGGTAACGACAACGGGCTAGATCTTACCATCGGGTGAACGTTCAGTTCATCCCGTCTCTTTCTTGTTTAACAAGTCCACTTATGCCAACCCTGAGAACTAAGATAGTACGTCGCAATAGTACTAATTTAATATCCGGTTCTCATCGGTCACAATAGGAATAGCGTTTGGTGCAGGTGTTCACATAATAAGAAATACAACTCTTGCCTAGTAAAACGGTTCTAACTCTATCAATCTGGTAGGAATAGTAATATTCAAAAATACTATTTATTATGTTTATGTAGAGAAAGAGCTCTACAACACCGGGATAGCTTTTATGTTACCATACAATCGTTTAAGATTTTACACAAATGTTTACACGCTGTTCGTACTAAAACCAGTTTTATACATTTTTTATCTGTCTATTGCGTGTAATCTAGATAAGTTTTGATGGGATCAGTATACTAAGCAGTGTCTTGTTTTACTATAATATGGCATAAAAGCATTTTTAAATTCTTTAATAACTTTGGTTAATAAGATTTTTATGTAAAATGTCATTTCGCGCTGTCGAACGATGGGAACCCCAGCGGTTTGTCTGTTAGTGGGATTTATTAACAACGCTCCACGTATAAGTTTAATTGAAAAAACACATGACTGGCCCGTGGCATGGTTGCCAGATGTGGATTACTTTAGGCTGCCAAGAGCTCGGTGTCAAGTGACCGACCGTCGGCGTATGGAGTACACGCCAGCCTCAAAAAACCTCCAACTACTTGTTCTTTACGTTCACATCGGATGCGTTTGTGATAAACAATCATATTCACCGATTGGTTTCTTTTATGTAAAATATTAAATTATTATCTACCACTTTTGGTTACGTTGTTAATATAATCATCATTTAATCAGTTAGTTTTATTTTTGTAATGTTGAAATAAAAGAAACGCAGCGGTACCGGACAGTAGGGGATCCAGTTACTTAGATCTTATTATGTTCGTTCTACTCGCTCCATTAAATCTTAAGAGGCCTGCAATAACAAATTAAGGCTATGGTCTCGCATTCCAAAGCTCCTCGTTACTGGTCAAGATAATTATGTTTCATACAGCCCAGTCTTCGTTAAGATGACACAAGCCAACGCTCTGTTGATTTATCAATGTCGCCTTGAGGGAACAAATTATTTTATTAATCTAGTCTCAAACAACTATTGTAGCTAACGATTAACTACTATTACACAGCTTCCATAGATCAAGAGTTTCAAAACTAATTTGTTTTAGTTATTTTCGTTGGATGTAATTCAAAATATACATTCAACACTTCTACGATTATTATCATCTAAGTATTACATTAATTTTATTGAAATATAGTTAAATTGGAATTTAACGAGCTCTCTTTTAAACTATTTGTATAATCCATCGATGTAAATAATATTCGACTTGAAAGGAAAATGTACAAAGTAGAATAGCCGGTTGCTAAATCGTGCGGTTAGTGGGACCGCAAACCTTATTACTGATTACTTAACACCTTCATTGACAACATCTTTTATTATTTTGATTATATTTTACAAAGGAAGTGTTTGATTATAATTTAAACTTGTAGTCAACGACATTATAGTATAAACACACAATTACTTACAAATTACCGATTATATGTGATGTTAAAACATCGATGACTTCATTCATATCGCATTTGATGAAAACTTTTCATCTCTTTTATTAATACACATTATAGATATCTGCGAACTTGGTTTCTCTGCTATTTTTTATTTTGATATTTTCATAGAGACCCGTAAAATATTCTGTAAACAATTTCTCTTTCACTTAGAGATCCCAAAACCAGATTAGATTTTAAGACGTTAAATTTATATTTATGGAATTAAAAACACGCGGTACGTCTTCTAAAGAATTGCGGCTTGCAATCTTATTATTGTAATCAACGATCAATGCCGGTGGTAATAAAATAATAACGCATGTTCCCGAGCGAAAACTTAGAGGGTTGCGTGACATGAGTGTTTTATACGACGGTTCGTAAACAAGTTGGACCTTAGCGCTGATGTGAAAAGCAAAAAGCAAGAGAGCGTGGTAACTTGTCTGGACACAATAAGAAGTAAAGGTTTATTGCTGTGGACAGATTTGGGCAGTGTAGGGATGCCATTTGCTCTAAATGAGTAAAGGAACATTACATTTTTTTACTCTTATGAAAAGTATTTATCGTATAGTATAATTGTTGTTTTTATAATTAATCACTTGGAAGGTTTCACTTTTGATTAGGAGCTTTGTACACTGATTTATAAGAGTTTTATTTTGATATAACAAGTCTTAGTTATACATTCGCGATCTGTAATTAATCTAGATAGAATTCGTTGCTTTTGTTTATAGGAGAGTCTTGTTATGAGTCCAAACTTATGGTGACTATAGATCGATAGCGCGGGAAGCGAACCAGTCTCTGATTAGTAGAGGTTGCTTCGCCCGCTCGCACCCGTGTTGAGCAATACAAAACATTGACCCAACCCGAACGAATGCACTTAGTCCCTAATGCTTGTAATCACACCTACACTATACCCAATAATTTTCTCTAATGACTATCCCCCGAAACTATATTCAAATGCAGTAAACATATTATAAATGAGCCAAAACAAAATTAGTTTCTTTAATCATTCTATGGACGTTCGAAAATATATTCTCATAGCAAAATAATTTAAGTTATAAGAAATCTGGTCCACAAAGCCATTAACAGTTATTTTATTTAAAACAATTGTTAAATTCTTATTAAATATTACTCATTTCATGCAATGGTAACACTACATAAATTCATATTGTTACATTAAAATCGAAACCGGAAAAGGTATTTAAAAGTCTCGATTAAACGAGTTTTATATTGCAAAGGTGAAGAGAATATAGGCAGTGTTGTGTACATCATCCTAACTAGACACTTTGTTAATGGCGGGCGTGTACTAGCCGTCAGTTGAGCGTCGTGGCTTGTTTCGTCGTTTAGTAATATAAAAACACACACACGCACAACAAAATTCAATGGAGTATAGTGACAGTGTGGGTTACATTGGCCGATGCACATGGCAGCCGATCTCCGAGCGAGGGTAGACCGCGGTATCCGCTGGCGGTCGGTGCCCTCTGTATTAACCTTGTGCACACACTATCAACTAATAAAGCTCACTCGAAGCCCCTACGCAGCGGCTACTTTCCTCCTCCATCTGTACGTTATAATGCTTTATTAAATATCTTCAATTGAATTCACAATCGCATTTTAACGATACAACGCTTTTCAAGCGTCCATTCTTAGCTCTTTTAACTTAACCTAGTTATTATATTCCTATCACTTTGAGCTGTTTGTAACCAAACAATATTTAAATCACATTTGTTTACGTTAAAATTACTAAGCTGTAACCGCAGGTTCCGAACGAAAGACCATGATTGTGTTTATTTATAGTCGTAATGATGTACACAGGAAGTGTTGTATTCCCCATAGTGTGTATATATTATGTTCTTTTTTCCTTCCCAATCACAAGTGAGTCACACGTGTTTTGATTGTGCACAGTACATTATACCCATTCATTCAAAATATTGTCTAAATCTAAAAGCCTGAAAATTTTATAACAGTTTTACAAAATTCTTCAAACTATAACACAATATGCTAATTTATTTTCCCGTATGATTCAACACCGAACTCTCAAATCTTGTTATGAAAAGTATAATCATATAGTTATTAACAGTTATATATACTTTTAATATAGTTACGGAATGCCGATGAACTGGATCTGTTGATCTATGGCAATTTGCATTAATGAAATGTTATAATACATTTATTAGTATTAAATTGAATTTTTCGGAACTTTCCTCGTTATCAATTTCGTATCGGTGTTTTATTAATACTTATATATGTTAATGTGTAACTTTAACGGTTTGCAGAATATATCGTATGCAAATAAAAGCCTATACGATAGTTATTATAACGTAATACAATATGACTATAATTTATATTTATGCTTTGTTAAAGTTGTATATTCTTTATTCATTACAATTAAGTAATGATTAAGCTCTTATAAGTGCGTATGACTGTATATATGGCTTGTGTGCTACAAGCTCATAAGTACACATTCGTCCTTTCTTCTGCCGAATTATCCCGTCACAAAGTACCATACATGGTCACCCCACGCATGCATGGTTGTCGGGAATGCTTGATACATCGTCGCATCGCTAATGCAAAAGTCATACTGAATTTATATTGCAACGGCATACTTACGTGCAGCCATTATGATCGTGTTGAATATTAACATCAAATAAAACTTGTATTAAACACTGGCTATTACCCATTCGCATGTACATACAATGTACGGCACCTTAAAGTATTTTTATTGCAATGTATAAACTGATTCACAATTGAAATTGATTATTTGTATGTATGTTAAACAGATTGTTTTATTTTTTGTATTGCGTGAGAGATTGCTCGCGGATATACAATGCGTCAATTTGAGCGAACATCGTTAGTTCTCGTATCGACCACGCGAAGAAAGCAGGTAGACGGTTTGTCGATTCATTTCTTGGGCGTCATAAATAAATTCAAGTTAACAAATAGGCGCTCCGTTAAAAGAAGCGGTATCGGACTTGTTCGTGCCCACACCCGACTCCGGTATTCTTACCGGTTTATTTATTTTCGTTGCGTCTCGTTGTCAGGGTAAGATACCAGACCCCGAACTCCTTCGACACGGGCGTCGTTGCATTCAATTATGATTATATAAAAATATTTTGTAGCTGTTTCATTTTGTGTTAAACGTAGCTAGATTGAATCGTGTGGATATATATTGTGGTTGTATCTTTATAAGTTTGTCTGTTAAGTTAGTTAGTTTATGTTTGAAGTGATGTACGCTTTGATGTTTCCTTTCGCTCGCCTTTAACAGCGCCCCGAGGAATATGCAATTTTTACGTCACATTACCGACGCTTTGTGACGCCGAGCTTTCTCAGAAAATACGTCCGTGTGAAATGAGCTCGTATAAAAGCGTCTACAACGTTAGCGACATACTTTCATGTCGCTGACGGCGCTAGCTTCTTTGCGATGAAAGTTAATATTGAGCGAAAGCAGTAAACTAGAAATCTATCTCGGCTCTATGATCGCTGAAGTAAAGCTGCTCGTCATATCTACAATAAGATATAGAGCACCGCTGTAACTTACTAAGACCAGTTTATAAAATGACGGCACGCATGTATTCAAGTTAAAGCGACAAACCTCACCATTAGTCGCTCTAGTCATATCTAATCAGTACATTTGTGTCTGAGAATGAGACTTGTTTTTTTTTATTAGAAACGGAAATTAGGACGTTCCTCATTAATTAACTAATAATTCATGTCCATTCCAATAGTTGTGGCGTCCGTTAGCCGTTTGGGTGGATGTTTTTTTTTTGATATTAACGTCCAATACGACTGGAACGATAAGTTTGTAATTTAGGACGCTAGGCCTAACTAGGTGCTTAGTATCCAGTTGTCACGCAAGTGGACGCCTCGCCTCGCCTCGCGACACCTCGTTAATTAATTAGCGTCCGTCGCTCATGAGGACGAGGCCGTAACTCTGTTTTAGTGTCGATTCTTATTGTCGAACGATGCCATCATACTAATGAGTATAACGCACTTATTGGTAATGCGATTCGTTCCAGAACCTATGCGATCGTCCGTAGCCAGCCGATTTATTTAGCAACGTGTTTGTTATTCAAAAGAGGAGCACATTGAATCTTGCGTACGTATTTGGATGCGGAATGTGGTGGCTGAAAGAGGCTTTAGAGGCTAGGCAGGCGGCGGAAGTACACCAAATGTTGCCTAACCGGCACCCGTTGATTCGTATTCGATGCCGGTTTTATTTAGTTACCAAACATCAGCCTGTTACAAAATTAATTGCGCGACACTATCGATCTATATCAATAGTGTAGAAATTCGAGAAATGTGTATATTTTTTTATATTGCTAACACTTACCTATACCCGTGTTCATTTCGCATATAAAGTTTTAAGTAAAAATAAAAACTTACTAGCAAATTGGATGAACGATATATACTTTATATACTACAACAATGAAGAAAGGTGCTAATTTGAAATGATGAAAAACTTTAGTAATCTTAAAACTATTCATAACATCTCTTTTCATATGATAATCTTAGAGGATAAATCGCTTTGGTTCCGTCAGAGAAGGTAGCAATCCCTGTTGTGGGAACGTTGTAAATGTTACTTACAATTATATAAGATAATCTTACAGGAAGCAAAAAGTAATTTTACTACTCTGTTGCGCCTAAATAAGTCTCTGTACCGCGAAGCCTTTATTTAATAAACAAAAATCGCCCTGAGCTTTTATCTTACATTTTGTTATTAGTACCTTATCATTGTTTGTTCCTTTTTAAACAAAAACAAATACGATTTTCTTTTGAATTTGCCTTGTCATGAGTAGTGTGGGAGCACTATAATTTGTTTCAGAGGTAATCTAGTTATAATGATTATATTATAATTTTTACACAGTTGTAATAACTGATGGTGCCTTTTAATTATTTAATTGTCATCATCATCAATTTCCTGTTTCGTTACCATTTTTATATGGCACGCTGTTTCTTCTTCCATTCACTTGGAAACGGTCAATACATATCCATTAATCTCGTCTTTAATTTTTCTCTACCTCTCACAGTTCAATCTTCATTACGATCATGCTTTTTAAACTAAAAAAAAAAGTATTCTTTAACTAAAGTTTTTCGTAAAAATATAATGAGTGAATGATCTAATTAAACGCATTATAAATCGTTTATTTTGGTAATGTAAAACTAATTTATAATTAGGTATGTATACAATAAAAAAATCGCCGGCGAGTCAGTATTGGAAATACTACTCGCGATTAAATACTTTTATCGTACGATAGGTAAGTTACTGTCATACAAGCATGGTTGATTTTACTGCCGGCAGATCAGTTCTATGTGTTGTCTATAATTAATGTCACATAGTTTTACTTTGACCCATATAATCAATAAACTGAAGTAAGGAGTAGCGAGTAGACACCGAGTGTCGCAACGCGAGAAACCAGCGGCGGGTTGGTCACTGAGCTATGAAGTCACGCGGCGACGGTATGCCGGCTGCACTTTCTCGCCCCGGACGGCATCTTACTGTTGCCATATCATAACACCTATTACTGGGACATACAAAATTGAATGTGTTAAACGATTATTAAAAAAAAAAAATCTTTTTACCTTCAAACCAAAGCTCTGCGTCGAACATGCTTTCAGTTACTTCAAGCTTTGGTCGACGTCTCATACATTTACATACTTGCAAAGCATATACAAAAGAAAATAATAATTCAGTTATTTTTTTTGTATAAGATTTATTGTTTTATTAAATTGTCCCGTCGGAAACTTTAACACGTAAAATGTTCGAAGATTTAGACGTAAGAGAAAACAGTAAAAAGATATTTTCTTGACTCCATTTCTCATACCGATTTGGAGATAGTTTTATATGTTTCTGGTACCTTTAAACGATAAGGTATTTAATTTTTTCTCTTTTAACTCTTATTGTTACAACATTTAAATTTAATAAGTAATTGATGATCAATATGAAGCCTTTACACTATGGAATGTTTTCTCTTAACAAAACTGACAAGTAAACAAAAAAAGTGAAATAGATGTATAGTTTTTAATACATTATAATTAACAATCCATGTAAATAACAGTAAATGACCTATTCGTATCTGTAAGGTCTTCATGATGTAGAATCGCTGGAACTAACTTTCCAATGTAGTTTTAAAAATATTGATACACCTCGAAACCGTGTCAGTTATTTATACATTTTACTGTAGTAAGTTAAAGATACATTTACTGTTGTTATAAACATAATTGTTGCAGTGGTCGTTATGTCCGGTAAGTATATAATTTGTCAGTTCGAATGTTAATCATTGCAACGGCAACAGTTTCTATTATTATGATCTCTCTTCCAAGAGTACATTAACATAGGCTAGCGTTGTGTTTCTCTCTCCGTATAAATATTTGTGCGACCCATATGCTGATTAATCATAACAGGAATATATACATGTGCCTGCATGTTTGAAAGTTGTTATAATAATAAATACTAATGTTACTTGCAGTGTTTATTATTTGAAATCAGGTTTTAAATTGAATTGACTAGGGACTAGTTTATGATAACTTACAGTTGCTTTGTGAAATTTTATATTTTATGTTCAGCATTATGTTGGGCCTGTCCACGTTGCGTGATTCACGCCGTAACTTTGTTGCAAGTGTTAATTTTATACAACAGAGCCGTAATCTCATTAGCGGTTAATGGTAAACTATGAACAATAGTGTCTCTGTGTGTGGGTATGTGTGCATCGACATACCCTATTATACGCAGTGTTACTACTTTATACTAACTTCATAAAACGATACATAACGAATTATTTTCTATTAATACAGATATACACTCCCGGACACATCTATCGGCCCACCTAGTGTTTAAAAGTTTTAACGGTGCCTAGCTAAAAATAAATGTTAGGTGGAGCAATAAGTTTTAATGCAGTTTTAAAGCTGATTTTTTGGTCAAACTTTATGTATGTTTTTTTTTAATTTTGAATTCATGGTTATGAAAAAAAAAACGAAAATTCGAGTCTGTTCATTGTTTTCAACGACCCAGGAATGGAGAAAACTTTTTTATTTCGCACAAGTTGAATTTTTTTTTTGATGTGTCCGATTATTGGTTCCTTAAAAAGGCAAATCTAAACTTAGAGCCAGTTTTGACCAAAAAATATGGATACTCTGCCTGAAATTGTCGCCCAAGTTGTAAAACTTTTGCCGGCCAAATCAATTCGAAATTACAAAAAAAAATAAAAAAAAACCTACACAGGGGTTGACCAATAAATCAGCTTTAAAACTGCATTAAAACTTATTGCTTAACCTAACATTTATTTTTAACTAGATACCGTCGAAACTTTAAACACTGGGCGGTGGGCCGGTAGATGTGTCCGGGAGTATATTTTTTTAAATAAACAACTTTGAAACGTCATCAAACCTTTTTGGTTTCTAACGTTATGAATGTGAAGATGTAAATACAAATAGTAATACAGTTTTATTATTTAAATATCAAGTACATGTCTATTGTATACATAAAAGTCACGTTGCAAATATTACGCAACGTGTTTAGGCTGTTTCGATATATCTAAAATTAAACGTACGATTGGTAATCAAGGTTTCTTATTGATTTCACAAATACTACGAAATTCGGAAGATATTTGCATCGTGAACTTTTTACAAACAAACATTACAAAAAGTTTATTAACATTCGTATTTAAGTTGCTAATTATTTCCGTAATTCTGAAACAAGTTAGCCGGTTTCTAAAATAAGCTGCTGTTATAAATTTTCTATAGGAAGAACATTTTTACTGAAAATAACATTATTGCAAAAGTCAAATTATTGTGTTTCCTTACACAATATATATTTGGCAACTTACAAAATATATCTTGAGTAAATTGTAATTTCGCAACTTACAACAGAGCTTTGAGCTTCTAATTTCAAGATATTTTTTTGATCTGAATTGAAACCTTTTTTACGTACACCAGTCCTTGTTTTAAATCGTTTATAATAATTTATTATTTCATTTACTAAGAAAATATAATACGTTATAAAAGGTAAACTTAAATTTCGGTGCCGTTTTATCCTTTACTTTAATATCTTACTTGATGAACGATGAAATCGTGTATTCAGTTTAACACATACTATACAAATGTAAAACGATTTTTCTGTTATATTGGATATCTAACATATGTGCAACGCTTTCTTTTGGTTTCTAAACCACAAAGTTGTGGTCACCCAGTTAATAGTACTTGCATCGTGCGTTCAACGAACCCACAGGCAGGCTGTCTTTACTTAGGATGGGTAAAAATTGAAATTGAAATGGGATTCAACTGAATTGACATGCGATTGACGCACATGCATTGAGAGATGAAAGCTGATGAAAGGCAAATTTCACTCGCTGCAACAATAGGGCCGGATGTATTAAATTAAATTAACATATTGTTTTGAAAACATCGTATATATGAATCTAGGAGCATTTAGTTACGTATTCATTTATTACTGTTTCAACACCGCGTTAGTTTTAAAGTTTCGTAAAAAACTTTAAAATTCATATAATCTGTGTAAGTTATAGGAACCGGTGTATAAGAATATTTTATGTACAGAAGTTTTATTATTTATTAAGCACGATGTTCACATAATGGTAAGTTGCGTGTAATAGTGCGGCATTAGTATGTTTATACTTAACCGCGTTTCGAGTACCGTTTTATAATTTACCCTAGTGATTTCGTCTATAAGGTATTCCTACATATATATGAGGTTATTGAACTTTTATCTCGATGACAAAAGGCCGCCAACGACGTGGCGGTCATAACATCATTATATCATCGTAAATAAAACTCGATTCCACAACGATAAGCTTTATCGTATATTTGCATAACGGTATATTTTATTATAATTAACTGACGCTTTTTCATAGGCAAGCTTTTTCTAACTACTTTCTTTGAGGATTAATCTAACAGTTATTTTCCGAGAATTATTTTTAAAAGATCAATTTATTTTACAGTTTTCTTTTCTTCCATTACTTCACACGTGAATAGAGGAAAAAATACATGATGAATATATGTTTTAATATTTTTTTTTAAATATGCTGATTTGTAATAAAATTGATATTGGACTTCTCGATTCTGTATCGGTTTTTTTTTATTAAATATCTAAACTAAGTTGTCTACGTCGCTGTTGTTACATAGTGAAGAGGAGTACATGTTAAGACACCAGACTGTAACAGGCGACGTTAACATTAAGTTACCACAACAACATCTACAATGACCAAGTGTTTCCCTGAACTGCTGTTTATCTAACGGTAGCATTGTCCGTGCCCGTGTTTACATTTGGCCGCACGATATTTAACACTAGCATACATCGTTAAAATTAGCTTCGATTTTGTTAGTATTATGCCTTCCAACTAACATGCTTTACTATACAATTAGTAGGAGCGTGTTAAAACTCTCGGTATGTTTGTTTGAGAGTAAACTTTTAAGAGCGATGCAAGCGTGCGTCCGACGCTTTTCAAACCGAACACAACGCGGTTTCTATTTAGAACTAAATATTATATATAATTTTGTACCTCGTCCATGCTTTTAGTTTTAATTACAGTGATGAGGAGCGTTTCTCTTATAACACTCTTGAGAATTTCAGTAAATTACATTCTCTATAACTAACAGGTTCATAGAGAGTTGGGAAGGAAGATTGACCATATCCGACAGCCTGACAACTGATATCAATTCTCTCAAATTTAGTATAGTTTGAAATACATGCATTGTTTTTTACTCAGTATTCTTTTTGTGAGCATTTTTAAGCGGAATAAAAGATTAAAATAGCCGAACAGCTCCGTGGCTCGCGACTGTCTCGTCAAAGTCCATTAACCGGAAATAAGAGATTTTGTACTGTAAATCCGTATAGGTATACAAATAAGTAAAGTTTAAAAGCCCGTCTATTCCGCACAGGACTTTATCTTGTAAGCCGATGTTATAATTTATAAATATAACAATCATAGTCGCGGTATAATAGCATTACAGGTATTTCTAAAAGAAAGTCGTGTTAGCTAATTTTGTAAGTAAATCGGTAATCGGTAAGTACACGCTATAAGTCTTTAAGAGGCGCCAGTTCGATCCCCACCGAGCTTAAGTTTCCGATGTCGGAAAAAATTGTTAAGACCAAATAGAGATGTCACTTGCTCAGTATCGTGAAAAATGGCCTTGACTTTCTCGAGTGCGAACTAAGAGGGATGGTTGTTTATAATTAGGCTTAAGTTTTGAAAAGACATGACAGAAAGTGAATTTCAAATTACACTCATAATTCTTTATTCTTTGTAAGACAACTGGGACTGAAGTGGGATTTGAGATAACTGAGACTTATTTAAAATGCTAACAAAAAAGAAATGTTTATTCTTTTCGTTTGCTTGGAGCACAAAGGTCGCTAAATTGAAGATTGTTAAAGAGATTATAAAAACGTCTCGCACAGACCGATTGAGTTAACAAAGAGTTTGTTTTGAATTATTACGAAATGTTAACTGGTGCGTTATAATATAAAAATTTATTTAGTAAATTTCTAGAAGAGAGTTTGCTTATAAAAATATGTCATATATATCTACGTGAGTTATTAACATTATTTATTTTTCATCCATAAATGTTATACATAAAAATCGCTGGTTAATTTAAAATGCTTTTATAAATACATGTAATTTTTTATGTAGGTGAGCGTGTATTTTTACATACTGAGCAGTGCTTCCAGTCAACGGTTAGTTGAAGTAAACGTGGATTCGCGAATGTAAAGCTGGAGTCCCGTAATTATGGGAGTGGGTGGGCGAGCTGGTGGAGGCTGGGCGGCCCGGGTCGGCAACCGTAAGGGCTTCGACCTGCGCGCGCCTGCGCGACCCGCCATCGACCAGCCCCGCCCTGCCCGGGACGCCTCAATATAATCGCGTCTGAGAACCGGCCCCATATCTATTCTCACCACTGTTCTACAGATAGGAATACCGTTACAATCAAAACCTACCCCCCACCGAATCCTCCCCTTCACCAATGTCTCAAATGTATTATTCATCATCTGCATGCGTAGTTCTAGTTTGTTGCAACGCCCTGATAGAAGTTGTATAAGCGCTAATCAAACGATTGCTTTTTTTTTTTATACTACTTTGCGACGAGACGAGCAAGATGTTCACCTGATGGTAAGTGATACGCTTGCCCATGACAACGCGGCGCTAGTTAAAATAATATACACCACATTGAGCTCGAAGCCTTCAGACGTTAGATTTTAAGTCTCGTTACCCCAGTAATTACACTAGCTACAGCGCCCTTCAAACCGGAACACAGTAATGTTCGCACACTACTATTTGTCGGTTGCAATAAGAGCTGCGGTGGTACCCACCCAGACGGTCTCCGGCAACAGAGACCTACCACCTGGTAAAATACCTGGTTGCTATGAGTCTATAATAAGTATTCTGTTAAATTAACTTATTTAACAAAAGTCTTATATACTAAACTGCTAAATCAAATCAAATTGAGCATCTCATTCTTATGTAAGATAGTTCAAATGTTGCTTAGAGTATTTTTTAAAATTCATTTAGATAGTATGTTAAGTTAAAAGGTTCGAACGCCGTATAAATAGTCGTTCTGCAAGTATAATCTAGATACACCAGGACCGTGCACCTTACATTATTTATAAATCATTATGTGTTTGTTGTTTATCTTAGGAAATCGTCGCGGGCACTGAATTGTGCTTGATTATTTATTATTCTCCGGGAAGAAATGCATTAGATATTGCTTCTATGAATCAGCCAGTTATTTTAGTGGTAATGTAGTAGATGTCTGGCCGAAGGTAGTCGTGAACAAGACCTGGTTCAAGACACTCTTAATTTAGATTGTGAAGTATACATGGTCCAGCCATTATCTTTAAAAGTACATCTCTTTTATATCAAATAAAATTTTATTTTTATTAAACGATTTAACTAATTTGTTAATATAAGTAAAATAAAATTCAATGATTGGAAATGGAGTTGTACAGCAGAGCTTAACTCTCTGAGTTTTTCTTAGTTAACCTTATTGATAGCTTGTTAGGTAATCAGATGTAGAAACATAAAAAATGGGTATTGAAACAGCTAAACTAAAACTTTGATTTAATGCAAACACTTAAAACTTCGTGGTTAGCGTAAGGTTATAAAGATTGAAAGAGAAATAAGGAATATGATTTGTTGTTTATATTATTTTGGAATCGGTTAGAAACTTAATTCGAGTGCTCGGTTAAAAAAGGACTCAGACGATCCTGCGCAAGGGTTCCCTTTCCCCGTTCCATATTGCTAACAAAGCAAGCAAATAAATTATTCTTTGCCCGTCTATTGAAAAGATTCAATATGAAATCGAATAGGAATGCAAAACGATTGTGTACTCCCATAGCGTCGCGATTTATGCCGTCCACTTTTCTATTGTGTTCTCTACCGCAGGGACTCGCAATACTCTGAGGCTTATTGCTACTTTACTTAGTGAACTTTATTTGTGACTTAAATACGCATGAGTCTCAAATAAAACTACTTATTCAGATGTTACGTAGTAAATAGTTACTATATTCATTTGTGACTAAATTTTGTTGTGTTTGACGTAACTTAGCCAATGTGAAAACTTTAACGACCTGAAGTAATTTCTTTTACCAGGCAATATCTGTTATGAGTTCTAATGAATCAAACGCGTATAATTAGAACTAGCAAGTTTGTTAAAATATAGTTAAAGGCCGATTTCAATGTGTTTTTAATAAATTAAATAGTTCTATATAACTTTCCGAAAAAAAAATCGTTTGGTTCATGATTATATTTTAATGAAATAGTTAACAAACAAAAGCTTTCAGTGTAAATGAAGGTGTATTATGATTTGATGTTAATAAATTATAGTTACGTTATTTTTTTTTGAAGATTGTAACGTTTCATAATGAGTTGCTCTTTTAAAATAGTGCATTCTGTATTATATATGTAATTGTGAGTTGCCTATCAACTCTCTTCAGAGGCGTTGTTAAGTAACTTACAATAATCGAATGACAATTAATCATTGAACAAATGCAATTTAACAGAGAAATTTCGAACATTAATGACGTATTTGTATAATAGATTTTTGTACGGCGACGACAAAATTTTTGTAATAACATATAATGTTTCACAACGCCCTTACATAACAATTAGTCGATTACAAAAATGTTTGAATTAGCACTATCGAGCTTGTCGCTTTAGTATGATTTCAAGTCCCGTTACTTAAGTAACTTCGTAAATTTATTACACATAAATTACAGTATAACTTCTATAATAAGTTTTTCACGATACATAATAATCTTTGACAACTCTGAAACATTAATACCAGTCGTTGATAGATTAACACAAATTGGGAAATATATAAGGGGTTCTATGTTCGTTATCGGACTTTGGTAATAATTAAACATAATTACCCATTCATAGAAATGTTAGTGCGAGCATTAGTTATCTTCTTATTACACATAAATATACTTTACTATTTCTGGACTATGTTAATGTAGCATGATTTCTTTAAGCGCTATCAAACTGACATCATTCTAATTAATGTCTTCATCGTATCTTTCACAAATAAATACATAATATTCGTGTTTGTATTGAATTATGTTATGAGTAAGTCCCACAACTGGGACTCGGAGCTTTATAACTGGAGTAATATGAGGTTATGGATATTTTTCTCTGCGATTCCTCGTGACAATTAGGTCGTCGTGCCCCCTCTCATGTTATTATTCACATCACGAACATCAATTATTATTCAAATGAAACTAGGTTTGTTATTACTATAAAAGTGCTGTTAGTCTGAAATCGGATGCCTGTATCAATCACCAGGCTTAGTGGTGATGTCACATATTAAGCATTTAAAAATGAAAACAGTTTGTTAATCAAAACATATTCGGTTGCTTGCGACTTGATACTTAACCTAATTACCAAAGTAGAAGTCTTTTATGACTAATGATATATGAAGCGTTTTTCTACTTATCTATTTGTCTTTGGTATTAAGTAATTAATTGAATTTTGGCTTTGACGTTCGGTAATTAATTGAAACTTTTGGTTCAGGTTTTAACGGTTAACGTCAGTGATGATATTAAGCTATCTCAGATGAGAGGACGATAGTTTAGTTCTGATGTCTGATGTGACTAACCTGGAAATAAAAATGTGATCTGCCAATTCATGAGGTGCCATTAGGATCGTACTAATTTCCCATGCAAATTTCGTTTTTGCATACCTTACTTGTGTGAGTAGTCAACGATGTGACACCCACCACCCATCTATGGTTCGCTTTAAGGAATTAATTAATTTTAATGAAAACTCATCGCCTCTAATTCTGTATAAAGATTTAATGTAGTTTCTAATAGTTTATCTATTGTATTTATAGATTAACTTAACATTAATAAGAGTTGACGTTACTTATAATAATACAACAGGAGCTCGTTAGCTCGATAATAATGAGCTTACTCTTTTAAGTTTACTCGGTGAATTTTAAGTAATTGAAAAAAAAATCTGTGATTATTAATATGAGAAATGTTCGCAAGTTATAAATCAGTGTGAAAATTAATAGAAGTAAACAGTTAAAGTACATTGTCGAGTGGTAAAGTATTACTTTGTCGCGAGGGAGTACAAATCCGTATTCGCACAGCCTACATGACACCAATGTAGAGAACTGGAGCAGTGTAATGCTGTGAATGTGTCTACATCGATGTAGGAGTCGGATATTGTCTATAAGATAATGGGATAGAATTGCATTTACGTCTGGGGGTCTCTATATAGGCTCGCGAGGAAATTGTGTCGGTCAAGTGATTTCCTTATAGAGATTTAAACGGTTTCTACGAATGCATCAGCACCGTTTGTCGCTTTTGATTAGTGGGTTATGTGCTTGTGTATCACACTCCTATGTTCGCGTGATGCACCTTTTTATTAGATTATAGCGGCTACTGAACTGTTTTTCTCTTTTGTTTCACTTCTAATACAATTTAACCTGATATTAGTTTAACCTCGCGTTTTGTTGGCGCGGTGAATGAAACACCTTGAATCAGAAAAGCAGCAGTAAATTTAATTTGGCTGTTTATTAAGATGGAACTATGTAGCAATGTCTTTAAATCACTGTTGTCACGGTGTAATACAGTATAATAGTAGTATAATGTATAATACTCGCCTTAATGAAAGTAATCATTACAAGTTGGTATTTTCGTGGTCCAAACTTGAGGAGGTCTAGAACATGTGGAAGGAAAATAGAAAAAAGAAATGAATGAATAGAATCATTAGTTAAATGTAAATATATTATTATTAATATGTAACCTTTGTTTCATTATCCAAATAGAGTATTCGTTTTATATAAATTCGTTAGTAAACAAACCGAAGTAAATAGCTGTATAATAAATATGTGTTAACGTTCTTCGACGTAATTTTCTCTTCGGGTTTTCTTAAGAAAATAAACGAAACATTTCAGTGGAAATGTTGTATCATTTGATGAGAAAAGGGGATTTTAATTAAAATACGTCTAGACGCTCTCGTTTCTGTTGAAGAGAAACGTCTATTTTAAGACTAGATTTTATTGAATCGCAGCAATTTGATTTTCACTTCAACAGCGCAATTTAAATTGTAACGAACCATTTGAACTATTTTAGTAACTAGCTAATTGCAACCTAAATGATAACAATGAGTATTTAGTAACAATTGCAGCCCCGTTTTATGTTATTAGTAACAATAAGATCTTTTTAACTAAACTTTGAATACAAGTAGATGATAAATATTTTTTGTATTACTATCACACAGTAAAAGTTATCAATTGTTCTTTCATATAAGATTTCTATTATATTCATAGGTTTAAACTTCTTTATCGGATGATGGATGTAAATGATAATGCGTAATAAATATTCAATATGAGAGTAAAGTTAGTGGAGTTCATATTCTCGTTAAGTTCGTAAATAGGTTGTTTATTAATCAAGTTATTGTGAGTTGAGGTATTCGAAGGGATCGAAATATTGTTTGTTATTGTTACTCGGCCCTGATTGTTATGAAGCAGATATCGGCGAGCGGAGGACATAGACACCGGCGGAACAAACGATAATGATGGGCCCGCGCAATTTACTGCTTTTGTACCAACTTATCACAACTTATAAATAACTACATTAAAAACAGTTCAAATGACACATTATTTACAATGTTTAATCTATTTGCTAATTATAATGTTTAGAATTTATTAAGATTAACGTTTTAATCTGTATAGTACGATGTTATAAATCTATACGGTCGCCGCGTGGCTGATCGTATAAAAGTTAATTTAGAATACAAACAGCCCTTATTCTAGTTATCCATGATCATTAATTCGTCTATACATCTACGTATATTTTTATTTAATATTATTACTTGGTGCCACCCTAATGTATTAGTTTCAATTGAGCACGGTGAAAATTTGTTACTTCAGCTGCATAAAGTCATATCGATCCGCATCAAATTTAACAACCCCTGTCTCATGCGGGTTGTGGGGGGCTGTGTTTCTATATTTAGCGTGATTCGGGTAACGTCGCCTCTTTTATACTTGAGTATAAATCGAGTTGAGGGAAATTATGGTATTCAGCTCAGGCGACGGTGTTCCGAATAGGGCTCAATTAATCCGCATCTGTGATTAAATGTAATGCCGACTGGGATGTATGTACTTCGGTGACATAAATTGTATATAGCTGGCTAGGTAGGTGGGTGGTTGGGTAGGTGGTGCGGCGCGGCTGCTGCCTGGTAACGAGATGTTAGCGAGAGCGCACTGTTGCCGGGGTGGCGAAAGTATGGGTGAGGGGCTGGTGGTGAGGTGTGGGGGCGGCGGGGATGCGGGACGAGGGGGTAGGAGGGATGACCGGCCGGTGAACCTTGCCGGAATCAATACAGCTGCTCCCTGCCGCGTTCGTCTGGAGCCCGTTGCCACGGCAACGCGCCCAGATGAACCGCGCCGCCCTACCGCGCCACATTAATCTAGCAGCGTCTGAATATGAACGAATTATATATCAACGTTCGCTCTTTTATATAACATTTGTAAAAATCGTTCATAACTCACGCATAAATAGTAAGTAATTCGAATAATCTTTCTGATTTTCGATTAATGTTAAATTATATATTTTGTGCTACTTTGCGACGAGACGAGCAAGACGTTCAGCTGATGGTAAGTGATACGCTTGCCCATGACAACGTGGTGCTAGTTAAGATGGTACACACTGCACCACATTTCACTCGTCGCCTTGAGACATAAGGTGTTAAGTCTCGTTACCCCAGTAATTACACTAGCTACAGCACCCTTCAAACTACAACACAGTAATATTTGCACACTACTATTTGGCGGTTGAAATAGTCACTGCGGTGGTATCCATCCAGACGGTCTCCGGCAACAGAGACCTACCACCTGGTAAAGTTAAAAAAAATATATCTGTTGTGAAAAATTTGTACGGTATACGAAATTAAAAACAAAAATTATGCATACATACGCAATGCGTTGTCTTATCATAAAGATCATATAGTTGGGCTGTGGCGTCGGCTTATTTATTACCACCAATATGTATTTAACGGTTCAGTGTTAATATCTAGTAGTACACGTTAGCGTGGCGTCGTATTTAAAGCAGTTTACAATTGCATTCAGAGTGCGGAACAATGCACCCCGGCCGGCTTATGTGCCGTGATGTAACTAGTGGGGGCGACGCCCCCGACGGCCGCCGCGCAGACCCCATGCCACCCCACGCTACCCTCGTCTACCATCGGCCGAGTCCAGTCTCCCGGACGTAGCCCTCGCCGGCTACTTGTAATGCTTCGCGAAGCTACTCTCGCATCATTATCAAAATTCAAATACTACACAACCCCGCAAACTTATAAGCGACTACTGAGTCAATTTAAAACTTACAAAGACCTTAACAATTTTACTTAAACCAGCAAATTTAAAGCAACGGTTTGAATAACAAAAAAACTTTAGCAAGTTAGGTAGTGTGACGAATACGTATCAATCGTTTAATAATTCAAGTATTTTTTAAGTTAAAAAATAATTCAACTTTAGAGGTGTAAGTAAACTTATACACAAATTACTTAAATGATTTTTTTTTAGTTTTTTTTATCATAAATCAATTGTTATTGCAATTTCGTTCGTTTAAACAAACTTTACAGTTACACATAAGTTGTGCAGCTAAGTTACTATACTCAAGTTTAATTTTATTTATCAGTGTTATAGCGAAAAGATAATTCTTGCTTAAGCAATAATTGAGTTTGTTATTATATTAAGAATTCATTCAGATGGATAATTTTTGGCCGGCGGTGTTGTGTTGATGTATGAGGATTTTAACTTGAGACGCATCTTACAGAATGTGGACCACAGGGCCAAATTCCGATCCAAGAAAGGCCAGCTGCCATTCGTCGAGCTGAATGGCGAGGAGATCGCTGACAGCGCTTTCATCATCAAAGATCTCTCGGAGAAATTCAATAAAGATCTCGATGCAGGTAAGTCACAGCTTTTATTATATTCGTCGGTAATCTCATAGTAATATGTAATGAAGTTGTGTAACAATTTTTGAAGTACACCCATTTCGGTTTTGTTTTTACACAATTTCATTAGATTTTGCACGATTAAAAAAACGAGTTGATTGAAATTTGAAGTGAAATAATTTTATTAACCGTAACCTCTTAGAAATTCAGTAAGGGAATTCTCCTTTCTAACATATATTCATAGGAGTTTAAGTAGAAACTTCAGTCTTTTGTGTTTTACAATGTAATTCATATCTTTTTACACGGTTCTTTTATAAATTTGCCTACCGTGTAAAAATAGATTTTTAATTTATAAAAATGTAATAATTTTTGAACTAATAAACAGATTTTAACGTATTTAAATAATTTAAAAATTGTTATCATAACCGCAGTAACTAAAGGAAGCATTGCCATTGCGCTTTTAGTTTCACAGATTAAATTGTTATAGTTAAAAAGTATGGGTGGAGCTTTAAAGTAAATACAGAAATCTCGGCCCCTGGGCATCCGGGTGAGCCCTAGAAAAACCCGGCCGACCCAAATCCTAGGTAACCTGGATAGTTAAAGGACGTTGCGCATGTGCATTCGTATTCGCGATTTTCGCATGCGGACTATACCGGAGCTTTTTTTTTACATTTAGCCTTGACGTCGGAGCAGCGTGTGGTAACGCACGCCATGGTCTCCATGATCGAGAACCATCTCTCGTGGGTGGTGATGTGGTGGCGCGCCAAGTACCCGGAGAGTGTACTTAAGGGTTATCAAGTGAATCTGCAGAACGCCCTTAACACTCGTCTTCCGAATCCAATCTTGAACTTCTGCTACAAGCTCACCAGCGGCCGCAAGGTATTTATCTAAACTTTATAATACAGAATCAAGAGGATTATATTGCTCGTAGTTTCAAAACCTTCTAAAGATCAATTTTCAATTTAACTGTCGATTGTTGTTGTTTACTATAGTTTACTACGTTCTCGGCTGATATCGGCGGGTCTAGTTAGAGCGCCGCATTCTGACCGATTCCGTTCATTTATTGCTTATCTATTTACTATTATTAAATGAACTGGTGCTTGACCCTACCAACATAAACTCGTATGTGATATATTTTTGAAATGCGACAGTTAAAGACATTACGTTCAAATAGATAATGTGTACGGGTTGCCCCTTTTTCTCGACATGTGTCGGTATTACAATGCACATTCCGTCCTGAAACTTCAGAAAAAGAATGGCACTCCCCAATATTATCATTATATTATATATGTTTATATTATACAAATACATACAAATAGATAATAATTATTGTAACCACGAATATTATATATATTATTATATAAATTCGTTTAAAATATTGCTATATTAAAAAAAACTGAGATGATAAAGACTGTTAGATAAATGAATTTGTCGCTTAGTGTTATAATAGTTTTTGTTGGAACGATACACTTATGTTAAAGTAGAAATACAACTGATTGTTATTGAGGGGAGATGAAGGACGATGATAAGCGGTAGGTGGCGTGGGCGAGGGGTACTGACGGGGATGAGGGGCACGTGGATGTCTAGACCTAAATATCTGCGCCTGTTCGCGACGCGTGTTCGTTATTTCGTGTGTTATGTTAAAACATGGGGGTCTATCTTCACCGTGATCACATACACGTGGATACGATAATCTTAACTTTTTTTTTATTCATATTACAACCAACACGAGTAATTCAAACAATATGTAACCACAAATATATCCAAGTTATTGTTATAAGATGAAAAGATTTAATTTCGTGATTATGCGTGTTTAGTTTAAATTCAAACAGGTTACAAGTCAAACTATACAATCTTATGTGAATGAGACAGAAGGCGCAGATGACGAGATTAAGACGCAATGAAACTAGATTTAATATGTATAAGTTTGTTCTTCGCTGAATGCCAAATTTAGGATCCTTTGTATACTGAAAAGATAATTTTTCTATACAAAGAGATATATAACAATGAAACATGTTGTAGTTTTAACAATGAACACAGTTGTCGGAAGTGAATTATTTTTATTACCTCTGTATTGTTTAGGGCATGAAGAAGGCCAAAGCCCACGGCATCGGCGTCCATAGCCAGGAGGAGATCATTGAGTTCGGCAAGAACGACCTGCGCGTGCTCTCTGATCTGCTCGGCGAGAAGACTTTCTTCTTTGGCGACGAACCTACCCTGGTAAGAGACATACAACTCGTCATTATCAACATGTACCTTTTATTAAAGCTCTCAGTCGATGGATATTTGATTTTTATTATTATAATTATACCGTAGTTACTAATAAGAGATTTGTTTTACTCGAATCACAAAGGTTTTTCAAATAATGAAACAGAATTAAAATTTTATTGGACAATTATCAAAATAAATAACTCTTAAGCTATGCCTGTCCATTAACTTAAGTCTACACTTTACAGTATATTGAATTGATGGCTCAGTTGCAAATCGGCTGCATTTTAACCGAGTTTAAAATCATAATGCAGATTTAAGATTTAGGTTTAGTCAACAGAGTGGGCACTTAGCTAATTCCTACTTCAGATTATATAATGCATGCTGCATATACGTCGACTACAAAATGCTTTGGATCTTTTTCAGTTTCAATTTATAAAGAATTTTTTTTTAGCTCAAACATCTAACAATTTAAACTAACAGTTTTAAATGCGTTGTTAATTATTGACACTTATTATGGTTTTTTTTTTCATGTTACTATGCGACGAGACGAGCAAGACGTTCACCTGATGGTAAGTGATACGCTTGCCCATGACAACGTGGTGCTAGTTAAGATGGTACACACTGCACCACATTGCGCTCGTCACCTTGAGACATAAGGTGTTAAGTCTCGTTATCCCAGTAATTACACTAGCTACAGCGCCCTACAAACTACAACACAGTAATGTTTGCACACTACTATTTGTCGGTTGAAATAGGAGCTGCGGTGGTACCCACCCAGACGGTCTCCGGCAACAGAGACCTACCACCTGGTGAAAAGTTTCCTGAAAGAAAATAGTAGTGGATGTGTTTGTATTTGTCAACAGTTGGACGTGGTAGCGTTCGCCAATCTCGCTCAACTGCACTTCATCGATAAAGAGGTGGCCCATCCGCTCCGCGACGCGATGAACGAGTCCTTCCCCAACTTGGCGGGCCTGGTCACCCGCGTCAAGGAGCGCGCTTTCCAAGATTGGGATGACATCTGCCGAACGCTCGACTTGAACGCCCATCTGCCTAAGCCCAAGGACCAGGGCAAGGACACCAAGGAGGCCACCGGCGCCGCTGAGAAGCAGCCGCTCGCCGACGAACCCGAGAAGGGCAAGGTAACGAACTTTTAAAAAACAAAATAATTAAAATATTAACAAATGCTTGTAATATAAAATTAAATGTATTTGGATTTTTTAGGGCGATGAAAAAGAGAAGGAGCAGGAGAAGGAGAAGGAGCCGGAGGATAAAGAAGAGAAGTAAACATCAAGTTTTCAACGCAACGAGTACGGCGGGCGTAACGCAACGCAACGTCCAACTTATACGTCGCGCGTATAACAACTGTACGACGTTCCGCCCACCGTACAATCTCAATTATTTTTAAGAGTCAGACTCGTAGTAGATCCTGTATGATAGAATAATCGTGTAAATCCATTTGTCTTTCCCGTTTCTTTGTGTTGTCGACGGTCTCGTACGTCTGCTGCGGTGTTTTCATTTCTGTTCCGTTTCGCTCGGTGCAGCGGCTCCTTACGATTTTAGCGTTTCCGTTTATTAAAGCTTATATAAATTTATTAGTTGTAATATTGGTTGTCGGTTCGGCTTTGTGTCTTTTGATTTTTATTATGAAATTAGATATAAAATTAAATGTTCGTTAAGGTACTTACGGGATTAAGGTAATCGTCTGTTCGGATGAAGCATGTAGAGTTTTAGAAACATTTGTGCACCAATGTGGCGTAGTGTGTGTATTTAGAGGGTCTTACATTTTTCTCTATACGTATTCTTTTTTATAATAATATAACAATACAGAGAGGGAGCGTCGCATGACTAATTCTTAGTTAGTATGTATTATCTAATAATGTTAAGATCTTTAGGTTATACGAGAGCATTCAATTGCCTCGATCTAGATGTAAGTACATTCTGTAAGGTATGGAATATTTTAAAGTTAAAATAATATTCGTAATTATAGTTAATACCAAATATTGGCCGTACTTTTGGAAAAGGCCGTCTTTTTACATCTTCGTAACGGAGCAACGTCAGTGGCGTTTGGCTGGTTTTTAATATTTCCTGGTAATCGCTTTTTACTTAATTAAATTTCATAAAAAAAAATTTTACACTTTACAAATTTTCAATGAAACGAAAAATACCCGTAAGACTGTTTTTTCATATTATTGTGTAATTAAAATAGGCCATAATGTTTTGATAACGTATAAATTGATAAGATTTATTAAATTTAATGTATTTCATAAATAAATATAGTGGGTCGTGCGGGGATGGTGAATACTTTAGTTACCATCATTGCTATAGAATCGCTTCCGCCACCGATCCCTAATCTCGGATGTAATCGTAAACGTAATTTTATTTTCCAAAATTTCTTCATGTTAACATCACCAAAATTAACAAACGGATACTGAAACAGGCATGTAAGGTTTCCACCGTTTGATCTATCGTAAACTCTTCGCTGTTTCGTGTTACGACACATCTTTTGGGATCCTGTAAATCACTTCGGTTATGGTAGTGTACGGTATGGGAGAGACTGTTCAATTTGTATCGAAAGTCGCACTTCTTTACTTAATGCTTTTCCGTATACCCCATTCGGTTGCTACGACAATTTAAAATCAAATACGTAACATAAATCATCTATATACCGTACACGAACATCCCCTTCTGCGGCATTAGTATAGTATCGTTATAAAATCTTATTAAGTCTAGGGTCTCCTTTGCACTTGTCGTTTAAACAACCGTCGATAATTCGTCGCGATCTAACATATCTGTCTTTTGTAAACAACAAAATCAAACGCGCAGTGCATTTAAGACCGTATAGCTTAAATATGTAACTTTTAGTGTTATAATTATTAGTGAATAGTACAGTGTTAGTAGTAAGAAAGTGCGCTGATACTTCACATTGTATGAAGTGAAGACGGCGCACGTTTTAGTTGCCGTAAGTTTTTATTTCTTGTTTTTTGGGGTAATGGTCGACTTTCATGTCCCTCCCGACAACTGCGAATCATCACTGCCATTAGTTTTCAAGTGTAAGGTTAGGTAAGGATGTTAGTTAGGCAAACGCCGGGTAACGTAAGCGAACGGCATTTAAAGATTACGTAGGAGTAATATAGAGGCTATACTGCGAGCTCCCGCTGCCTGTTTCGGTATATAATAACTTTTAGTGTTATTGTATTAAATGTAATAGATCTAGTAAGTATAGTTAATGGCACGGCGCATTCGGGTTGCCTGTAGGATATACGACTTTTTAACTACGCATACTATTAATGTAATTCATTTAATGTCATCATAAGTCTTGGACAGTGGAAAGCGATTTAAGACCTTTGTGATGCGTGTAAACGTAGAGCAAACTCGCTGGCGCAACTCTACATCTTCATCGTAGTGGATTAATGTAAGACAATCAGCTACCCAGTTAAGACGTACGTATGCGGAGGGCTTCTGACACAAGGGCTTAACAACTCGACCCGGAACGACGGAAACGGAAATATATTCAGTGACCGGATTTCTCTATAATCACTTGGTCATTCATTAAATTGGTTACATTCATTAAATTTTTCATCCAATCCCACATAATCTGTAACGGCTCGCACGGAGCCTCCATTCAGTGCTATTATACAAAACAAAAATTACCTGTTTAAGTGAAAAGTTATTCGACTATGTTTATATTAGGCGAGTAGTTATTGATTTAAGTGAAAAAAAAAAAGTATATAAGTCTTTAATTGTAGCTATTGTTTAATTTGTTTCTGTATTCGTAATCACGAAATTCAATTATTGTAGTTTTTTTCAATTATTAATGTCAATATATGTGGTAAATATGATATTCGTTTAGATAGAGTTATGCGGTACGCCATAATGTATCGTATATAATTAATTAACTGAGCTTTCAGTGTACGTAACGTTATAAGTAAGGTTTTCAATGTAATATTCTGTCAACTTTAAAAATAAAGTATATACCTAATATTTAAACTGTAGGTGTGACGGTGTTCTCGGTAACAATCCCGGTGGATGATCTAGATCATTGGCACACCGCGCAGGCTCGTTTCATTTAAACAGACACCAATCACCATTACTACTATTAATACATCATATCCATCAACCACTTATTGATAATATCGATGTTTATTCACAAACGCATACGTAAACATCTTTTTGGTAACTAATCAATAAGAATAACGCTTAGCTATAACACAGGCGATAGTTAAGTTTACCCAAAGAACATAATTTGATATGAAGTTGAATGACAACCCAAATACAATTTAAATCATAAAAGAAATGATGATTTCATTTAAATACTGATTACGAACGTCTTTTTTATTGTGGGGCAAATCTAAAAGTATGCTTTGGGGGCGACAAGGTTAAGGATTTGATTCTACTAAAACCCACTCGATGATCACTCTTTTTACATTCCGTTATGCCAAAAGTCTCTTTTAGTCACCTTCTACGGCAGCCAACAGTTATCATACTCCTATTCACTCCAAGAGATGAACACAATAATCAGATTTGAACATCTTGTATCACTTACTGTCAGGTAACGTCCAGCTAGTTTGTCTATTAAAAAAAGCCACCACATACTTAAATATGTAGAAAATTAGGTGAGTTTTAATTTCTTTTGAAATCGCCTAAATCTGCATTCATTGATGTTAAGACGATTCTTTTTTTATATTTTGTTAATATACAGCTCGAGTTTCAAATAATTTTTCGGGTCGCAGGTAAATCGTCGAGTTTATTATACGAACCCCAAAGTCTGAGGGCTCATTAAAAGTTCTTTCGGTAAAAAGGCGCACCGGCCGTCTGATGAAGTATTTTTGGTAATTACATTTATTCACTATCTTCTTCTTCGCAGAGCTAACTATTAATTTAAAAAAATATCAATTTAACATTAATGACCACTTCGACATTTACACTTTCTATCGATTTAAAATTTAACTTTCCCATAATTTGATCGGCACTCTACTGGAGGACAAAAACTAATGTAATCGCAAATAACTCTCTAAATTTATATTGTAAAAATCAAAGCTTACTCTGAAGTACGATCCCAGTGGGTATCCTCTTTCAATAATTCGAGTGCACTGCAAACTGCCTGAAAAGTCGGATACTCTATTAATTTTAATGTTTTCAAACATTCGAAAGAAGTAGGACCTTGAATCTCGTGTAAGAGAAAACGTAAAAAAATAGCATTCTGTATTCCCAGTATACACTCTACTTAAAACATCTTTTTTGATTTCTGGAAAACTAGCCTAACGCTTTTTTCTTTTAATAAATGCGTTTCCATCAATACATAATAAACTGAGACTTCACAGTATAAAAGAGTTCGTTCGAAACTATCTACTTTACAAAGATCGAAACAACCAATAAACTTAAAGTTAAGATATTGTGATGAGATTATTATATATTACATATATATATATATATATACAAGCGAAATACCGCTAACGATACATATATATACTAAGCATAATAAAAGGACATAAAGAAGGCGAACATAATAGATTTCCTCCCATTAAAATTTTAGAGTTATGAAAAGAACAAAAGACAACAAGCTTATGTAGTTAATAAACTAATTATTTGTACAATTTAAGTCTAAATGTATAATCTAGGATTAGGCTAAGCTGTGTTCCTTGGGAGATGACTATGACCAGCGGACTGATGTAGATATATTAATAGTAGGTATTTAATAAGCAAATGTTTAATTTTTATGCTAGCTATTTGGTTGTTAGTATTAATGTTTACAGCGCCATCTTGTATTTAATATCATTACTACCGCTTCATAGTTATGAAACCACAAGATGGCGTTAAATCGCAATTTCTAATTTTTACTTTATGAACAGCTACAATATCAATGGCCATCTAAAATGATCTCAAATTGTTTTAGCCTTAATTAATTAAATACCTGGAGGTGTTATACTTTCTGAGGAAGGGGGCGGCAATTATTGTTATCCGCAACAGGATAGACGATTATAATCAAACGAAATCTTACCGCCCTATATGTATTCTATCCTTTCTTGGTAATAGAAAAGATAATGATTAGACGAATTAGGTGGCAAACTAACTGGTCAAAATTACTCCGAGACAATATCACTATACTTCAGTGCTGTGCGGAGGGCTCCCTCTATGACATGATTAAACACATTTCAAGAAATCTGCAGAAGTAATTGATCAATGTAGTTGTATCATTAGACATAGAGGGAGCTTTCCGCAGCGTGTGGAGGCCTACTGTTAAAACTAAACTAATTCGTGAGAAATGTTCCCATAACCTTCGAAAGCTTGTCACCAGCTATCACACTGATCGGAGAACTATAGTCGACTATGCATGACGTTCCTATAGTAAATTTACAAATAAAGGATGTGTTCCAGATTCCATTGGGGGCCCAACTTTTTGGAACTTATTACAGTATCCTCTGTTGGTGGAAAAGGGTCGACGATATGTCTATTGCCAGGATTTCGCAGAAGTAATTATTTTGGTTTTCTCCGGCACCTTAAGGGCGAAATTTTTATTTGACGTAGCGACGATACAAGCAATACGTTCACATGCTCGCCCATAACAACGCGGTAGTTAAGGTGGCTCCGCAGCTCCTATTTCAACCGCCAAATAGTAGTGTGCAAACATTACTGTGTTCCGGTTTGAAGGGCGCTGTAGCTAGTGTAATTACTGGGGTAACGAGACTCAACACCTTATGTCTCAGGCGACGTGCGCAATGTGGTGCAGTGTGTACCATCTTAACTAGCACCGCGTTGTCATGGGCAAGCGTATCACTTACCATCAGGTCTTGCTCGTCTCGTCGCATATTAGAATAAAAAAAAAAGAGATGGTATACACTGCACCGCATTGCGCTCGTGGTCTTGAGACATTGTTAAGTCTCGTTACCACAGTAATTTCATTAGCTCACAGCTCCCTTCAAGTACAACACAGTAATGTTTGAATACTAGTAATTGGCTGTAGAAATAGGGGCTGCAGGGATACCTACCTAGACGGTCTCCGGCAACAGAGACCTACCAGCGATAATTAAAAGTTTTTAACAAATGTACAGCTAACTTTTTTACCCTGTTACGGGAAAACGTCACGTTCCCCGGGTGTGTATACGCTGTTAACATTGTTAACGATTTTTTCATTTTCTCTTCCGTCAAAATCATAACAGAATGGTAAACCATCAGTTGAACGTCTCGCTGGTCTCGTAGCTTAGTAGAATAGAAGTAAACTTATGAAACGCATCGATTTTACATAATAGTAACACATCGTTGTTATTTATTTAAATTGTATTTTAATATTACTGCGTTGTTCTCGGTTTTAATTGAAAAAGCGATAATGTTAACTAATATAATAAATCACAATTCGCGCAAGACGAACAGCAAAAGAATAAAAATCACTTGTTATATTTACTTAAGTTATTGATGAAATAATTCTGCGATTTTCACGGTATAACCTTTATTCGAATTATACCAAAATCAAGTGTATTCAGTGAAGCAGATATTGTAACAGAAATGTCTGCCAGTATTTGATCACTTTGTGTACTTTAATTGTTAATTATCGTGTTAATATCGGATATCCAATCATTCGACGACTTTGACAGCTACCGAGGAATAATCGAGGGAAATTACAATGTTTTCTGTACATCTTAATTACGTAACATCCGTTAATTAGTTTCATTATATTTTCGGTTTCATAATTGATATGGCTTTGTTTACATAATACTTTAATAATACAACTTTCACAAATAAGTATATGGTAATTAAAAGTAATGGAAACCGTGAGCGCTGTAGAGGTACGCTTTCGATCCACACCGAGCTTGAATATACAAACTGACTTTTTGAAAACATTTTCAGGAAACCGAATTTTTAAAAACTACAGTTATCATGGAATAAAATCACATCACATATGATAACTTGGTAGATAAATAGCTGTTTTTTATTTAAGAAAAGGCGCTAAGTTCTAGCAGGTAGAACATTTCGATTTGGATACATTTAAAGTTATATTTTAAACGAATTTACTGAACTCGAGTCACCAACGTAGAGCAGTAAACATCTTGGTGCACTATCGCATCTATATCATAACGCAAACAGCGAAGGATTGGAACAGTCTCCCGGCGTCAGTGTCTCCAGTTATAATGTAATAATCTTTAAGTTAATAAGCCACCTCTACACTAAACTGTTTTATCAATATAGACTATATTTAAAAGAATAATATAGACTATATAATTTGTTTCACATGTGAAATGTTAGTTTTTAGACTTTAGATATTTAAATTAAGTTGTCATAATGTCACTTTTAATGTCGTCTGTCCACCTAGTGGGAGGTCTGGCAACGCTACGCTTTCCTGTGCGGGGTCGCCATTCCAGCACTTTGGATCCCTAACGTCCATCGGTTCTACGAGCTATGTGCCCTGCCCATTGCCACTTCAGCCTCGTGACTCGCAGGACTATGTCGGTTACGTTGGTTCTTCTGACAGACGACATTAAAAGAATCGCAGGGAGTCACTGGATTCAAAAAGCACAAGACGGTGAAGGCAGGTGCGAAGGCAGGTGCGAAGGCGCGAAGGCAGGTGGAAGACGGTGAGGGCACAAGAGGTGAAGAGAAGATGTCCAGCAGTGGACGTCCATCGGTTGAAATGATGATGATGAATGTCACTTTTCTTGTTCTTATGTAGTTTTTACCATTAATGAATACAATCGAAAAGAGTTTGAGAAGTTTCTTGTGACGCGACTGAAGATCAACTCGCCTCTATAATGAGCATAAGTAAATTATGTGTTAGTGTTGTGTGGTTACGTGGTAAGTGTTATTGAGGTGTATGAATGTTATGGACACATTTTTTACACTCTCTACTGGTGGTAGGTCTCAATTGCCGCACACCGTCAAGTTACCACTAGTTTTGAAACGGCGTTGTAGCTGGTGGAATAACTTGGAATTACTAACAACAGTATGCTGATGATGTTAAAATAATTTGAATATTTTACCAGTGTTTTGTATGAGAGAAAAGTTCGGCTACGGTTGTGTTTTGAACGGAGATCTGGTGACTTAGCAGAAAACGAACCAATAGGGTTAAAATACGTAACGCTGACTTTACCACAAAAGACAGAATATTACGAAAATCAAGTCAAAAAATAAATAGGGAAACATAATAAGCACCGGTCCTTTTCAACGTAATTTTACTAACAGGAGTCTCAGCGGTGTCTCAAAAATATTTTAGAGTTAATGTATGAAGTGATAAAGCTAAGTAGACAGTATTACCAATTTTTTTATAACATCCATTTCTGATGAGATAGGATTCACACATTGCATGATCGTTTGGGCTATATATTCCAAAACTCGTTTAGAGTGTAGTTCACTAAATTATTCGTTCGCGTTTCACGTGTAAAAATGGATAACCCCTGACGTTCTCTCTGTTGTGCTAGTGGTTTACGTGCATGAAGGACGTTCTTGAGACATTACACACAAGCTCACTTAATTGATTTCGTTCTAACCTTTAAAGAAAGTTTTTTTTTTCAGACGGAAATCGTTTAATAACTTCGTCTTTCGATTTTTGCCTTTATATTTTCTGTGTTAACGAAGTAATTCCCGTGAACGAGGTGCATACGTTAATTATGCACTGATCCACATTAACTCCGTATGTGAGGGAGGGTATTGATTTGTTGTGCAGGGTATTACAGACGCCCGCTTTAGCTGGATTTTCAATGTACTTGAATGCATCCTTGTCATCGAAGTTGGTTATCTAAGCAGAGTAGTATATGAGTGTCAGGTAAGCCCGAGTCTGAGTAAGGTGGAGGCATTAAAGCTCCTCGGTTTGGTTGGATACTTCCCCCGCTACGTTATAGGGTAAGCGATTAAAACTGTTTCAATAGCTCGTCTCATAACTGTAATCCTATTTAAGACTGTTGACTACCACTTTAACAAATATGAGACTGTTGAGGTGCGATTCAGAGATGCTCCCATCAACCTCAGGCAGTGGGGACGCTTTCTGTATGATTTGTACACAGGTGCAGACTGGGGCGATATTATGTAATGGTCCGATGTAGTTTTTATTAAGTCTGTGATCCCATGTAGAGGTCACTGGATCACTTTTCTCAGGCAAGTTTATTCTGTAAGGCCTGTAGCAGTGCGGTTCCTGGAACGCGAGCAAAGGTTACTTCAGCAGTATGGTTTGTTTATGAGATGTTTTTGAAGATGCAAGAATTTGTGATTGTACAAGTATTGATTTTATTGTGTATGAACTGCGACTTATGAATCAGCTGATTGAGAGATGATTGTGTGCGATGTCTAGGGAGTTATTTTTCAAGTTTTAGGACTGATAATGATTTCTTATATTTCCGCGAGTGTTACACATTTATTAAAACTCAATTTTACGGATTTTATCGCGTTTATTATTTAGTTTGTTTATTCCCGACGTTTCGACCAAATCAATAAAATTAAACCAAATCAATAAAATTAAACCAAATCCCAGGCGAACCACTAGAAGATTTCAAGATACAGTGAGCTCTTTCTGCGTAGATCGGACCATTAATAATAATTAAAAAGTTGTGGGTACCATGTGATAGCTGTGACATTTGGACGTCTGTCATCTTAGTCCCCCCGTGACCATGACTGCTGCAAAGCGGTCGAAACGTCGGGAATAAACAAACAAATAATAAACGCGATAAAATCCGTAAAATTGAGTTTTAGAACAGAATTGCTAAAAACTAATCCACTCTCACACGAACCTGATGATGACCTTAACACTGAAGATGTTGTGCTACCTATAAAAACGTGCATCAGGAGAGGACCGTTTTAGATGACAGCAACGATAGATAGCAGCAAACTTCAAGGACTGTCAGAGTGATGACAGCCCCATTTGCTTGTAGGTCGTTGGAGCGTTCACCAGTATCAGCTACTTATATACTTATTATATAGTCTTATACATACTCGTATTTTAAAATTAATTTAAAAGTGATAACGCTAAGCATTCGGTATTTTCTATTATTTTTATAACATCAAATTCCGTTTCATAAAACCAAATTATTCCGTTGATTTATCGTCTGTATTCTAATAAGACATCAAACGTCCTATCTTTATGAAATGGGTACTATTTAATATCCGTATGAGACCTTTTAATCAATAATCTGTATTATGTCACTTATGGATTAACTTTACAAGAAAGGCTCATAACATCCTAAGAGTACAATATAATGATGCATTTCGTACTCTTTTCTGACTCCCACGTTTCTGTAGCGCCTCTGAGATGTTCATGGAGGCCAGGGTACCCGATTACTTCGCCACCGTGAGAAGCCGCACGGCTACCTTCTGGCAAAGGCTACGATTATCGGCAAATGAAATGTTAAAAGCGTGTTCTGAGAACATATACCAGAACAAAATAATAATATACTGGCAGACACTGCAAAGAGTCAAAAATAATTAAAAAAAAGTTATCAATTACGCTGGAGTCACTTATATGTACTGTCACTTACGTCTTAGAAAAAAAAAATTAATCTCACGTTGCTCATAATGCGTCTACATAGTGAATTGTAATATTTTTTTTACTTGTTGTTCACACAGAACATATACGAAAGGTACACAAAATACTGCAACGAGTATTTAACTTGGCTAATGCACGGATGCGTGGTCAAAGCTCGTTATGTAACATATCCGGATTAGCTTTAAGCGAAGTAGCAAGTTATTAACGAAAGCAACTGAATACAGCTCCGTTAGCACAGATGTTAATTCGACCGTTTCAAATTAGCACTGAAAACAGTATTAGCTTCTACCGAATTTGTATACGTTTACATCTGTTTAATTAGTAGTCATTGTGGGTAACGTGTTAGATTTTTAAATTTTGGAAAATTAAATACTATTTAACGTTTTTGATCGATTGATCTTGATTTATCCTGGTTACAAACACGAAGTTTGCATTGGTCATTGATTGGTTACTTTCTCATAATATATATGTTTAAGTTTTGATCTCGTTTCTTAATAATCTTCGTGAATATATAAACTGTTGGTAGGTCTCTGTTACAACAGACCGTCTAGGTCAGTAGTGTGCAAATACTGCTCCGGTTTGAAGGGGTTAAAGCTAGTGAAATTACTGGGGTAATGAGATTTAACACCTTATGCCTCAAGCCGAGTAGCGCAACGTGGTGTAGTGTGTACCATATTAACTAGCGCCATCTTGTTGTGGACGAGCGTATCACTTACCATCAGGTCAAAGTCTCGCTCGTCTCTTCGAGTAAAAAACAAAAAAATTGCGATGTTCGTTAAATGAGTAACTTCCTATTGAATTGAATAGGAGAAAGCACAGAAGCAATAAATTAAAAGCAATAGTGTTTAGATTCTTGTGCACTTTTTTTTAAATATCTGAGCAAACCGAGATTATGGTCACCCGACGTCTACGTCAAAGACTAATTAGATGAGGTTTCCTTCTCGGTGTATCGGTGAGAGAACTAAAAGTAATTCCAATAAGGATTTCCACTTAACATGCTAAATGTAATTTCTATTTTTTTTATTCTACAAAACAACGAGACCAATGAGACGTTCACCTGATGGTAAGTGATACGTTTGCCCATGACAACGCGGTGCTAGTTAAGATGGTGCACACTGCAGCACATAGCGTACGTCACCTTGAGATATATGTTAATTTTTATGTTAATTCTCGTTATCGCAGTAATTTCACTAGCTTACAGCGCTCTTAAACTGGAACACACGTAGGAAAGGTAATAGAAAGAAATAAAACACAAACACAGTAGTCAAAGATACAAAAAAGAGAAATTGTACAGACAGACAGATAGTTAAGAGTAAAATGTAGAAAATAATGTTTTAGAAAAGAAATGTATATATAAATAAGGTATAAAGAACTGTAAATACAAAGAAATGACTAAAATTGTAAAGATGTTATCTAATGTATAAGAATGAGAAGAGGGTTTTTTTTTTTTGTGTTGTGGAAAATGTAAATACAAATGTAAAAAGTGTAAAATTAAAAGTAAAGGAAAAGGAAATGTAAGTAGAATAAGTAGAATATGCGGCGGTAGTCTGAGAGGTGATGCCTGAAAGAAGAAATGGAAATGATAAAAACTGGTGAAAGAATGAAAGAGTGAAGAATAAATGAAGAAAGATAAAATGTATAAATGTTAGGGAAAGGAAAAGAACATAAAATAAGAAAGAAAGGAAAAGAAAGAATTGACAAAGCCCTGCCCACCTTTACAGGGGAAGGATTAAAAAAAAAAAACTGGAACACAGTAAAGTTTGCACACTACTGTCTGGTGTTTGGAATACGTGCAGCGTTGGTACCTAGACGGTCTCCGACAACGGAAACCTACCACCAAAATTAATTTAATTCGATAAAAGGACCGTTTACTTAATAGCAAAGTCTCATTAATCTGTACTGACTGCAACGCTCTCCGAACAGGAACACAGCAGTACGAGCAGTGTATAAGTAAAATACACATTTCAATAACTAATTAATCAAAACGAGTTTGTTAATCATCGTACTGTATCAATTACTTGCGCTAATGGAGATACGTTTCAATTAAAATAGCTATCGCCGATGATACTGTGAAATTTACCTGGATGGGGATGATTGAAAAATAAATTAGTTTTTAACAGATTGATGCACCAGGTACACTGAAATTTTACAGTAGAATTAAACGTGAAAATATCTAATAATTAATAGTCATATTAAATAAATAAAAATGATTTTTATTTGTCACCACAAATTAATACAAAACACGGATAACTCTTAAGTTATGCATAACATTTGATGTAAGGTTGTAGATCGCTGGTGCATGTGATAGGCAATAAATCCGTGTCTCTAATTCTTGTGCAGTTTATATTAGTGAGCAACTTAATTAATCAAATAATAAATCATTTGCAAATGTCCATAAAAAACCACTAAGATGTTAAGTACACAATGTGCAATGCTTAATGTAACTTTAGCCAAGTAAAATACAGAGGAATGAGTAAATCGGTAAATTAAACACCAACGCCATATTTCTCGAAATATAGTAAATCACATATCGTTAAATAAGGTACTAGTCTATAGTTAAAAAAAGTAAGTGATAACTTATGTTAGAGATATATATAAGATAAAAATAAGGTTTACTTACTACAGCTTAGTTTAATTATTATGAGAACAGCTAAGACCGCTATCATGGTGATAATGTGAACACCCTCTTGCGAAAGCGCCTCATTAAGTATCCATTGAATATAAACACGAAAAGTATTCTTCGAAATAACTTAACGCTCGTACTTGACGTTACAAACTTTTTTATTTAAAGTCTATATAAATTAAATTCATCGTCATCAAATAACGCCAATGGCGGACTGTTCAATAGTGAATTTAATATAAAGCTCCGAAGAGGGATTTGATCAAGATAACTAGAATAAGTCACTGAAATGATTTGAGTATCGTTATAACCCGGCGATCCGATTGCAATTTAACTTTGTCCAGGTTTAATAACGTCGCACTCGATGCAAGGAAACAATTAGAGAAGACGGAGATCAGGTACGGAGGTACCGGAGTATAACAAGGCTCTAATGCGTACCGACCTTTTTTAACCATTGAACATTTTAATGGCGTCTGTGCTCACTGAAATGTTCCCGGTATAAGTTAACGACTGTTAAGTTTTAATATGAAGGTTAAGAATAAAGCTCGTTATATTGAAACGGCTGGAGATTGTTTCTGAGTTGAAAGACCAAGAACAAGTTGATATGTTATAGAATACCGAAAAGAAGCTGAATATTGGTACGTCATGGGTCCCGCGATAAGAACCCACTGTGTAGGCTCTCCTTTTCATCGTGGGATAATAAATTATATGAAAATTTATCATTTAAATACTCATATAATATTCTAGAAGGTGTAAAGAAATTATAGATTTAAATTTATTGCGATTTAAGCATATTTCCGAAGTTAAATATGAAAAAAGGGTAGTTAAGTTATATTGGCTTCCATAATAAACCAACAGAATATATTATACGATTACGTTATAGTAACAAAGTTATTAGTAATTTATATATGTTAATATGATATTTGTAACTAATTATACTTCAAGCTCAGAACTCATTAAAAATTATTTACATTTAATTTCAGTTCCGCTTTGAAATGATTTACAGCAGCTTCGGTTTTGTTTACATGTTATTAACTGAAACGTAATCCAACAGGTGAAGGCTAAAGGATTACGCAGAGGATGCACTCGTACATTTCATTTATTTAAACACGTGGAAAATACTAGGAATAGCTGCGAGGGTTGTAGTTGGAAAATTGCTTTTTGTTTGTTTCCTGTTAATAAATATTTTATAGAGTTCTCATAATTTATTACATTTTAATTAAGTTATAAAGACATTTTTACTCACTAAAACTGCTTCCGTTGTCGTCATAATTATTTGGGGACGAGGCGAGCAAGTCACCTGTTGGTGAGTGATACGTTTGCCCATAACCACGCGGCGCTAGTTAAGATGGTATACACTGCATCACATTGCTCTTGTCGCCTTAAGACAGGATGTTAAGTCTCGGTTACCCCCAGTAATTTCACTAGCTTACACCCTTCAAACCGGAACACAGTAATGTACACATTCTTATCGGCGGTAGAAATAGGAGCTGCGGTGGTTCCTACCTAGACAGTCTCCGGCAACAGACCTACCACCAGTAATTCCCAGAGTTATATAATCTTAGGTTCGAAACTACATTCCCGGACACATCTATCGTCCCACCTAGTGTTTAAAAGTTTTAACGGTGCCTAGCTTAAAATAAATGTTAGGTGGAGCAATAAGTTTTAATGCAGTTTTTAAAGCTGATTTTTTGGTCAACCTTTACGTATGTTTTTTTTTAATTTTGAATTCAGGATTATGAAAAAAAAAAAACCGAAAATTCGAGTCTGTTCATCGTTTTCAACGACCCAGGAATGGAGAAAACTTTTTTTATTTCGCACAAGTTAGATTTTTTTTGATGTTTCTGATTGTTGGTTCCATAAAAAAAGCTGTAAAACTGGTGCCGGCCAAATCAATTCGAAATTACAAAACAAAATAAAAAAAAAACCTACATAAGGGTTGACCAATAATCTGCTTCAAAACTGCATTAAAACTTATTGCTCCACCTAACATTTATTTTTAACTAGACACCGTCGAAACTTTAAACACTGGGTGGTGGGCCGGTAGATGTGTCCGGGAGTATATTTAATGTTGGTATGTTATAAGTCTGTATTAATCATTTATCTTTAGACTGGGTTTATTTTATAATCATCTATTTTTTGTAAGTCCTTTTGAAAGGTGTTGGATGATGTGTAAAGCACTTGCTCCACGTTTACGTGCCGCCACCTTGCGTCATCGCAGCAAAGCCAGTGCACGTGAAACGTAAGACCACATCGAGTTAAGCCGCACTCGACAGAATCCAATTTTGTTACATAAATCCTGTCCACGGCATTCGTTTTCCAACGATGTCAACTCCCTGTTTATGGATCCTTGGTTAATTATTTTTTAAATCACATTTCAATTGGATTTTCTGATAATTAGAATATTACGAATATACGATAACGAAAATTGGAAGTTAATAATATACGATAGATTTTCAAATATAAAGTCTCCTCAACGACTTTTATTATTGTAGGCGTGTGGCTTCGCCAAAAAATCCTTTTTGTAGGATTCCCAATGGAAATGATTAAACTGAAATTAAAAATAAACATGATGAAAGTACAAGTACATGTAATATAAAATTAGGTACAGCTACAATATATGATTTTTATGCTACAGGCATGTACCAGTAGACAGTTTACTACAATTATTATTATATTATTTACATAACCTACTCCTAAATAATAAGCGAACAATCGAGTAATAATCGATTAGTAAAAGGCTATGGCTACAATAAATAACTTAGTTGTCTCATTTATTTTAAAATACTTAAACAGTATTTTGTTTAACACTATCAATAAATAAGATATGTTTTAGTCAGTTTCGCTAAATTTGAATTGAGAATAATTAACTTTTCTCGTTTTTAACGTTAACATTTACAGTGTTCTAGGAAATGTAAAATATTTTAAACAAATAAATGAGTTTTATTAATAGTTAAACCTTTTGGTGTTTAATTCTCGATTTGGAGACGATTCTGGGGTTGAAGTAATAAATATAAAGCTTGTATTTGTTTAATGGATATGTTTGCGTTATAAAATGTAATGATTTGTACATGTTTTATATTGTATTTTGTCATGCCAAAATTGGTAATATTTCTCTTTAAATAATAAGTCATTGAAAGCTTAATAATTCGAGAGATTTTTTTTAATTACGAAGGTTATTAGAATCGTTTTGATGGTATAAATTTGTATTGTTGTTACTCTTTTGATGCTATAACAATTACAAGCGAGAATTTCTTCTAAATTGTAGATAAATTAAATGTATCCTCGTGCAGTTAAATTGAAGTCGATTCGAAATAATTAAAATCTATTTGTGAGCGTTGTGAAGATGTTAGCGCTTGTTAAGCTAACAGCGGCGAAGGAGTTGCAGTTGTTATTACAATGTAAAACTTTAAATGTATCTACGTCTAACTACGATATATAATTTGTTTACCTATACTATTAGCCTTTGAAACGAATATTTTATGGTAAATTTTATTTAGGAAATCAAATAAGTATGTAATTACGGAAAGGACTAATAGGCCTTTCTAATACGTAGTTTTACGGCGAAGCGTTTTAATTTCGTTTCCCATTTCGACTCCTTTCAAAAACTAACTGAAATAGATGAAATAATTTAAACTTATGCTTACAGATCAATATTTTCTTGATCTTATATTTCTGTATTAATTTTATTAAGTGGAATGATACTTAAAACGTATTTAATGATTTAACGTGGACGAACCAGGTGACTTCGGTTTGATTTGGCGAAGGTGTATTTACACAAATATATGATTGTTGGTGTTAAGAAAACGTTTACTATACCTAGTTTTGAACCATTTGCGAGTTAATCAAATTTTATCCATACCCCTGAGTCTGCTAGAAATTCATATCCGTGCTATTCAGCTTTTGGTATACTTGTTAGCTCTGTTAAATGGAAACTGATATGAAATAAAGTTCAGGCAATTTATCGATTTAAAAAATGTCAAACATTGCAAATATTTTGTAAGTTAATTTGTTACAAATTAGTTCATTATTGCATCAAAGCATTGTTCGTTCAATTAATGTATTTCGGTTCAGTAAAAGGGTACGAAATGAATGTTTCCCAATTTGCAGTTAATAAAATGTTGTTAACTGTTTAATATTTTAAAGTGTCGAGTTTATTATTCAAAAATAAAGATAAATCTGTAAATAAAAGTGATTTACATTCACTTAGTACTAAGCGATCATCATTGTTAGATGTTAATACGGATGTCTACAACAATAAGTGATCTGGGATAAGAGAATATAAGCAAATCTTTTCATTTAATTGGATTTTAACAAACACTTTAAATTGTCTGATTTTCTTGTCGATCGTTTAATATTAGAAACAATTAGCAACTGTCTCTCCTCTGAATCGAACTGATAACGAGCACAGGGTACGACAATTTTAATGATCGCATTTACACGATATCAAACGATAGGTCCTCTGAAATCATAGTTCCGCAGTTAGTTATGGCGAAAGCTGTGCACAGAGTTTGTCTACGTGATTGAATTAGGATTGAGGAGATCCTTAGATCAATAAAGGTCGGTGACATAGCTTAGCGGGTTGAGAGCTGAAGCGATAATGGGGATCGGACAGCAGACGGGGAGGGAATATTCATAAGTGGAGATTCATATATAATCGCGCAGTGCGGTAAGATCGCCTGCCAGCTGAACCGGCGACCAGCTGAAGATGAAAGGAATTGTTGCAAAAGAAGCTTCAGACCTAATCGATTAGAGATGCCTATATCCAATAGTGGTGATAAGCTGTAATGATTATGGTGATCACTCACAATTATTTGTACATTATCATTGTAAGGTGTTATACAACGCAAGCCGTTTAAGTTATATACACAGCCAGCAATATTTCACACGCGAATTTGGTAAACAAACTGACTGTTGCGTTATCGGTGTTTATATTTACCGTTATCTATACTGCTTCAGATAATGCGGCGCAACAGGATGTAAGATAAATCACTAGCTCCTGTCCAACGCCGCAATTTTTTCAGACTTCATTCAAAAATCGTATAGTTTTAATTTCAGTTTAATACCCACTGCTGAATATAACCATCACCAAAAGGAGGGACTCCAGTAAGGTAGTAAAGGACTATGAAGCTGCTGCACTTTTTGTAACCTTAATATGAAAACGGCATTTGAAGGAATAACAACGAATCAGATGAAGCGAAGGAAAAGGTATGCAAAAGCCTTAACTTGTTAATATTATTTATACTTCTCAGGGTTTTCTGCTCGCGCTGTTTCTATCGGCTTTAAGTGAATCCACTTCAATATAAATAACGTTACGATAGCGAGCATGTTTGATGCACAAAGGTCCAGAGATAATTACATCGCCTTTCACTGGCTTTCCACAGCTTTATGTAATATCAGTATCCAGTTAACTCATTAATGTTATATTTTGAGATATACCTCTCTCTACTCTAATTAATACCGGTAATAGTATACTTTTAAACTATTTTTTTATAGTACGAGTATCATTGTTTATTTATTGCTATTTACAGTCAAAATTGGTTGATAAAAGAGCGATAAAAAAGCTTGTTTAATATTGTTAAAAAATAATCAACAACGGATAGTTAGTAAGTATAAAACTTTGAGTAACTAACGAGTTCGCTTTAACTCAAATTAGTTTAATTCACAACGCGCTTTATACAAGAAAGTCTTTGGAGTTTATTTATTTTTTAGTGGTTGTTATTTCTAGGTGCCATTTGGTATCGTATCATCTATAAAAATACCACTTTGAGGATCAGGTTAGAAAATAATTATTAACGCCACTAGCAGAGACCGTTTGCTCGATAACGCAGCGGCAAATCGCATTCGCTCCACGGTCTGTTCCAATGGATTCTGTTATTGGTTCAAATCTAATTTACTTTTCCATCGACATCGTGAATATTAGCTTGAGCTTCAAAATATTTCCGAGTTAAAAAAAATATGATTTACACAAATAAATAGCTTTAATATAATACGATTATAACAGTTATTTATTAATATAACGTTAAGATTATCTACAACACAAAAAGTCGTTTTTATAATAGAGTTTAGTGCTATTATATTAAAAGTGTATGGATTTCTAAATTGTAAGATACGATAGAAGTACCGAATCGAGAATATATAAATTAATATACGTATTGTATATACAAACAATAAAAAAAAATGATTTTGTCCGTTTCAATGATTACAAACAAAAATTTATTATCTAATTTTATACAAATAATATGCATATACCAGTGTAGCTCCAGAGCTGAACAGGCAATAACTAAATTTGTGCACTATATAACTCCTCGAATTTAATGAAATCTTAGTTGACCTACGGTGCTAAGAGCTCCCGCCTCCCACCGCCGCTTCGGAGCTAACTAAAGTGGATCAGTCTCCAAACTTGTCGTTAAAAGTTAGCGGTAAGTTATTCATCAATAAATAAGCTCTCTACGGTTAGTTGATGTTTATAGTTTTATTATAAAGCGCTTTGTGTTATCTCACAAGGATACGACAGGCATACATAGCGACGTTCAATATTTGTATACGATATCTTAATATAATATTTACAGTAACTTATTAGATTTTCTGGAGAGTAGATATTTGCATAAGATTTATAAGTAAGTTGATGATACTCGTAAATGTGCTTACCGATATATTTATTGGTTAGTATTTTTACAAGTCGTGAACGAATGAAACAATCTTTCTTCTTCCGCCCTGTTTCTTACTGTTTAAAGATTGTTAACGCCGAAAACTGATAGACATAAGGAAGAAATATCTCTACCGCTATTTTACTAGTAGCATGCTTTAGAAGATATCTATGGAGGGAATAGTACGATTATTTTGGACTAAACTGTCTCCTATCGCGGAGCACATTCGTAAGTCAATAGCTTCAGGCATAGTCATATTTATTAAGGTATGTTGGAGTGTGTAAAATATTATTAAGTCTTAAATACTATTACTAAAGTAATACGGAACATTACGCAAAGTTTGAATATATTTAATCACGAAACTGTGAAAATGGACACGAAATCTGAAGGTCGCGGAAAAAGGCCAGATGTTGGGCGGTGTGATGGTGATACCACAAATAATTGAAAAAATAAAAGAATTGATATATCTTAGGATGTTTGTTAGTAAAACAGCTCCCAATTTTATTAATGATGGTCTATGAGCATATCTTTACCTTCGTGAATGGATTATTGTGTCTGCCTTTCACATTACCTCACTTGTCCTTGTGAATGAGTGATTAGTCAAAGTGGCAAGTCGCATGTCTGACCGAAGTTTCGTCCAAACGGTTCATTTTCATTTCCAATTATACGTAGCGAACAAACACTTGTTGATCTTTTACAAACATCGTGAAAGGGGGGTCGGTATGTGGGGGAATGAAGAGGCAAGTCGCGCCGAGTTCACCGAATCAATGTTATATGTAAGCGACGAAGCAACAAATATTATTATGTTATGAATATTCGAAACGAAAAGCGATCTTCTTAATTATATTTCACAAAATATTCATCCTTAAGCTGTCATAAATACTCTTACTTACTTGAATTACTTAACTTAATTGAATCTTTTAATGTTACTTACTATGTTTATGTTTACTTCAAACGTTTTAATGAAACCTTTCACCATACACTGGGCAATTTCATTCAGAGGCTTCCCAGGTTTTTTATTCATAATTAATTTTACATAATATACTCCCGGACACATCTATCGGCCCACCACCCAGTGTTTAAAATTTCGTCGGTGTCTAGTTAAAAATAAATGTTAGGTGGAGCAATATGTTTTAATGCAGTTTTGAAGCAGTTTTATTGGTCAACCCTTATGTATATTTTTTTTTAATTCGAATTAATTTGGCCGGCAAAAGTTTTACAACTTGGGCGACAATTTCCGTCAGAGTATCCATATTTTTTGGTCAAAACTGGCTCTAAGTTTAGATTTGCCTTTTTATGGAACCAATAATCGGAAACATAAAAAAAAAAACCAACTTGTGCGAAATAAAAAAGTTTTCTCCATTCCTGGGTCGTTGAAAACAATGAACAGACTCGAATTTTCGTTTTTTTTTCATAATCCTGAATCCAAAATTAAAAAAAAAAACACATAAAGGTTGACAAAAAAAAAATAGCTTTAAAACTGCATTAAAACTTATTGCTTCACCTAACATTTATTTTTAGCTAGGCACCGTTAAAACTTTTAAACACTAAGTGGGCCGATAGATGTGTCCGGGAGTGTATTTAGATTTATATACAATATTATTAATAAACTATATTTTTAAGTGTGTAAAAAGCCTTCATTGTAATTGTGAGAAATAAATACTTTGAAATTTTTCGACACAAATTTTTTCAAGTGTATTTTCAAGTGTTTTCTACCGAAAACTATTCAGTTTCGAACTGGTTTCAACATTATGTACAATTATTATTTTTAATACAACCCAATATTTTTTCATATTTTTTTTTGTAAAGATACGAATTCAAAAAATTTCTCATTAAATCAACAATATGACATGCTTTTTAATACACTTCGTGGCAGTAAAAAGTATGCAGCGACCAAGTAATGCCAAATAATCAACTTATTAAACTATTCAAGATATTACAAGTTATAAAATGTTATAGTAAACAAAAGGAATGGTGTATGTTAACATCGCGAATGTGGGTTTTAACTGAACTGCATACGTTTCCAATAGTTATCGGGCCATTTGTAATGCAATGTTGATTTTTCATTGTATCGTTTGTTCCCTACGAGACTTTTTAATTGCGTTTTAACGAGTTTCCACTTCACGATCGAAAAATTGAATTTCCCCCACAGCTCCACTCGCGCCCCCGGTAATTGGATTTAAAACAAACTGTTAATAAATGTAACAGGTTATTTAGAACGAGAAACATGAATATGCTCAACAAATACACCAATCATTCATATTTTCGAGCAGGTGGTAGGTCTCTGTTGCCGGAGACCGTGTGGGTGGGTACCACCGCAGCTCCTATTGCAACCGACAAATAGTAGTGTGCAAACATTACTGTGTTCCGGTTTGAAGGGCGCTGTAGCTAGTGTAATTACTGGGGTAACAACACCTTATGTCTCAAGGCGACGAGTGCAATGTGGTGCAGTGTGTACCATCTTAACTAGCAGCGCGTTGTCATGGGCAAGCGTATCACTTACCATCAGGTGAACGTCTTGCTCGTCTCGTCGCATAGCAAAGTATAAGAAAAAAATATTTTCCCACTTTAATGGTTTAATTTATTTTACAAACGTGTGACTTTTAGTATTTTCAAACGTCGTTATTTTTGTTTCAGCTTTAAGTAGCGACGACGTAATATTCTGAATTTGTAAACACGCTGTTCCCTGATCAAGAGGTTTAAATTTCCTGCACTGGTGCAGTGTCTGTTTGCCCACAAGCTGATTGCGTGACGTCCACGTTACAATCGCTTCAAACGCTTTACGTAACGGAAACGTTAAGCCCCTGGACCCTGTCAAACGTTTGTACCTGTCCATTGTTAGTTCTGTACCCAAATGCCTTCAATATCACTTTCCCATCAAATTCAACTCTCCTCTGTAGTTGTTTCTAACGTAATAAATTACTGAATATACATACTCAGAAATTATCATAGAAATCGTAGAGATTGCCATTTTAAATATGTGAATACGAATAACATGAAAAGAGTACTTTTCTACGAAGCGACGAGACGAGCAAGACGTTCACCTGATGGTAAGTGATACGCTTGCCCATGACAACGCGGTGCTAGTTAAGATGGTACACACTGCACCACATTGCTTTCGTCGCCATGAGACAAGGTGTTAAGCCTCGTTACCCCAGTAATTTCACCAGCTTAATGAGATAATATTAATGGATATTGCTTTTTGCATTATCTGATATAGTGAAGTAAAAACATGTTAAGAAATATAATGTCAAAATATAAAAAGGTTAACGGTTGTTTGTCAACTAAAGAACAATATACAGCGAAGTTATAAACTTACGATACTATCAACTCGATGTTTATACAATTAAGTTTATAATATAGTAAGATATAAAAACAGAGAAAAAATCTTTTAGAGTATAGGAATTTAATTTGAAGTTATATCCAATTTTATCATTATTTTTTTGCATTTATAATTTCTTTGGTTAATTTAACCGAACTGTTATAGCTGTTTAGCAATGTACAAATAGATTAAATATTGTAAGTTGATGCTTTATTTTTTAGAATATGAAGCAATTTACTGTAATTTTGAACCGAATAAACGCATACATTTAGAAATATTAACCAAAAACAGTGGGCACAGCAGGTGAGTCGCCGGCGCTGAATGTGTTAAAGCGCTCTTCAAACGGGAACACAGTAATGTTTGCACACTGCTGAAATAGGAGCTGCGGTACTTGTTATAATAATTCATGTCTATTCATGTTCACTGACTTGGCATGCAATTTGAACAGCACCGTATGCTGGTAAAGGCCGCGGAGGAAACCGCCGCTTTTTACCTCCAATTATTTCTTTCTTAGTCGCCTTTTACCTGTGGGAAGCGACGAGCTTTACAAAAAACGGGAAGTCGTCTCCAAAAAAAAAAAACTTTTATTTCATATGTTCACTCATAAAAGAGTTGATATGAGAACTGAATACATATAGAAAATGTATGGATCAATATTACACTCCAGGACACATCTATCGGCCCACCTAGTGTTTAAAAGTTTTATCGGTGCCTAGATAAAAATAAATGTTAGGTGGAGCAATAAGTTTTAATGCAGTTTTAAAGCTGAGTTTTTGGTCAACCTTTATGTATATTTTTTTTTTAATTTTGAATTCAGGATTATGAAAAAAAAACCGAAAATTCGAGTCTGTTCATTGTTTTCAACGACCCAGGAATGGAGAAAACTTTTTTATTTCGCACAAGTTGGGTTTTATTTTTTGATGTGTCTGATTATTGGTTCCTGTTGGGTGTTATCCGGCTCGTAGGACCAGATGTATGTTGTGTTTTGGATTGAAGGACCAATGTGTGGTCTTAACCCATGAAAATAAAAGTTGCGACTTGAACAACGTATATTAGAAGAAGTAGTGGTCTGTACAGTTGCGGTGCGCTAATACGAATGTAATGTAATGCTCCTGGTCGTCCGCACCCCCTCCGCTCGCGAACGACCGCCGAATGAATGATGAAGATTGCGGTCACTTGTCACTCGTTGACTCCCGGCGTCAACAGTTCCTTAAAAAAGCAAATCTAAACTTAGAGCCAGTTTTGACCAAAAAATATGGATACTCGGCCTGAAGTTGTCGCCCAAGTTGTAAAACTTCTGCTGGCCAAATTAATTGTAAATTACAAAAAAAAACATACATAGGGGTGGACCAATAAATCAGCTTCAAAACTGCATTAAAACTTATGGCTCCACCTAACATTTATTTTTAACTAGACACCGTCGAAACTTTAAACACTACGTAGGCCGATAGATGTGTCCGGGAGTATATATTATTCAAACGCGTAGTTAACAATGTTTCAAACATGTTATTTTAAGTGATATGTCAAAAACAAATCCTTTTATTATCGAGAGCTTACCAAGAAATGACATTGTGAATTCGGAAGATATAGATGGTTATTAAATAAAACACTTTTTTAACATTAACAAATATTTGTTGTATCTTTTTAAATCAAAGTGTCGGATCTACTAGAGAGAAAATACGAAGTCTTCCGCCCTCATAAACCTGGGCTGGAATTCTAAAGAATTAAAAAGAAAACGGAAAACTGAATCTTAGTTGTTTACGAACCGTCCTGCCTGAAACAAAGCTCTCGAACAACTTTATAACTTCTGTTCTATCTGTTAAGTTTGCAGTGAGTGTTCGACTTCGGTGTCAGTGTAAGTGGTTTACCCCATTAAATTACTAACTGAAAGAAGTTAACTGAATAAGTTGTGAAAGAAGTGAACTGATACTTATGCATAAAAGAGGGCTTATTAATAGGTCCCACTTTACTGCCTATTTTCGCCACCAATCAAACATTATTGGCGCTGTGTACTAATTAATCAATCGGATGTAACGTCTTAAGTATCAAAGGGATGAGTGAAATAATTGTGTGAACAATAACAACGCTATACGAAAGTGAACCACTTCACACACATCACTTAATAAACTATCCCACTCGCTTCTTGTAAATCGGAACGTAATACTTAATTACTTTAATTTGCTTAACACATGTTTATTTTTTTTAATATCTCATTCCTTATTTACGTATTCTTTAAAAACGATAAAGGCTTTTCGCTAAATAAGTTTCGTTAGTTTCAGGATTCTACGCTAAAGTGGAATAAGATTCCGTGAAAGCGAACAATGAAACGCTGAGTCCAGATGTGGTGGAGTAGTTGCTTTCGTTGGTGCTCCGCTAAAAGTTTCCGAGAAAATGTAGTATAAAATTTTCATAAAAATATTACGAAGATTCTCCGACTGGGTGGATAAAGGCTCTTGTTTCAGTACAAACGCTTGGACAATCGTATAACTAAGCATAACAAATACACGCAGTACTTATGGCACTAAGGATAAGTTTTGTCATGTCCTCTTTCTTTGTGTGTTCGTTGTTTAGCAGCTGTGTTGTCCTCGGAGAGTTTCTTAGTCAACTGGAATATTCTTAACGTTTATTAAAAACTTTTTCTCAAAAGTTTACTTCTGTTAAAGCCTTTTAAATGCGCGAATAACTACCGCGGACTCGAGTAGCAAATAACTTGCAACTGTATAATTTTATAGATTTTTTAATATATTACTTATAGCCGATTAGAAAATGTTATGTTTTATCTATACAAATAAATGAAATCGGAGTGTCTGTTTGTATTGTTACAAATAACCGGTTTTTTCTAAGTGCATTTCGACGTATACACCAAAATCACACTTTTTAAAATTGCCGTCTATTTGTTCCGGCTAATCTCTGGAACGGTTGAACCGATTTTGACGGGACTTTCACTGGCTGAGGGCTGATGTAACAAGGAGTAAATCAGGCTAGATGTTTTTGGAAAAAATAATAGGACCCCTTGTAAAAATATTAAAAATCAATGAAAAATGTAACAATATTCGATACAAACAGGAAAGTTCTATTCGTACATTATATTTTACTTTTTTTTATTTATTTAAACTATATTTCTTCTAATTAAATACCACGCGGGCAAAGTCGCGGGTAATAGCCAGTTATTTAAATAATTGTGTTCGAACAAGTAGTTTGTCGTTTCTTGATGTTGTTACAAATAACATAACAATTTTATTCCAATTTACAAACGTGTACGGCTAACTAGCGACCAACTTAAGATACACTTTGTAAAGTACTTGATTGTGTTAGATCCCGGTATCAGGATATACTGGGCATTTGGAGAAATTTTTAACAACGTATCGCGCGTTTCATATTTTTACTTTACGTTTAGCTTATTCACTTTCGAGTTGGGTGTTCTTTTTTGTTACCTATTTATCAGCGGGTGCTTGTGTGCATTCCAATGAACATTTGCATGATTGAGTTCAACTAAATGGTTACTGCTCTCAACAATTTTCAAACACGAACAGTTTAAGCTTCAGAATCCACTATTTACGTTGATTTTGATATGTAGTTTAAAGTTTTTTGTTAATTGAAGTTGTTGTTCAGATTTCAATTCGGTTCAAATTAAATATATTAATGAGTTTTATTTTTCATGTCTTTTAGAAACTTTGGTAAAGCTCTTATTATGTTTTGTTGTCAAGTGACTGTTAGGTTTGGACAGAGGACAGGTTTGCTGTTATTTTTATTGTGGTGTGATGATAACGAGTTTCAAAGACGATGGATGTAAAACTTTTTTTTCAACTTGCTGAACATTTATAAAGATGAAGTAAGATGGTGATTGTCACAGTATAAAGCAATTCAAAAACGCATTTGACACCAACTTTATTATCTAATGAGATGGCGAAGTGAATGTTCATTTACATAAAAAAAAAAATGTCGTTATTCTGCGCTTAGCACTTCCTGCAGCTTTAGTGTATGAACGCTACATAGTAGTCGTTTTATTTTTGTCATTTACGTTCATTACATTCATGTCACGAAGGTTACTGCACCATGTTTAATTCAGGCCTTCACTGAACTTGTTTCATGAAAAATTGTTAGTGCGAAACGTGTGCCTTTGAGTTAAAATTAAACCATTATACCCGCTTTACCATAGAGCCGTTATCACCAAGCGCCCACGCTTTTCCATTTAACTATTAAACGTACAGTAACAAGCTTTAAGTGTATCATGATCAAAAGGCTGTGAAAAGGAAAATAATTATCAGTTCTCATAGGCGAGTTAATAATGAGAGTTTTTTTTTATGTACACTAATAAACTGTGTAAGAACAAACGACGCGATGATTTTTATTCTACACGACAAAGTGGGACAAAGTACCACCTGATAACTTAGATATTACTGGATATAATAATAAATAAAACGACAAGATGTGTAGTGTTGAGATGTACGATATTAAGTTTCGTTACTTCAGTAATTATTAGTAATTACGCTCTTCAATCGAATCGCATTAATATTTTCATGCTATCGTTTGGAGAAAGAAATGTGTGACGTACCTCACCACCAGTAAGTAATGATGATGGTGAATAATAATTAATGGCGGTCTTAATACTCTCTTAGTCGTATTTCCTCATGACTGAGGGTCGTGGTCATCATGTGTGGTGAAACACATGACGACTCTCTTGGCAGTTATAATGGAGTGGTGTTGCCATTGTCTTCTCCATTTCACATACTAGTCCGACCACGGATGGTCACGACATAGATATGCAGGTTTCCTCACGATGTTTTCCTTCACCGTCAAAGCACGTGATATTAGTTGGTGTTTTATGCTAACTGCACATAAATTGAAAAATTCATTGGTGCAGGCCGGATTCGAACCCGGTACCTTCGCATTGGAAGGCCGGCGTTCAAACCACTAGGCTGTCACGGCTCTATCACGGGTCTTAATACATTTGTTTAAATTAAAACATTAGTTGTCAGATTGAATTGGAGATCAGTTGTGTTAGTTCAGTGTTTTCCAATTAAGAACCCAGACGAGCAGGACGTTTACCTGAAAGTAAGTGTCAACCGCTGGTCACACAGCATCGCATTGCGGTGTCTTCCAGACGAAACACAAATCTTGTTAATGAAGTAATTTTACTAGTAGCAGCATCCTCTGTTATAATAATTATATTTGTCATATATTTTTAGCGTGAGTTATAAGTGTTAGTCACCAGCAGCAGATCTGCCGTACAAATTCCCTTTCAGATAAACATGTTCCTTCATCAGTTTTCTTTCACACGCTCCAAATGCAATGTGTCTGTATCTCGAGTAACATATTGACGAGGCAACTAACAAGTTATCCACGTATCAAAGTAACGATAGAAATAATATCAAATTCGAAGAACGCTGAGTCGACTTCCCGGTATAACTTAGAACTCGAGTGGTAAAGGTTCCTATTGCCTATAACATTAACCAAATAGATTAATTATAATATTTTAGATATGTATATTTAATTATATTTATTTGTAATTAAATATAATGAATGTTATGTGTTTATAGATGCGACATATTATGTTATAAAAGTTAAGAATTGAAGAGTTCTGTTATTTTACGTAGCTCAACGTTTGAATTATTTTTTTTAATACAATTTTTGTAAAAATTAAAGCACTTTTTAAATACACGATCTCTGTTATAATTAAAATAATAAGTAAGTAATAATAAGTACTTTTCTTAAACTAATTTAAAAAAAGTTATATCCGTTTATTAATATATGCAGAGGATGGGTTATAATACGACGTATTATAATATATACTATTATTAGAGATTGTAGATTGACTATGTCGATACTATCCAATACGTTATATTGGAACTGACGATACTGAGAGTTGACGGCTTCAATACATCGCATTGAAAACGTTTGTGTGTGAACCTTCTGACACGAACAGATGCTGGGAGCGGGAGACGCTCTTCAAACGTATGCGATTCCCATTTGCATTGATTAGTTCCTATATATCCCGACAACTAATACACGGCACCGCTTAAACGTAATGTTACTGACTCGCCAGGTCTAAAGGAAGAGAAGAGAATAAGTTTTCCAATAACATATTAATTCCATAACTTAACCCACAAAATTAATTTGATAGGAGATTTTATCCTTTATCATTTTCAATGTGCAGAAGTTGGTACGCGATTAATTATGGGATACTCAGAAAGTTTTGTGGGAAAAATGTATTCTACAGATCACTTTTTATATTACATCTTTTCAACGACTTCTCCACCAGCATCTGTATAAAGTTACATACTCCTGGAACAAAAATAAAAAGGATAATTTGAATTAGTTCGGAAAGCATGAAAAAAAAAAGTTTTGATTATAATACTTTCATATTTGTACTTATAATTACCCGTGCTTTTAAAGTAAATCATAATTGACCCGTGTCTTATACAAAAATACCTTTTTACGCAAAACTTTTCGCGTGTCCAGTAGTTAACGGTCACAGAAAAAGCTACATCACTTTCGCTACAATTATCCATCGACGATGATGATGAGATGATATCCTTTAAAAACTTTAACGTCGAGCCGATAGTAAGCAGTGAGCAGAGTATTAGATGTGTATGTCATAACCCTTCTCCCATACGGAGGATAAATGTAAATTTTCCTTGAATAAATAACAAAGACATCAAAAGAAATTCTTCATAATATCTTTACGTTTCGTATTATTTCCGACACAAAATAACAAATCCTCTGAAGAGAAGAAAAAGATATTCGTGAATTATATAAGGAAGCACTTTTAATTCCAAGAAAGGACACAGCTAGGCTTTTTTTCTAAAAGAATTAAATATACTTACGGTTGTGTGACGGACCAACATATCTAAAGTTATTGAAACGAAATAAAGAATTGCCTGATTTAACTTATTTGAAAAATAAACCTTATTGTAAATAGTATTAGAGGCTATTTTTGAAAACACAAAACATTATAAACTTGTAAGCACTTTGACGACGGAACCATTAAATTTATTTCTATTAATAACTACATCACTCGAAGTCCTCTTACCTTGTCAAAACGATAAAAATAACTGATAAAAATATATCGTTGTAAAACACTACTTATGTTTTAAAACGATATATTTTTCTCGAGGTAGATCTCTTTAATGGTGGTAAGTCGATGTTCCTGAAACATTACTGTGATCAGCTTTGATGTGTTGTAGCTACTAAAATTATTGAGGTGACGAGGCCTAACATCTTGTGTTCCGAGCACAATATGGTGTAGTGTTGATCATCCTAACTTGCGTCATTTCACAGGCAGGCAGATTACTATAAGGTGAATTCTGCTTTAAAAAATATTGACATTAACTTAATACACACAGTTTCCAATCCATTCAATCACCTGATCTGTCCATTTCATGCTTCGTGTTCTACATTACTAAGGATCGTAACATCATCGGAGGATTAACAAGATATGACTAGGTTAGTTTAAGAAGTTAAATATCTTACTATCGCCGAATGCAGTTAACGTTTATACTTTCTATATCTAAAGTACAGAATACAATAAAGAGTAAACACTTATTGTACACAGATATTTATAACTTATCTTTTACAGAAACACATAAAAAGGACAAGTATAAAACTAAACAAACTCCAATTTACATGAAGGAAACATAAAGAAACCGAAGAATCTTTCCACTGATGACTGATAGATACAATAATATTACAGTAATAAATCCTGTCGCATAATAACTCATAATATAACCATAAAAATTAAACTGAAAACTGGAATAGTTTTCACATATGCAAGGTTAGAGCTTGTTGTAACACAATCAAGAAAAAAATATCGGATACGGATCCCGTTACTTTCTATTAGTTGTTTACATTGAAAACTATTATTAAATTAACTGTACTAAACGATTATTAAATTCACAATGATAAAGCGATACTGTAGTAGTGGTTGCGGGGTGCGGAGTTTTCAGTAAATTACAACAACCAGAGCGATGGACATGCACTATATTGACGGCGGCATTAGTTACAAAGCCACTGCTGATACTGTAGCGGTTACTCTTATTGGTGTTGCGGAGATCCAGATTCAAGTGTTGGATACATTCAGTTACTGTTCCGGTCACTGTTGCCGGATACCGTCTAGGTACCACCGCAGCGACTAATCCAACCGCTAAACAGTAATGTGCAAACATTACTGTGAAGGGAGAAATTTCTGGGGTAACGAGATTTAACATATATGTAACACAACGAGCGTTATGTGGTGCAGTGTATACCATTTTAACCAGCGCCTCGTTGATGCAATCGTATCACTTACCACGTGAACGTTTTTAATTGAATGAGTGCAATAACTTTACATGGTAAAATTGTTTATAGCGATATTTGTGTGCTTGTAACACCTGTCGATCATATCGAAAGCTCTATTCAGTATATATACAGGCGCTAAAGGCCATTGTTTGCAGTGCATTGTTGTCAGCGTTAATAAGATAATAGAATGGCCTCATTGTATGCTATACATTGACAGACGCCGAGCAGGCTCCGCGGCGGTGTACACTGCATTGTTTATACGATAGCTGATATCCAATAAAGCGTTTAATTGTAAAACGAAATGTACAATACGTACTGAAAAATTCTTTTAAAAGAAATAAAAAAAAACACTAAACATAAACAGTTAATGTTCCTAATGGTGAGACTGGGAGCTTTATTTCATTAGGAGTGAAATAAGCCAATTATCTGGTGATGTGCGGGTTGCACGTCTCCACGGAAGCTGTTCTTCTTAGAACATGTCTTTACAGTGTTTTTCTTCATAGGAAACCCAAGATCGGTTTCCGACAACCTTACCATTATTACTAAATACATATCAATGCAAACTATGCAAACATTTGCTTTTTATTAGCACTTAACCGAAATTATGGGTGTGGTAGGTTTAAAGCGTTTCATTTGTATATCCAGATATCTCATCGTAATCCGTGAACGGTTGAACCGTTTTTGATATTGTTTACCTGTTGAAAAAGTATCTTTAATTTAGAGTGTTTTGAGTTACAACAATACACAGCAATTTAAAAAGTATTGTCTCTTAACTCTACTGGACTTTGTTTCGATTTTTTGACACTGTCATTAGGAATCGAACGGAAGACACGATGACACATCTCTCCAGAATCTGAATGAACTATATTATCTAATAGTGTTATAATGTCGTTATTCTATTTTAGACATAGACTTAGACATATACACTCCCGGACACATCTATCGGCCCACCTGTTGTTTAAAAGTTTTAACGGTGCCTAGCTAAAAATAAATATTAGATGGAGCAATAAGTTTTAATGCAGTTTTAAAGCTGATTTTTTGGTCAACCTTTATATATGTTTTTTTTTTTAATTTTGAATTCAGGATTATGAAAAAAAAAAACGAAAATTCGAGTTTTTTCATTGTTTTCAACGATCCAGGAATGGAGAAAACTTTTTTATTTCGCACAAGTTGGATTTTTTTTTTTTGATGTGTCTGATTATTGGTTCCATAAAAAGGCAAATCTCAACTTAGAGCCTGTTTTGACCAAAAAATATGGATACTCTACCTGAAATTGTCGCCCAAGTTGTAAAACTTCTGCCGGCCAAATCAATCCGAAATTACACAAAAAATAAAAAGTAAACCTACATAGGGGTTGACCAATAAATCTGCTTCAAAACAGCATTAAAACTTATTGCTCCACCTAACATTTATTTTTAACTAGACACCGTCGAAACTTTAAACACTGGGTGGTGGGCCGATAGATGTGTCCGGAAGTATATTTATTAGACAACACACACTCAACAGACAAATAAAATAATGGGTAGAACGTTGAAACTAAAAATATGTGAGTGATGTGATGATTAAATCAAATTTTATAATTGGGTTATAAATGTAAGTTAATTACTGTACTAGTTATATACATATAAGGCAAAAACTTAACTAGAATATTGTTACTATAAAAAACAAAAAAGGTAAACACTAAAGATGCAATGCCCCAGGTCATCACCATCTGGTAGAGTATCTAACAAACTAATGGCATTGCCTCGCTGGATGGTGAAGCTTATGCTGTGTGCCATATACTAGGTGGACACGGGTGGCTTCTGGCTTCTGGTGGAAAGAATTTTATTCCGATTTGACTTACTTGTAAAACCCATCGGATATTACGAGACCTGGAGCTAACGACCTAGAACAGTCTACCCTTTTCTGTTGGTACCGCATCAGCTCCGGTTTCAACCGCGAAACAGTAGTTTGCAAAGTTAACTGTGTCCCAGTTTGGATGTTGCTGTAAGCTAGTGAAATTACTGGGGTAACGAGATTGAACAAGTAATGTCTCAACGCGACGATCGCAATGTGGTGCAGTGTATACCATCTTAACTAGCACCGCGTTGTTATGGGCAAGCGTATCACTTACCATCAGGTGACCGTATCCTCCGACTCATTGATCGTACAATAAAAAAAGACAGTGTACAGAAAACACGGCTTTCATATGTATAACGTCCGCGTAAATTTTTTTTAATCTTTCTTCAATATTTTAGATAAATGTTATAATTATAATATACACGCCCGGACACATCTATCGGCCCACCTAGTGTTTAAAAGTTTTAACGGTGACTAGCTAAAAATAAATGTTAGGTGGAGCAATAAGTTTTAATGCAGTTTAAAAGCTGATTTTTAGGTCAACCCTTAGGTACGTGTTTTTTTGTTAATGTTGGATACAGGATTATGAAAAAAAAACGAAAATTCGAGTCTGTTCATTGTTTTCAACGACCCAGGAATGGAGAAAACTTTTTTATTTCGCACAAGTTGGATTTTTTTTTGATGTGTACGATTATTGGTTCCATAAAAAGGCAAATCTCAACTTAGAGCCTGTTTTGACCAAAAAATATGGATACTCTACCTGAAATTGTCGCCCAAGTTGTAAAACTTCTGCCGGCCAAATCAATCCGAAATTACAAAAAAAATAAAAAATAAACCTACATAAAGGTAGAACAATAAGTCTGCTTCAAAACTGCATTTAAACTTATTGCTGCACCTAACATTTATTTTTAACTAGCCACCGTTGAAACTTTAAACACTGGGTGGTGGGCCGATAGATGTGTCCGGAAGTATAGTTATAAATCAATTTAATGAATAAATAATAATATAATAAAGACATTTTTGTAGTTTTATTAATATGCACAAACCAAATGTTTTTAATTAACACAGAAACAAACGGAAGAACGTTTATAAAACAACGTGTCAGTATAGATAATAAGAAAATAATTTGAGGTTAAGAGTAACAATTATTTTAAGATGTCTTTGAGTAATTAATTGCTTAATTCCATATCTTTATATGGTTTAAAACGAATTAAATTTAAACGGTCCGCTGAAATTCAAACTGAAATTATTTCTACTAATACTGTCTAGTTAACGAGGAGTCATGTGTTAATTTTAAGTCGCGTTGTATTTTTTTTTGAATAATTTACTTGAACTGTTAGATTGATGCTTTTTTTTTGTGTAATAAAACAGTGAATATAATGTGTATGTATGTAGTAATGAGTCCGCCAATGGCGTTAAAGCATCGGCTGCAGTGTGATTGCCGGCGATGGAAACTGTGTGTTGTATGCGATAGCAATACGCGGGGCGCTTCCAATGGCGCCGGTTTCCGCCCGCCCTCCGCCCGCACTCCGGCCGCGCTCTTAACTCCGCACCACGTCCACGGCGGCACACTCGTTCGCCTGACGCCACCCGACGCGGCGACACGACGAACTGCTCCCCAACGCCCGACATGAGTCAAATACCCAAACTGTTGCTCTATCTGAACCTGCTGACCGTCGCGCTCGGTGATATAGCCTGCCCGCCGAAATGCGGGTGCCAGCAGAACGTCGTCCAGTGCCTCCACCAGGAGCTCCAGGCCGTCCCGAAGATACCGACGGACACGCACAGCCTGTGAGTATGATAAAAGTTTCTCCGGACTTTTTTCGGCACGGCGCGGGCTAAAGTTGCGAAAGATTTTGTCGCGTCTCATAGGCTCTGCGCATCTGCTATGCGAAAAACCGGTCGCTGCAACTTGAATATTTAAATAGTTTGATAATAAATTCGCGGTACGCGCCTAGCCGGCCCTCGGACAATGTTGCAAGTAACTCCACTACAAGTTCACTCCATTTTTTTTCACTATCTATACACTTGATGCGTTTAGAAGAGGCTAATGAATAAATAATATCCTTCACAATTTTCATTCACGAACTTGAATAAATTTTAATGGAATTGAAAAGTAAATTTTAAATGTTTAACAGTCCTAACATGAAAAGTTAAATGTGCTAATAACGGTGCATACGTATTTAAATAAAAAAGCTTTTAGTCTTTAAATAGCCCGCGCCGTGCCCTGACTCCGCTAAAGTTACAGGAATTATGTTTCTTCAACTTTCAAGATCACTTACATCGTGTTTTGTTATTGTTCAACTTTCTGCTTTATACATTCTTTTAATTTTGATTACAGCATCGTTTTAGGAGCAGATTAAATATCTAATACTTGACAAAAACTTTTAATTAAACATACATTATAAGTACGATGTATTTAGTCGTTTTAGGACTTTCATAGAAAATGCTTAAATTATTTTAATTAAAAGTTTTTTTATTTCATTTGTTAAGTATAAAATTAACCAAAAGAAGAAATTGTGAAAGAAAATTTTAAAGCTGGCGTTTATTAGTCGAAAGTGTTTAAAGGATGAAAAGAATTATTAGGAAAGAAAATTAATAATAATCTCATACAAAGAAATTTAGATACGAGTTTCGGAGAAATTTTCTTAGATTAATAAAAATATGAAAAGTATTCTCTTTAAATTTTATTTGAACCAAATGACTGTACGATTACATTTCTGTTAACTGGTCATTTATTAAATATTAACCATTGTTACTTTAGATGGTATAAATTGGATTTAAATGTTAAAGTGGAAATAATATGTCGGTGGGTTATCAATATCCTTGATTACATCATCGAATGATTTAAGTATGAAAAAATTGATAACAGCGAGTCATTTAACGGAAAAAATATAGATTTTCGTTATCACCAACAGTTCGCAAGGTGTTTTACAGTCCCGGGATGTAGTTACATTATTTTTGTCGTGTAATTTCTAATCGCACGCTTCTTATGCGTCCCCGTCCGAGTACATTCGCTCTGTTGCTATTTATATCAGGAAACTACTTGTGCCGCACTAAAACATCACTAAAAGCGTGAATTTAAAATCTAAAGACGACGTTTGTGCACACAATCGTCATTGTTACAAATAGTTTGCGCGTAGAGGATAATTAACGGATCTAGTGTTGCTAACATCGGAAGTCAATTGATTTATGTATGACGCTAACATCATATAGAAATTTAATTTGTTTCTTAAATTCATATCGTCTTAGCTCTATTTTTTTTTATTAAAAATAATATACCACTAAGCACCAATTATCTACTAAAGAATCCTTCAACATATCTATTGCTTAAACATTACGAGGACAGCATTAAAACGATGCGCTATATTCTTTGTTAAATTTTCCGGCAAAAAGTTATAAACTCATGGTTACCCAAAACCAGAACAAGGACCTAGGCCGGTGTCATCGACCTTAAATACTTGAGTGTAGGATACGGTTACAAAAGATCCAATGAAGTCGAACTGTTGTCATGATAAATCCTGATCCTCCCAGAAGATACTAAGTGTTTAACAAAGAAATTATGTGAAGGTTTCTTTGCGTTTTAAACTAAACGCTGTATTATATTGATGTTTAATAATTTTAAATGTTATATGTTACAATAAACGATAGCACCGATGACCTCTCCGCCGAATTCGTCATCATCCGGTCAACATTTTTAACGAGAGATAAACGAAAATTAAAACGACAAACCGAAAAGTTTTAAGAAATTCAGTAATAAAATCAATGATCTCTTTCCTCGTCTTTTATAAATTATAACTCTAAGTACTGATTTAAAAACAAGATGGTCATTTTCAGAATATGACTACCTTATAGAGAATAGTTAATAAAAAACATTTATGAAAATTGTACTTGAATTTCAAAAGATATGAAATATAATAGAGGTTTTTAGTTATCACGGTTATACAGCTGCATTTAAAATTTAATATTACAATGGCTTTAACAACTTTAGTTCTCTAACATTATTAAGGTCCTCTGTGAAGATGAGAGTCTTTGTCTAGTTAGAATGTTTGCCCGTCAATCCGTCCGTTAGTTTGCGTTAGAGCTTTTAAGAAGCTGTGTTTGCCGTGCGACTTTAAATAAAATTATTATAAACGTTTAAAAAACATAAGAGTTTACAAACGAACGTATTTTACAATAACTCATAAAACAATTACGGAAATTTTAAGATTTGCATCCGATTCTAATTGAGATTATGTACTAAAGTTTTTGCTGGGCTTTGTATTTACAGAAATATAAAGAGCTTATTGGAAAAGAAGGAATGTTTTGAAGAGTAAGAAGATACTTTTTTAAAATGTAAAAGTTGCAAGTAATATCTGGAATATTCTTCTCGGCTTGTTTTCTAGTTTAAACTTACTATGAAGTTGCGGTAGCGTGGTCGGTCGATACTTCAAGCGATTTACAAATCAGTTTTTTTTTACTTTTACCAGAATTTTCTTCAACTATAATAATCAATAATAAAGTCTACGTTATCATCTTATTAGAGCATAAGTATTAAACATTGCGAACGAGTACAAAGTAGGTTCTTAAAAATATGCTATTACCATAATCCGACATAAATGTCAATGAAATATTCAAAAGTTACCTCCGTGGGTCCAAATATAGTGTTTTAACTAATAGTGGTATTATTATTAATGTTCTTATTTAATCTTTCAATTAAACTACATATAATTATCATGAACACTCTATATTCGATGTGCAGATATAACGATATTAATTTATAGAAATCGCAATGACCGGTTCACTGATACGAAAAATCTTTCCAATAACATTGAATTTTTACTGCAAAAGCGATTTTGTTTAGGTCGCGGGCTCGCCTGCATAATACTAAATCAACTCGAATGGTTGACTTATACTGGAGAAGGACACAGCACTACACAATGTTCTATTATTGGATAAAGCCTATTCAGTGTGTACGGCGGTGAATAAATAATGAACAGCTTCCAAATGGTTAGTTCAATTTCAAGAAGTGATAAATTGAGTTGATCTACATATATTGTTTCAATTGGATATACTACATTTTCTCTTTGCAATACATTTTGCTTATAAACTGACCAATGTTATTCATATTAATAGTGGCTTTTTATGCTTTGTCGGACTCAATCTGACATAGCTTTTGAATTCCAGCTCAAGTAGTTCCAGAATTATGTTAGCCTCTCGGGTTTTCGGACGCAGCACCGTGTTCATAATTCGATTCAGCAGTTTGACGTACGAAATCGATTCTGTCGCACGATTTCTCTTTAGCCAAATCACAAAAACCAAATTGAAGACACATAAAACAAATATATTAAATTCGATTGAGACTCTAACTACTTGGACTTTAGAAACGTAATTAGAAATATTTTAATTCCCGGTCACAATAAACTGTTTTAGTATAGATCTATAGCATTTATACGACCCTTAGTCGTGAGGAAATAGGACTCGGAAGAAGATAGCATTTATAAACGATTAAGCTAGTACTATATACAATGAGTTATAAATCTCAAATATTGGAGTTTTAGAAAGATAAATTGTATGGTACGCAAAGATTGTAAAATACTTATTGGAGAATTCAGCTCGCAAGCTCTCATGGCACATTTCACATACTTTCACGACGGAAGTGGTTAAGTTTACGTGAGCAGAGTCCTAGTGATAGGTTGAGGACCCGTGACCATTTTTCTCTATCACGTTTGTTAGATGTGAATTGATTACGAAGTAAGTTCACGATCTTAGTAGTCTAGTTAAATATTTTATAGTCACTATTAGTAGACGGATCTTAAATGTAATCCTGTCAGTTTATATTTTATATGTTTATAACAAAATGAATATTTTTTACATACCAACGATCATTATGAATCTTTTTATCAGTAACAACAAATATAAAGTCAAGAGTTTTAAAGTTTATCTTTCTCATTTTGGTAAACGTACGAGTAAATTTTTTTACAGAAAATCTGTATTGTAGGAGACCATGTAAACAAACGATTCATGGCTTAATTGGCGATGGGGTCGGAACTATACTGAAACCCTGCGGGCATTGACTGTTATGAAGGGAGCATCTAAACCATTCTATTCGTGTATCTCTCTGGTTAATCTTTCGTTTGCATTCTTTAAACGGAATACTGTACGTGGTTTAACATACATAAACATCAGAATTTCAGAAAAAAACATGGATAAATGTAATTAGATTTTATACGGATTAAGAGTGTCCAATCGTCAGCGGATAGACGTTCACTGTTCAATATAAACCACTCCCAATGTTCTCAAAACCGTGTGGACCAGCGCTGTCATTATCCAGGTGTTTCCCGCAACTTTCATCAGATCGTCGGTCCTCTTTATCCAGAACCATATATAATTTTAGGTATATGTTTTCAATATTCAATCCGCTACACGAAGTCTTTATAAAACACCATTACAAAACTCTCGTCCAATGCGTTTTGATTGAATCAATTAAACAAAATTCTGATTTATATGCTTTGACCTCGGCTATTGGTCTTAATGTGAACAAATTATACGTACGTATATAGTTCCTTGAAGAGCAAGCCTCTCTTGTTATGATGTGAAGCACACAGTCAGATCCGGCGATTCTAATTCGAGTGCATTTCAGACGTAAGCGGTCCGTTATATGAACGCACGGGGAGATTTATAGACGCCGCAATAAGTGCATTCTTGTATGCGACTCAGCGATAATAATAAAAGATTATTTATTGAAAATTAATGGTGGAGCTTATACTTCAGTTACAGCGTTAAGTCATCCCTGAGACAATGATGTTACGCAAATAGACGATGGCGGTTTGTCTTCAAAATTGTCTGCTTTATGTTCTGTACGCAGAACAGCAATTATTTTGTTGTAAAATTCCGCGATGAGTTATAAGTAAATTCAGACGGATGATGAAAAGCTTATGCACACATTACTTGTGAAAGGTATACTCGCAGAATTAGACTTTTTTAATCTACTAAATTAGTTGGGGGTCTTCACCACTTAAAGCGATTGAATCCGCTACTTGTTTCATTAGGAACCTTAACTCAGTTTTGCTATTAACTTTTTTAATTTATCACGTATTCAGACAAAGGGATCTAGTTTTATTTTGTAACAATGTCTGCATAAATTAAGAGTTGTGTTCGGATCTTCGCCGTAACTTGTTGATCCAGTTTGCGTCAGTTACATTTCACTTTCATACATCATTTAAAACAATAATTTGTAATTGTTTGTACGATGTGCCGAGTAATATTTAATAATAAAGCTTTTGGCAATAAAAGAGCAAGAGTAATGAAGATACATTAATGAGATAATATTAATGGATATTATCTTTTTACATTAACTGATACAGTGAAGTGATCATATAATGAAATATAATGTTAAATTATAAAGAGGTTAGCGATTGTTTATTAACTAAATACAATATGCAGTGAAGTTATCAACTTACGATACTATCAACTCCATATTTATACAATTAAGTTTATAATATAGTAAGATATAAAACAGAAAAAATCTTTTAGGGTAAAGGAATTTAATTTAAAGTTTTTCTCCTTTTTTTGTTATTATAATTTCTTTGGTTAATTTAACCGGAGTATTATAACTGTTTAGTAATGTACACATAGAATATATATTGTATGTTGTTGCATTATATTTTAGAATATGGAGCATTGTAAAGTAACAACGCGGGCCAGCTGTCGGAGCCGTCGCCTCATTATCCTGGACGGGCGCGCAGCATCCCATTCTCATTAAGCGCAAATTAAATGATTATTGTAGACCGTTGTTAGTGAAAAGTCTTCAGTTACAGATACTTTTTTTTCAAGCAAAAAAATAATCTACTTACCGCAGAGCTGAGTTGTTTTAGCATATCATCTTTCGCGCTGTTCAGACTATAGTCCTCTCAATAGCATTTATCTAACTAGCTAAGTCCGGAGTTCTAGCGATGTCTTCTTTCACCGAAAGCTTATGTTTACCTCTTCAGTTACCATCATATAATAGCTGTGGAGCTATTATAAATGTGATGACTGCGTTCGTAGTTAATTTAGTGTTGAGCATTACAATGGATCGCTTGTTATATTCTAAGTTATTTTAGTCTTGCTACCCTAGTAATTATTTAAACTATAGCGCTCGCAAAAAAAGTGTATTAGCGGAATAAAAGTACACTGTGTGGTATCGTTCAAACGATGTTTTGATGGATTTAACGTCAGCCTGCTTTATTATATACGGATTAACCATTTCATAGCGAAGCTCTCTTATATATATTATCCGTTGATGTATGAGGGGTATAGGTAGCGACCCGAAAACCGTTATGCAAGCAAATTATAAATATTCGTGTTGCTTTTTTATTATTTAATAGAGCAATTGATAAACTTCGATATGGCGTATAGTATATAAATATTTTATGCTATACAATTGTAGGAGTACTAAATCATTGTAAACATGATATCAGTGGTGTTGGTACTACTAACATCGTTTATGAGTTTGCCCATTGTTCAATAGAAGTAACGTAACGACTTCTACAGAGGTCCGTACTCTCCGGCGGACGGAGCGCGACTGTTTTTGTACCACTTCTGTTCATCTTTTTTTGGATAATCTTCTATTTATACCCGCGCAAATTATTTTTAAATTAAACTTAAGATCGTAAATAATTGTATTTTATCGAAAAGATGATTTTAAAGGGTATTTGCGCTGATATTCAAAAGATTTTAACAAATAAATTTATATATTATATTTGCGACCACGTAACGTTTACAATAAAATAAAAAGCACTAATATTTTTTTTGCACAATAATAAAAAAAGACAAGATAGAAACGTTAACTCCTGCAGTTTCTCATTTCCACCAAAACGATTGCAAATATATAAACGGTAGCTTAGGCCTAATATATGTGATAACTCAATTTCAGTTCCACGATTTAACATCTACGTTACTCAGAAGCTTCATCGCCCAGTGGTCCAGTTCGATTTACGTCCGGCATTTCAAATTACTAGTTACTCAGATAAACTAATGGATCACAGATATTGAAGTGATATATACCGTAGATCAAACTGGATGTCCGGTCCCTCGTGACTTCATTGTCATGCTACGAATAAAACTAGAAACTTCAGCTGGAAACACTGTGTGACGTTTGCTGTTTTTTTTAGATCAGTTTCAAATTTTTAAATACACTTTGATATACACTCCCGGAAACATCTATCGGCCCACCTAGTGTTTAAAAGTTTTAACGGTGTCTAGCTAAAAATAAATGTTAGGTGGAGCAATAAGTTTTAATGCAGTTTTAAAGCTGATTTTTTGGTCAACCTTTATGTATGTTTTTTTTTTAATTTCGAATTCAGGATTATGAAAAAAAAACGAAAATTCGAGTCTGTTCATTGTTTTCAACGACCCAGGAATGGAGAAAACTTTTTTATTTCGCTCAAGTTGAATTTTTTTTTTGATGTGTCCGATTATTGGTTCCTTAAAAAGGCAAATCTAAACTTTGAGCCAGTTTTGACCAAAAAATATGGATACTCTGACTGAAATTGTCGCCCAAGTTGTAAAACTTCTGCCGGCCAAATCAATTCAAAATTACAAAAAAAATTAAAAGAAACCTACATAGGGGTTGATCAATAAATCTGCTTCAAAACTGCATTAAAACTTATTGCTCCACCTAACATTTATTTTTAACTAGACACCGTCGAAACTTTAAACACTGGGTGGTGGGCCGATAGATGTGTCCGGGAGTATATTAACCAAAAAATTGTAGAAATACTATTACACAGTTTCTTAAATTTCTTGGGCAAGTGTGATCGGTAAAGATGGTCACCATCAATGGATCAGAAAATGTTGATTTGGTATGGCTTTATGTTCGACGGTAGACATCAACAGGTCACAGTGATGATGATGGTATTTTTAACCTTCACACTGATGAGTTCTGTATTTAGGAGTTAGAACACAGTAACGGTAATATACCGTCCGTGGAATATGAATTAGTTATAAAAAAATCTTTAAGGAATAACATTACTGTTAAAGTATTATCGTACTGTTTAAATTTATATACAATTTTTTTTTTCTTAAAGAAAATGTTCTGATAATTTTTTTTGGTTTACGTATTTCATTATACCGACTCAGCTCGTGTTTGATATGGTTTCGGCAGCCGTATGAAAAGCGCTTTAATTGGTATAGAAACTGAAATAACAACTTCATTAATTTGCGACAGGCAGAGGTTTCATCTACTTTTCCATCGTCGCATGCGAGAATTTTAAACATTCGAGTTGAACTCACAACTCATAAATAAGCCGCAAACTGTTTGCATAATCTGCTTCAGTATCCGCTGACTTAATAAATTTTCTCAGTAAATAATATCGCGGACAGTGGAGAGTAGATCTTTAGTTATCTATAGCCTGATGATGAAATATTATCGAAAAACAAACTGAACTGAGACTGACTGTCGCTTCCTCTCCGAAGCGTCGTTTCCCAGTTGCCCGCAGTTTTATCGTTCATTAGTGAACTTTTTAAAAAAATTAATCGCTAAAAGAACGTTATCGTTATTAAAACGCGAATAATGGCAAACTTATCTTATAAACTTATATATATTTGTTAAATAAGTTAAATATTTCATATTGCATTGCACTAAACAACACAACAAATAAACAAATTTATCTATCTATCTATCTATCACTAAGACTAATTTGTTTATTTGTTGTGTTGTTTAGTGCAATGCAATATGAAATATTTAACTTATTTAACAAATCCTACCACTAAAGCTAGGAGATTTTATGTAAACAGTGTTCACATATACAAATCCCCCATCAGAATAAATAAATACCATGGATGATTGCATTGCCTACCACTGAAATCGGAATCGCAGTCAATTTAATAATTTAACGTATAAGCCATAAATATTTATGTACTAATATCCAAAATTATTAGTTCATATTCAAGCTGTATAATATAACTTAACCCGTATTAGAGAACTTGTAAATTATTTAGATTTATCGTCGTTTCAGTCTAACCACATTGGATACATGAAGCTTTTATCTGGTATCATTTTCTATTTAGTCGCCTTTTACAAATTATCGAGAGGGACCCCACACGGGTCGTATCAAACGCGACCCCACACAGGACATAAACTAATAGAAGTAAATTGTGTACACTTATCTCGTAACATATATGGCGGTGTTTGGATGTAAAGTTCCATATAGTATTTTTATCACAATAACGCAATCACTGTGTTGTATTATATATATGTGAGCTATATTATGTTGGTCGCGCTATCTACAGTCTATAATGGAATTACATATTAATAAGAGTCGTAATCAATGCATTCTGTTGTTATTTATAATAAACTACTCGATGATTATTTTTTTTATACTACTATGCGGCGAGACGAGCAAGACGTTCACCTGATGGTAAGTGATACGCTTGCCCATGACAACGTGGTGCTAGTTAAGATGGTACACTGCACCACATTGCGCTCGTCGCCTGAGACATAAGGTGTTGAGTCTCGTTACCCCAGTAATTACACTAGCTACAGCGCCCTTCAAACCGGAACACAGTAATGTTCGCACACTACTATTTGGCGGTTGAAATAGGAGCTGCGGTGGTACCCACCCAGACGGTCTCCGGCAACAGAGACCTACCACCTGGTGGAATTGTTGTCCGTTACTGAACATCTGCTCTAACCGTATACCGAATCTAATCAAAATCCAAATCGGATAATAGTTTCCATTTGTGAAAATCAACAAAACGAAACTTTCTTTCTATATATATATATATTATAAATCATTTATTATATTAACATTTCTTTCAATAGTGTTCATGGTGTATAAATCAGACTAAGGATGCTGAAGCGTGGAAATCCGGAATAATCTAGCTGATAAACAAAATTTGAGGATATGAGAGTGTGAGCTACTTAATCTGGTTTATCACATACTTAAATCAAAATTCCACTTCCTCTAAGATTCTATAATAGAACCAAGAAACAAAGTAAATTGGAAACGAAAGCGATAAGTGTAATAACATAATTATTAATTGCCATTTTGTTACAAACAGCCGGTGATCAATGGGTTTATCTATGTTATTTTACCGTGTTAAATACAATTTTTTCATAAACGTGTTACCCAAAATAATTTCAAGAACAGACCGCTTCCTGAAGCAACAGGTGGCGGCTTTGAATGGAAACTTCACGCGGTAGGATCATAAAAATCGTCGAGAACGTTAATAGTCATTCCCATTTACATCGTTTACACAATTCACGACTCTATGCCCACGGGATAAGAACTAGTTTTGCATTTAGCACGAAAGGCCGTTGTTTATGATTGACGTTTCACTTCTTACGTTATTTACTTTGACAGCGGATTCGTTTTACCTTTGTCAAGTCAAACATGTTTCTCAGTAAAAATGAAACTATTTACGCAGTTATTACTTTTAACTGTTTACCACGGAAAACTATAGTTACGCGTGCCTTGAAAACAATTCGTATTAACTATATTATTTATGTGAGTATAGTTTTAAGTGTTTCCGAATGTTACGAAGATTTTTATAAACTTAAAAATAACGTGCGACCTAAATAAGAGCCGTTTTGATCGTTTCGAGTTATTCATTGCGATGAATTGCGTCATGCAGGCGCACAATTCATTATTCAGTCTTTATTGTGCGCTTGAACTTATATAAGCGAACTAACAGAGTCTGTGCCGTAAAATTCACTGAATTACAGCGTAGAATATATTTATATGTTTTGACAAATCGCTGTTTAGTTTACATACAAAATAGCACATTCACATAAGAAATATATTAACGATTTTAATATTCAAAACTTAATAAAATAAACTTGATCTTTGATCCGATATTTTTAAAGAACCTAAAAATATCTTATAGATAAACAAAACCAGGTTTTTAAATAAACATCTCATTTTATAGTATTTTTTTCAAACATTTTACAACCAGTTCTTGCAATGTCAGGTTTCGTTTCTTTTCTAAATACTGAAGTAATGAGAATGAACATGCTGTAGCTTAGCGCGATTCACCAACGCAGACTACGTCACTACTTAACACCGTGCTTTTTAGCACTTTAAGCACTTACTTAATTTTTTTAAAAAATAATCTCTGATAGGAAAATATTGAAAAGCAATTTACCTCTATTATGTTGTGGTTGGTTATAGATTCACGTATTTGTTAATATATGTTATTTAAGTGAGTGCATTAACGTATCGCCAACAAACTGCTTGCCAGTTTGGCGAAATATTTAAAAAAAAAAAAAAACCTAACAAGAAACACTAAGAAATAAGAATTTACGACAACGGACTGCAGTACAAATTTGGTACCCAAGAGCTTATTAAAACGAACGGAAAGTTTTGATACAGCTGTAATTTTACAAGGTTATTTGGCGAAGATTGAATTATAACCACTTTAAGTTTTATTATAACAAGTCTAATCGGAGTATTTAAGTACACGATAGAAATTTCAATAATTTACATGTGCCCGTTTTAAACAACTGAATCAGTGCTGAGTAACAGTCTTGTACAGTAGTCATCCATCCAACGGAGACTCGTGGTATTAAAACATTGCCTTCTCGAGTTTACTTTATGACTATTGATAATGAAGTTACCAAGGACATCTCTAGAAGAATTTGAGACACAGCTCATTTTTCAGATCGGACTGTAGACAATAATTAAAAATAAGTATAAATACTCCACGATGACGTCAGTTAACTGCAAATTCCAGCAATACTCAAAGTTATACCTGTATAACGAACTTCGTGAACTAACGTCTGGCTCTTTACAACGCTTATTGAGTTTCTGTACTAGTTTAAACAATTTGTGGACAACTAGCTCTCTTCATATAAATGATAGAAATATAAGTTTCCTTTAGAGAAATTTATAACATTTTTTTTATTGCATTTATAAATAGATTCGTGTTGTTAAAAGAATCTTTTTACTTTGCGTGTTGTTAAAAGAATCTTTTTACTTTGCGTGTTAGTTAAGATAAACTGCATTATGTGCTCATTGTTTTAAACATAAGATTTTTGCTGCGACACCTCTTGAATGAGAGAACCTACCTAAACGGTCTCTGGCATCAGAGGCCTAAATTATCACTTCATGGTTTATTATTTCAGTTGAAAAAGTATTATTTTATTTCTCGAATGTGATAAGAGTTAACACAGTCGGTACCGATTCCCGGATGGACGACTTATCTCGCTGATAGTGTGAATGTCGCTTTGAATGCAGAGTTATATTATTTGAAAACACATAAAAATAGCATGGCGTATATAAGGACGAAAGAATGATAAACATTCAAACAACATAGAGAAGAGTGTTTCCCGTGGTGGTAAAATATATGCGTGCTGAAAATTAACCGCTACTGGTTAGTTCATCTGTCACTATAAATAAGCACAAATTTTGCATATTATCAACTGCTTCCTATTCTAACAATGATGTTCAGAAATTAGCTAAATCGAAAGCTTATACGATTGTTATTTATGATAACATTTATTTTGTTTTCTTTAGAATGCTTTCATTAGTTGGACCAAAAGAAGGTCGCAGGAAATCGCTGTATTCAGGCAACGTGTAACCATGGAGATATTTCAGATAGGCCTGTTTCCAACAGTGGATGTTTATCTATATAAAAGCTTTAAGGATAAATGGCTAATATCCCTTCGAATGAAATTGCGTATATATCTGGCTGTGAAACCGGTGGATCCTCTGTTATATAGATAGATTATTTAACTGTTTATACTCAAATAATAGTTTCCATGTTAGAAGGTTGTCGTTTATTATATTTAAAAGGTATCGAACGACGCCGTGAACTTTATTCTGTTCTCCGACCCGTACATCCGGGGAGGGAAGACGGGCCCATTGTCTACAATATTCAGACAATACTGATAAAAAAATCAACCCTTGACGCAGACTGAAGTCGTACGGATTTAACTTTTTTATTTTGTACAAGCGAGTGCTCAGTGTTGTTACCTTTTTTGTTCACTCTCCGCGCATTAAAGTGACTCGATGTCCTTTTAGAAGCGACAGGGGACTGTCTTGTTACTTTTATACGTTTGTAACTAACAATTATTTGCTTCAGTTTTAATTGTATGATCTCTATGTTTATTGTTATATTTCTGTATTATAACTCTTGTTGGTTCAAAACTGTTTTTATATCAATCATGAAAAAGTAAAGTAAATAATTACAAAATATAACTTAATAAATTTAAAGTTTAGTTGTATTTTTATAATATCTATATAGCTATGAATGGCAAAGTATATACTTTACTTACTCAGTTGTAGCTACTATTTTTTATATCCTCGCCTACCCAATTTCAACATCAAAAGGAAACTGAAAAAAACGTGAAGCATATTTTTCTTTTCCAGCCGACACCGGCTTTTGCCCGTAAACTGAAATACAAATAGTTATTATGTACGTAAAATCGATTTGACAGCGGTTCGGACAAACAAGAGAACGTTTAATAGCGTCGTTAGAGAGGCCTTGTCGGACGTCCCTCATGGAAATTTGAATCAATATTAATTTATCAACTACTTGATTATTTGCAAGCGTTACAAAATTATTAACTTCCTTTAAAGTATACTTTAAATTCATACCTTTTAATTAGTTAAGGTACACTGCTTAAAAAATAACAGATCAATCAACAAAAAAGTTGAAAGATTGACGCTGACAAATGGTCGTTTGTTGGCGATGTTTAAAATTTTTGAACTCCTTAGCAATTTTGTTAGAATTGATTCTTCTAATGCCCGATTTCAAAGCGTATATACATGTCAATTATAAGCACAACTAATCAACTAAGTAACACTAGACGGGCGAGGGGATATATTAATGGTCATAGGACCACAACATTATTGTGTTAACACTATACTGTTTCTAGCTTTGAGTAGAGTGACCCCGACATCCAATGCGACCAGTATAAAGCACGTGTACAAAGCTCCTATACAATGTTGCGGTTACGTTACCAATCAATGTTTCCAATTTATTTGATTAAAGACACAGACTAGCATCTGTTATTGTTTAATTTATACAGCGAATCAAATTATCATTGTTAATTATTCTGGTATAATTTGAAACACCCGCGTAATGTGATTCTTAGTGAGCAACACTGGAGCGACTTGAAACATCTCGCGTCTTTTGATTCGAGCGTTAATTGACTACCGGAGGGCAAACAAACTTACAACTCAATAATTATGAGAAAGCTAAATGTGCGAATCGGGGAACATGTTTCAACAACATAGTTACTGAGTGATGGCGCAATTTGAACGAATTTTCTCTGAGGCGTAAAATCTTATAGTATTCAAATTTATTTGATATATACTCCCGGACACATCTATCGGCCCACCCAGTGTTTAAAAGTTAACGGTGCCTAGCTAAAAATAAGTGTTAGGTGGAGCAATAAGTTTCAAAGCAGTTTTGAAGCAGATTTATTGGTCAACCCCTATGTATATTTTTTTTGTAATTTCGAATTGATTTGGCCGGCAGAAGTTTGACAATTTCAGGCAGAGTATCCATATTTTTTGGTCAAAACTGGCTCTAAGTTTAGATTTGCCTTTTTAAGGAACCAATAATCGGACACATCAAAAAAAAATATCCAACTTGTGCGAAATAAAATAGTTTTCTCCATTCCTGGGTCGTTGAAAACAATGAACAGACTCGAATTTTCGTTTTTTTTTTCATAATCCTGAATCCAAAATTAAAAAAAAAAACATACATTAAATTTAACCAAAAAATCAGCTTTAAAACTGCATTTAAACTTATTGCTCCACCTAACATTTATTTTTAGCTAGGCACCGTTAAAACTTTTAAACACTAGGTGGGCCGATAGATGTGTCCGGGAGTGTATATTAACTTCGTCGTAACACTAGATGTTATCTTATTCACTACAATTTAACTAATGCGTCTTGTTGTGATAAAAAGAAATCGTGGACGCTAAAACTTTTGAAAATTATTATTTTGCTTAAGCTATCTCAAATAGGTGGAAGAGCGAAATGGAATTGCATCAAGTATATACGTACATTTCCTATCATGAAGCAGCTGATCAAATAGAACGTATACTGAAATTCTTTGCTTGTATTGTCAACGTTTGAAAAATTCGGGGACGGGTGAAATCTTCCTGCATTGCGCTTAAATATTTCGCTTTCGAAAGAGTTTTAATTTTTCATCATCCATAATTTCTCTATTTTTTAGCAAATGTTATTAAAAGTTTTGTTGATAACTACTTTACTCTTCTTCTAAGTCGTATTTCCTCATAACTGAGGGTCGTGGTCATCATGGGTAATGAAACACCCGACGACTGTCTTGGCAGTAGTAATGCAGTGGTTTGCCATTGCCTTCTCCATTTCACATACTAAGTCCGACCACAGACGGTCATGACATAGATATGTAGGTTTCCTCACGATGTTTTCCTTCACCGTCAAAGCGCGTGATATTAGTTGGTGTTGTACTAACTGCACATAAATTGAAAAATCCTTTGGTGCAGGCCGGATTCGAACCCGGTACCTCCGGAGTGGAACGCGGGCGTTTAAACCACTAGGCTATCACGGCTTTACTTTACTCACAATAATTCAAATAGTTTGTAATGATACTACGTAATCAGCTTTGCCCATAAAATATCTCCACACCGTTAATAATGAAACAATCAATAATTTAAAAATTTTAGCTACATCTTGTATGTAATTCAGTTAAAATTTTCTCAAACAAATAATAGCCTTTTTCGTTGAAGGTAGTCGTAGAAAATGTAATTCTTTCACTTAATTTTATGAAAACGTTGTGTTAAAAAAAATGTCCACTTAATGCAGAATTGAAATGCAAACATTTAGAGCATTCATTTCGCCCCGTACTCGTTCTAAACCATTTTGTAATTTTCCAAAGAATAAAGCTTCACGCGCTCCACGTGATAGAGTAAAAGAGTTTTATGCATTTCAATATGTATGTTGTGGATGGGTTGGTTTAAATGTAACGAATTGATTCCGACGCCCGTATGTATGACTGGCTTTACATTAATGGATTTTAATCCAATTGAAATGTTTTCATTACACATTCAGTTGGATAGGTTTCACCTCGTGTACTTTTAATGTTAAACGCATCGTGCTATTTTTAAATTGTAAATATTTACTTGTGTCTGAACGATTTAGTTTGATACGTTAACCAGTAAATGATAGTCTGTGGTGTTAAACGCTAAACGCTTTACGTCGTATTTAAAATGGAAGCTTAGTAAGCTGTTTCTAACCTTAACAATGAGGAACTTATTAACGGTACCGCAGTGACAATTTCTACCGCCAAATAGTCATCATCATCATAAGGTGCCTTCTTCAAACTGAAGTTTGGCGGTCAGATTGAGAAAACTTTTCCGATCTTGGGCTATTCTTTTTAATTGGTGGTATTTAAGCCCTGTCCATTCTTTTATATCGTCGAACCATTTCTTACGTGGTCTACCAGGAGCACGTTTTCCGGGAATTTTGCCCTCCAGGATCAACCTTGGGAACTCATAAAGGGATCCTCTTTGCAAGTGTCCGAAAAATGCAACCTTTCTCTGCATGACGGTTGTCATCAGCTTACATTTGCAGTTAGCTTTCTCAAGAACTTGAGCATTAGAGACAAACTGCTTCCACGTGATCTTGAACATACGACGGAGTCCCCACATCTCAAATGCTTGTATTCAACGACAACATTCCTTCTTTAAAACCCACGTTTCGCAGCCATATAAAAGAACGGACCAAACATAACATTTTAGAACGCGATATCGAGTGGAAAACGGTATTTTGGGGTCGCATAATACTTTGGACATTCTGTTAAAAAGCAGTTTTAGCTTGTCCAATTCTACATTTTATATCTTCATTATGATCTAAATCCGATGTGAAATAGCGGCCTAAATATTAAAATGATTTTTCCCCTTTAATTTTTGTATCCCGTAGATATATTTCAGGAAGAGGCATCTGAGTTTTGGATATTACCATTGTTCTAAATAGTAATGTGTCATAGTGTGTGCCAAATAGTAATGTGCAAATATTACTGTGTTGTACTTGGAGGGCGCTGTAAGCTAGTGAAATTACTGGGGTAGCGAGATTTAACACGATGAAGTAAAGTGGTGCAGTGTATACCATCTTAACCAGCATCACAGTAAACTCGAAATGGTAGAACTTGAATAAAAATGACAGTCCGTATAAACGAATGTTAATAGAAGTAGAATTTAAAAAAGCCAATTTGTCAAAAAAACTATCACGCGGACGGTGTGAAACGGCTATCGAATTCCGCTCATGCGTAAGTTGAAAACATACTCTATGTATTAATATAATTTTTTTGTTCCAGACTCTATTGTTCCATACAGACGTACGTCCGCGTCGACATGTATTGTTCCGCGCGATATGCGTTATACAAAAACATGTATTTTTTTTTAATTAAACATTATAATATAAGTCATCAATGCATAGCCTTTACAAAACCGAATACATTTCCTCACAACAAGTTAAGTTAACGGTAATACGTAATCGACAAAATTTTAAGATCAACTTGGTTGTAAGAATTTCTTATTCGATAATAAAGTGAAATAGTATTAATTATAATCAGAAATCTTAAGATGTTAATGCTGTCATATATGTACGTCATATATTTTATAATGTGTTTAACCACATTCGTCGGAAAACCATTATATAAATTGAAAATCTGCACTCGTCATTTAGAGATATAGCTTGATTGGTATTTAAGTTCATGTCTTGATGCTGAAAAAGCTCTAAATACACTCCCGGACACATCTATCGGCCCACGTAGTGTTTAAAAGTTTTAACGGTGCCTAGCTAAAAATAAATGTTAGGTGAAGCAATGAGTTTTAATGCAGTTTTAAAGCTGATATTTTGGTCAACCTTTATGTATGTTTTTTTTTTAATTTTGAATTCAGGATTATGAAAAAAAAAAACGAAAATTCGAGTCTGTTCTTTGTTTTCAACGACCCGCGAATGGAGAAAACTTTTTTATTTCGCACAAGTTGGATTTTTTTTTTATGTGTCCCATTATTGGTTCCATAAAAAGGCAAATCTAAACTTAGAGCCTGTTTTAAACAAAAAATATGGATACTCTGCCTGAAATTGTCGCCCAAGTTGTAAAGCTTCTGCCGGCCAAATCAATTGGAAATTACAAAAAAAATAAAAACAAAACATACATAAAGGTTGACCAATAAATCTGCTTCAAAACTGCATTAAAACTTATTGCTCCACCTAACATTTATTTTTAACTAGACACCGTCGAAATTTTAAACACTGGGTGGTGGGCCGATAGATGTGTCCGGGAGTATATAATAACTATATATCTTATGCTATAATGGACGCGACGATTTAAGGGATTAATAATTATTAGTAAAAATTAATAATGATGAATAAAAAAATCATTACAATATCAAGTGTATGAAAGGGTTTTAAAGAGTTCTCACTTGGGAGTTCAGCACATGCAGAATGTTTACTCAAGTCATTTAAAAGCTGAAACAATAATTTCAGGTCTCTATTCAGCTGGTATTTTGATAATCAACGGAACATTTATTTATTTTTACGGAACATGAATAGGTTGTTAATTTGACGCACATGTTTTTTATAACTCTGTCGTGTATAAACTTTTATTGAATAGTCCGATTGCCTTTTCTAGTTGATAATCTCAAACTTTTGAGTGGGTGGTATTAAGAAAACACTGATTTACCACCGTTCTCTTTAAATTTCTTATATTCTTTTGCAGAACATATTAATTGCATGTCATAAAAATAAGCAGCGCGACCGCTTGGCAGGTCATATCCTGCTCCATTGGGCTTCTATTTAGAAAATATAAACGTTTGATAGGTTCACTACAGATTCAGTTTATATCAAAAACAAGCGGCGTTTTAAATTTAATATTCGCGCGATGTTTAAATATGCTTATGTATACTTTAAAATTAGTGAAACAATTCCATCAAAATCCCTGGCCGAAAAGGTTTAATTAACACAAAAGCGGTGACATATTATCCTATAACTAATGAGGGCTTTCTGCCTTTGTGGAATACATTTGTGAACTTCCATTTTCTTTTAATTAGCCGACAACGACCACATTATTTCCCTTTGGCTTTGTTTTAAATTATGTGTCCGTCGCAATGGAGGTTTATTTTTGTGATTTCTTTTAATAATGCAACATAGATGCAATATTATTTTATGAACAGATGAGAAGACTTTTTCATTGATTTGCATTTATCGTTATAACTATTAGTTTTTATGTAATAAAATGCTTTCTAATTATAACACCCAATAACGGCTTATAACTTTAAAACGTTTAGTGTGTTGTAATAATATTTATAAAGCGCTAGTGACGCAGATTACTTGGAACATAGATTTCGTTTATTCTCCGAAACGTAAACTTTGTAACTATTTTCGAATACAGTATTATATATTTTGCAAAAATAAAATAAACAACTATACACCTATTAATTTTCCCACTGTTGGTGCGTTCTATAACAGTTGTCCTTACTAATAATAACGTTATTAGTTAGTTGATATTATTTTAACCGAACAATCTTTTTAAATGAAACATAAATGGTGACAAAAGTAAACACAGTTTCTGCTTTGAGTAGTAAACAGTTTCAAGATAACAGTATCCTTTACTTACAAATTTTACTGACTTACAATATTTTTTTGTAAGTTAATCATTCGAATTGTATATCTGATAAATTAACGGGTACTAAGCTATCGCTGTGCGATATCTGTGGGTGTATATTTACATAATAACGCAACGGGTTAGCTTGCTTTGTGTAGTAGTACACGTGATCGGTTCTTAAGATACAAGAAAATAGAACAGTATTCATATCCAAGTCTCTGTACAACAATAGGTCTATCTGCGATGACTTTAAGATAGTATCTATGTCAAGAGCGGAATTAATAGTTATATTTTTAACTGACTCTGTTAGCGTATTGGGTAAGCGGGATTCCAGGTGCGATACCGACTTAGCTGAGTATTATATATAAGCAGCCTCATCATCCACAACCTTGTGGTTACATAACACCGCGATTAATAAAAATCATGTGAAAGTTCATTGCAAACAAAAAAATATTGCTTGGATTTTTAACTCAACTGTGAAAGGTTTTTCCCACAGCGTTCAGTTCAAATTTTTTTGACGTGTTCAAAGCAACAAAGAGATGTCACATCGGAAATATTTAAAAATCAAATTGAAACGTACAAATCCCTTTCGGGAAAACTTTTTCGAAAAAAAAAATATGGCATTGAAAAGGAACAATAAACGTATAAAAAAAAACATTAACCGTATTATCCGTCTCATTATTTCACATTGACAACTTTAAATGAATAGCAAAATCACAGTTTCCTGTACAATTAGTAAATAAACTATTTACTTAAGTTAAAATATCGACTGTAGTTAGTAACTTTGGCGCTCGCTTACAGTTCAAAAATTAAGTTAACAAACTGTACTACGGCGACTTCGCTACAAACAAAGTTAAACTCGACGTTGACACTCGAATCACAAACAAATCCATAACACAGTTGTATTAGTTTAAAGAAAAACAACATTAGATTTAACTCAAGATTTAGCTATTATTTTTACCATGTAATATTTTAAGTTAGTTTAACAAGTTAGTTAATAGCATCTCTTCTATTGTGTAAATGAAATCCTTTCATAAATATGAAGTCTTTTTTAAGTTCCCACTGCTGAGATTCAAAGCTTTCATTATGCTGGAGCTGTTTTACATCAAACGCTTTGAATTTATGATCATATTCGGTTTTGTATTAAAAATCAATTTCCGTCTTATGTATTTTAAAAAGAACCCTTAAACACTTTTCTTGATTTAATCGCAGTTATAAATAGAAGATTATAAAATTTAAATTATTGTAAATTATACGTTTAGTAAGTTAAATAACTTGTAATGTTTTAATTGAACTTAATAGAAAAGGAAAAATAGTAAATTTTTAACTGTGGCTGTGTGTCAGGAAACTGAGAACTTTTGTGTCACAAGTCGATGTTATAATTAAACTTCCGGTTTAGCCGCTGAACCGTGATTTAGCTTCGCAGGCTGTGCGATGAATTGAAAGGGGAACATATTAACAAACAGGCTACAATGCGGCCCGATAGCAGCGTTACGTTTTTCAGCTCTCACTCCGCTGAAATTGGAATTTTGATCCCGCCGTTCCGGCATTGATTGAAACTAAGTTCCTTGAAACAAAAGCTTTTCACTTTGTATCGATCAAATGGGATGTTTTCACAAATCGTCAAACGCTAAAAAATATTTGGTGGTGAAACTATTAGATAACATATTAACTGATAATGAAACAACTAATATCTCTCATACTATGGGTAGACTGTAAAATAGATTAAGGTTAAGGCGGTTAAGCCTTAATCATTAAATTCTTAAGGCCTAATCTTCATGTACAAATCTTTTATTCTTACGATTATTAATATGTCAGATAAGATTCTCAATTTTAGGTTAAGATTATTCAATTTAACTAAACCTAAGAAACGATCCTCGGGTTTGGGTAAAAATCTAAATTATATTGTCATTCACAATTCTTAAAGAAACTTTACGATATTAAATACTTTGCCTAAAATCTGTTAAGGACTTAAAACGACGTGATAAAATAAATTAACTGCTCCAAATACCGTAGAAATAGAACCATCTGGATCCGACCTTCTTAAATAGATTCAAGTAATTTTCTGATAGTGCTATTATTGTCGTACTATATCTAGTAATTTTAAATGAATAAGCATAAACTTAGGGAGGCTGGTTACAAGCCACAATTTCATTTTATTACAAAATAGATACCGTGTTTCCATTCCAGTTCTTATTGGAAAACGGTAAGAAATATAAAGATATGTTTCAATAGGTAAAACTTCAATGCACTAGATGATTGTGTACTATCCGTTGAATGGGTGGGCGGCAAGCTGTTATTGTGTCCACTTGATCCGAAGTGAACCTGTCGTGACTGCTTCAGCTTCATATAACAGTCAGGACTTATGCGAGTCTCCGAGACTTACAAATGAAAAATTTAAAGACCTGTATTGAAAATTTTATTTTGAGGATATGAAGCCGATGGACCAAGCCAACCAAGCTTAAGTAAAAGTTTACGACTTTCGATAACTTCAAGAGGTCCTTTTTAATGAAAGTAGCATAGGCTTAATAATTTCAGCAATCTATCAGTATAGGTTTCGTCAAAATCGTTCAAGCTGTTTCGGAGTTTAAATTCGTTTCATGTACATGTTAATTATTCGGCAGGGTGTGAATATTCATATACCACATACACGTTATAATACTTTTACAGATATTAATCAAACTGAACTCGCATAGAAACTTTTCATTAATCAAAGATATTATATATTATCAACGCTCCATCTTTATTGTATCTATAATAAATCTATCGTCCGGGAAAGTTAGTTTTCCTAAAAACAAAACCGTAAAATGTTTTCGGAAGTTGGTTTTTATCATTCTAATTAATATACGTATTGAAAATCGCTATCAAAATTCTCTGCACTCAAGTACCGTTCAATCAATTCTTCAATTAAGTCGCTAAATGGTTTATAAATATACACAGACGATTAATTTCTGCGCTATTTACGTAGTTATTATAAAAAGATTTTTTTTTTCTATAACAATATTTTCGGGTTTGCTCTTCTGTTTTCGCAGTAAGCAGTACAATCTTACCAAAACAATTACTGACAAGGTCTTTTATAATGGAGACCGTTCAGATAAATGATAATGCTGTTGGTAGTGAAATTACTACGACGTCAAAATACACAATATTGTGTAGTCACCTAGTTAAACGAAGAAAGAGTAAGGCTCCGCTAATTAGAGCCGTTTGCTGTATTGGAAATTTATATAAAAGGTTATATAAGCAGAAGAAATATTAGCCATGTATACCTTTGTTCGGAACATTGTAATGTGTACACACTATTTTTAGCTAAGCTATATATAAGCAATGCGGTGGTTCTTTTTCAAAAGCACGCAAGGCGGTCTTGCTGCGGTAAAAAAAAGAAGAGTTAAAATTACATTCGTATAAGCGATACCGAAATCGAGAGCGTGTTTATATTTCGCGTCTTATTTTTGTACGCGATCCGTTGCTAACAGCTACTGCTATTCAAATCGGGCGTCTCGGCAATATTTATTTCAATTTCAGCCAATCTTATTATAAACCGTAAAGTTAACGGCGTAAAGAGCAAGTTTACTTAGCGACGTTGAAATTTGATGTCGTTAACAATTCATACGAGCGCGGACTGTGAACCCATGCAATTTGATTACAGTTGCATTATATTATATAGGTATCACTGTATCTTTATCACCGTATAAAATTGCTGTCTGAACAATGTGTGTAATATTTCGTGTCCCATCTAGACGTTTATTATAAAATGAAATAATATATTGCTATCAAGCGAAGAATCACTACACAATAAGTTAAAATTTACGATTCTTTGAATCGGTATCTTTACACTTTAGGCGTAAAGTAATATGACGTTAAGTGTTGAGTTGTGGCAATCGAAATGGATAATGAAATGATGAGATTCGAAACCGAAATGTCGCATAAATCCGGATAGTGGATTAAATCTGAGTATTCGGGGCACTGAGCGCAGCTTATCCATTTGCCAAGCGCCGTGATGTGTGTACGTACACTGCATCTGGCAAACTATAATTAAATAGCTATAACAAGCGGATTGCGTATCGCCGGCTTTCATAAGCTAGTTTTAACAACTAAAATTATTAATAACATTTATATTCATACAACAAAACGATTTTTGTACCGTTATCAAGATATATAATACTTGATATACTTACTGGTGACGAACTTCTACGTTATGAAATTTTGTTATTGACTTTTTTAAAAGTAATAAAACTAGCATCATTTTCGTTTCTCGACAAAATCAATGCTATTGTGCAGGAGAATTTATTTAGAACTATAAAAAAAGTGTAACAATGAAAGATTGAAACAATTCAATAACCTAAGCATCAAACAGAAACTGAAAATTTCAAATGCAATTATAATAATTGATAAACTTTGATTAAATTACAAGCCGTGATAGCCTAGTGGTTTGAACGCCGGCCTTCCAATGCGAAGGTACCGGGATCGAATCCGGCCTGCACTAATGAATTTTTCAATTTATGTGCAGTTAGCATAAAACACCAACTAATATCACGTGCTTTGACGGTGGAGGAAAACATCGTGAGGAAACCTGCATATCTACGTCATGACTATCCGTGGTCGGACTAGTATGTGAAATGGAGAAGGCAATGGCAAACCACTCCATTATAATTGCCAAGAGAGTCGTCGTGTGTTTCACGACACATGATGACCAAGACCCTCAGTCATGAGGAAATACGACTAAGAAGAAGAAGATTAATAAAGCAAACAGCTTCGATGTCTTACCTCAAGCTATCAATGCAATAACTTTGTTAATTCTTTCTCTTATTCTAAGTCGTATTTCCTCATGACTGAGGGTCGAGGTTATCATGTGTTATGAAACTCGACGACTTTCTTGGCAGTTATAATCGAATGGTTTGCCATTGCCTTCTCCATCTCACATACTAGTGACAGCACAGACGGTCATGACATAGATATGCAGGTTTCCTCACGATGTTATCCTTCACCGTCAAAGCGCGTGATATTAATTGGTGTTATACTAACTGCACATAAATTGAAAAATTTATTGGCGCAGGCCAGATTCGAAACCGGTAGCTTCGGAGTGGAAGGCCGACGTTCAAACCACTAGGCTATCACGGCATCGAACTTTGTTCATAACTGCGTAAGATATTTGTAAAGGCGTTGTATTGAAGGAATATCTAGATCAATTGCATTCGTGATTCATACGTCTGTAAGAAGGCTTTTTTCGTCATCACTTCATTTCATCAGTGATCTTCTTAGTATAAAATCATTTTGTTAATTAATTTCCGCGCTCAAATGTCCGCTTGCTTTTCCAGCTTCTCAGCGATAGACTAACAACGTTGAAATTAAGATGCCAGCACTGAAATCTAGACACGTTCAGACAAATCTATCACGCTCCGTTTACATTAACTGTTCTTTGTGTAAACAATTTTATATTCGAGTTGAGAGAAAAGCTTGCGGTTGCATAAGTTTCTCTTTAATCGAGCTTTTCTCCGTTATACAGGGAACATTTGTGTTGTTGTCTTTCGAGGTCTGTTAAAAACAGGATATATTTTTTTTTATTCTACAAGGCGTCGAAACTGAATACGTTCACCTGATGGTTATATGCTTGCCCTTAACACCGCGGCGTTAGTTAGGATGGTATACACTGCACCACTTTACTTCATAAAGCTAAGCTTTCTAAGCTAGCTTACAGCGCCCTTCAAGTACAACACAGTAATATTTGCACACTAGTATTTGGCGGTAGAAATAGTCACTGCGGTGGTACCTACCTAGACGGTCTGTTGTAACAGAGACCTACCAGCAGCGTAACTTTGAGATAATTGAAACTCCTGTAAAGTAATTATGACGGCATGCATATTGATCATTACACTTTTAATTAATTAAACTTGCATACGTGGTAATAATTAAGAGCATTAATTAAGCGCTGCGAACACCTCGCGCTCGGCTTTCAGACCTTTGAAATGGGATGGCGCATATGGGATCTATTAAAGTTACCTATATCGGTTTATCTGGGAACTCTATTAATTTTATCTGGAAGTCAGCTTATGACGCTTCAAATTTTAATACATTTAGACGCTGAAATGTTTGTCACTTTTCAATTCTGTTATTCTAAAAATTTACACAAATCACACAATCTTGTGTAAGCCTTTCAGGAATTATTACGCATTACAATATTTAGAAATGCGTGACTGCGAAATCAAAATGAAAAATTTTAAACTATCAAAATCTTTAACGGAAACATTAGTTATTACTAAAATATTTGTAAGAACTGTTTACTATTTTCCAGGGTAAGGTACACAACTAAGAGTTGTTAAACTATATAATCTAGTCCTTCGCCGCCTGACGACATGGTCCTCAGTTTTAAGTGTATGATTTTCATTTTTTCTTATCCTTCGAGATTAATCTCTCAGATATAAAGAATTAACAGTAAGAGTTTTCACATATGTTCATATGTGTAAAACAATATATTTTACTGTCGTTTTAATTTATATCTTCTAAACAGTTGTTTTCTCTTATCCGAAGAAATCTTGATCGAACGATTGTATCACAAATTCATAAATAATATCATAAAGAACCGGAGACAATCATTATGTAGAAATCAGAGGAGGGAGAAAACACTACGCGAGGAAATTTTAATTAACCCTCGCTCAGGGCTTTGAATAGCGGCGATCTACATTTTAATTTCAGCGCATCGCTTTATTCTGAAATACATGTCATATGATGTTTCCTACAGACCTGTGCACTATATGTGATGAACTTGTTTAAACTATTCTAATTAGATTTACTGAAGTACCGAATATGCATAAAATGTGCTTAGATTTGTGGTAGGTCTCTATTGCCGGAGACTTTGTGACTTTTGCCACTGGCTTCTCTACACCTATGACTTAATCAGACTGGTTTTTATATCCTCTACATTATTATTTTTATTTCTGTTCATTATTATTACAACTTTCTCAGTTAAAAAAAAAATTATAACTATCTTAATGATAAAGTTTTAATTAATAATCTAAGTAAACTAAGTATCTAAGAATTTTTTTATAAAAAGGGTATAATCCTAAAGTTATAAACGGTAATTTTTTTTTCTCTTTATCATTATTATTGAATATAATTATAATCTAAAATCATATAGCTGGAGATCGTTTTGGTATCACCGCAGTTACTATTTCAAACATTACTGTGTTCCAGTTTGATGGGCGCTGTAAGCTAGCGAGCTTACTGGGGTAATGCGACTTAACTCCTTATATCTCAAGGCGACGAGCGCAATGTGGTGCAGTGTGAACCATGTTAACCAGCGCCACGTTGTTATAGGCAAACGTATCACTTACCATCAGGTGAATGACTTGCTCGTCCCCTAGTCCAAGGTTCGTATCCTTTCATAACGTGGATATCATATCTGATAATCACTCAAGTCTCGATTGTTGTCCTTTTGTCAATTTGCAGCGACTAGGTTCTTGAATTCCAATACCAATACCGACTATGATGTATCGACATACATTTGTATGAAACTTATTTTGTAACACGAATGCCCTGTTCAAATATTTTTCATAGTTTTGCAAAATGTTACAGCGAAATATTATATTTTTGTTGTTCAATAGTACGGTGAGGTTTGTTTATATTAAGTCGTTAAAAAAAACCTAACTTAAATACCAAACACACTGATTGGGTTGTTTTGATTAATTACGCAGAATTGTAACCGCAAAATATGATGCAATATTCAATAGAGTCTATGTAAAAACATTTTGTTTATATATATCGATTTTCATACAAGTGAAACTGAGCATATTTGAATTCAGTACATGTCATAAAAAATATGACAGACAATTTATTATAAATGTATAAACGTACTTTAGATTTGAATTTTATTTAACTTAGTATATTATTTATAACTTTCAATCAAAACGAAACAACTATGTAAAAGATTTTGTGTTAATTATGAACCTTGTTTTTAGTAATCGGTTAATGGCAGTGTAGCCCGTTGCACATTGATATTTTAAATTATGTATTATTATCTGTTCACGGGTAACTCTCTAGAGGAAATGTTTTTATTAGCAAGTTCCGCCGTCTTCATGAAAACGGACGGAAGTTTTCGCTTCGTACATTGTTCGTTAACTCGGCCAGCCGACGGTGGAAACCAAAAGTGTTTTGTTTTTATAAAAATAAAGAGCGGAGGCGTAAAGCTTTTTCATTTGAAAAAGTTTCCCCCGTTTTAGTGTTGATGCGGTTCGGGCGTTTGCAGGGGTGTTTGTGTGTGAGAAATACATTTTAATACGTGCTTACTAAAATTCTTCGTGGCTTTAAAACGTTGATTATTAATATATAAACAGTTTTTTTTTTACGTGAAAACAGCGGTTCGCACACCATGCCTTCGTAGCTTCCTTTTAACATTACTCTGAGTGACCAAGCCACGGCTACTGAGCTACATACCCAAGACAAAAAGGGGAAGAGAGGCAAAGATTCACACAGATTTTAACTAAACTAATCCATAACATTTTATTGCTTCCAAAGGCAGTTTAGTTAATTATAGCAACTACATAATGAAGTACATTCATTATAATCTTAAAGAATGAACGTTGATTCATAGTTATAATAAGATTTTTTTTATACTATGCGACGAGACGAGCAAGACGTTCACCTGATGGTAAGTGATACGCTTGCCCATGACAACGTGGCGCTAGTTGAGATGGTACACACTGCACCACATTGTGCTCGTCGCTTTTAGACATAAGGTGTTAAGTCTCGTTACCCCAGTAATTACACTAGCTACAGCGCCCTTCAAACCGGAACACAGTAATGTTTGCACACTACTATTTGTCGGTTGCAATAGGAGCTGCGGTGGTACCCATCCAGACGGTCTCCGGCAACAGAGACCTACCACCTGGATTTTATTCGAATTGCGATTAACATTAACTTTAAACATCCAACAAACAACAAAAAAAAATATCCATTTATAAAGCACATGTCTATGATGATTTGTTAGATAACATAGAATTAGACAAACATCTACAAAACTTTATTTGTTTTTGTGAAAGCTCAGGATCTTATCATTAAAACTAGAACATAGTTCATCATGAAGATTAGCTGTGTTGATAACAGTTCGGTAGTTAATTTTAACATTAACGTATAACAATGCATTAGTTCACAAATGTATTTAATGTAACACCATTAAAGCTGAATACGTATTTATTAAGAGCTTTTAACGACGAATTAGTGTTTGTATAACGTATAAGCGTATCTATCACGTTTAGTATCAACAATGGCAGCATAATGAATATAACTCAATAGCGTTGTGATTTGATCCAAATGTTCCATAGTATAACCTGGATTAATAATTCATCTGATTCTTTAAATAATGATTAGTTAATGTATGCCAGAAATAATACACATATAAACAGAATATATTAAAAACCTGACAGTGGATTAAATATTAGTTTTTACACTAAAGAAACATAGAATTTATATTTCAGATAATATTTCATAAGCTACATGTCTTTTCAGCAATCTAGTTGTTATGTTTTTTGTAACGTCAAACATTTTTATTGCAACACATACTGTTTGCTGTTGATCGAATATAGTGAAGGAAAGGTATTTTTAATATAGACCGTCTACCATTTAACAATTTGCCTTGCAGCTATCTATTCCCATACGCCGTGTATGAAAAATTGTTTCGTGGACTCACGCTTTATATTTATTTAAAATCTCTCCGCGAAGCTTCGACGTAAACGATGCAAAGTTTCGTCAGATATTTGTTTACTTATTTTAGTTAGTGAATGGATCTTCTTTTGATAACAGTTTCATTTAAAACTTTGAAAGAATTATTTTTATGTCAGTTTTTAGCTCTGAGAAATTCGGTGAAATACAAAATTTTTACTTTAAATAAACTTTAATGGAGATTTCGAAGGCGTAAGCGAAAAGACGAATAAGGTTTTGTGTAATAAAAATCGGTAAAAAAACTTTTAAGTTAAACGGTTTTCTTTATGTGCACTGAAAACTACAAAATAAATAAATAAAAAAATGAAAAAACAATTAATTAATAATAAAAACGTGGACCCATTAGTAGAAAGTAATACAGAAATAGTTAATGGGCCCCACGTTTTTATTATTTATTAATTGTTTTTTTATTTTTTAATTTATTTATTTTGTAGTTTTCAGTGCACATAAAGAAAACCGTTTAACTCAAAAGTTTTTTTACCCATTTTTATTTTCTTGTTTTTAGTATTTAGGGAAATTGTCTACCGAATATTCTGACATATATTATATATTCATAATGATGCTAGTGTAGCTCTTTCATTTGATACCCATATTGAGGGGAATAAGGAACAATATGTAATCCGCCATTTTGTATCGGCGGCCATCTTAGATTTATAATGTTATTGATTTTGCTATATTGTATTGTCATCTAAATTAAATGTGTGTACCAAATTTCAGATCAATCTGACAACGGGAAGGTGCTTAAATTTCAATTTCTAATTTTGACCCAAATCCCGTACGGGTCGAGCTAAATAAAACCGTTTAAAAATGGTCGAACTCGAAAAAAAATTATTTCATACGTAATAAACAATAACCAAACGTACTGAAGTGCATACCCGTAGATGCTTTAATAAGCCGATTTTAATAATGAATAATTAGTTTTTTTTTTGTTCTGGTATATAATCGGAATCCACATGGGTTGAGCATTAATTTACAGAAATGTAAAATACTTCAGCCAAAAATGGCTCACCAAATTCCGACAGCCTTTCGCAATAATGGAATCTGCATTAACCGGATTGATTATACTGGTATATAGGCGACCTGAAAAAGTACAAGCATTCGTACCTTTGTGGAAAACAAGCAACGGATGTGTGATTTTCGATTGAGACGTCACCAGCGCATATTACTTCAAAGTGTATATATAAATTAATAGTCGTGTCTAAAATGGGAACCACCATATCGTGTTACCATTATATCAAATTCAGTATATCAAACCTATGGTAATAAAATATTAAGGATAATTTATTTAAGTTACGGTAAACATGTTACTCTATTAATTGCCACACGACTTTACTTGCACCGTAAGCAATTTCACCTTACCGACACCAAGTAACTTAAAACCGTAGCGTTCAAAGTTTAATATGTAATTTAACCCCAACGCGGCAGTTTCACCACTATAAAACATCGAGTTACTACAAAGTTGCTTACTATAAAGTTGAAGGAAAAAATTTTATAGCATGACGCTGTCGTTACGCAAAAAGTGTATACATTGAAACAGACATTCAAAAGACACTTCATCCGCTTGTTTTCAAGCGCAGCGAATGTAAAGTTCTTTAAGAACATTATTGTAACCATACTTCGATATCAGTTAAACTAAGTTAACAATGCATTATAAAAAAAAAACTTAATGTATCATACACCTGTTTTACTGGCTTAAAAAACTGTAAGGGTTTTTGTACTCCACCAATATGATTAATGATCTTTACCATCAAGATATATATGAATTATTCGATGTTGTCATAGTGAAAAAGTAACTTTAAATCTTATTATATACGAATTTTATTATTGTAACGTATGTACTATATACACTCCCGGACACATCTATCGGCCCACCTAGCGTTTAAAAGTTTTAACGGTGCCTAGCTAAAAATAAATGTTAGGTGGAGCAATAAGTTGTAATGCAGTTTTAAAGCTGATTTTTTGTTCAACCTTTATGTATGTTTTTTTTTTTAGTTTTGAATTCCGGATTTTGAAAAAACAACGAAAATTCGAATCTGTTCATTGTTTTTAACGACCCAGGAATGGAGGAAACTTTTTTATTTCGCACAAGTTGGCCTTTTTTTTTGATGTCTTCGATTATCGATTCCATAAAAAGGCAAATCTAAACTTAGAGCCAGTTTTGACCAAAAAATATGGATACTCTGACTGAAGTTGTCGTCCATACTGTAAAACTTCTGCCGGCCAAATCAATTCGAAATTACAAAAAAAAACATGCATAAGGGTTGACCAATAAATCTGCTTCAAAACTGCATTAAAACTTATTGCTGCACCTAACATTTATTTTTAACTAGACACCGTCGAAACTTTAAACACTGGGTGGGCCGATAGATGTGTCCGGGAGTATATTTTATGTATTATTAGTTCAGTTGGCGTTTAATTGTAATGTCTTAAGTTTAATAATACAATAATCCAAAAAGTTGAGTTTAGAAGGTCACACTAACTGCTCAGCTGCACACTTACAGAATTACACCAGAAAACATTGTCGCTAAACATACGAAAGCACTTTAAAATATTAAGAGACGAACATCGCTACTAGAAGTTACACAGATAATCTGTACAAAGTAGAGAATGCGACAGTATGTGAGCGTTTCTAGTATATTCATCGATCGTATATTCAGGATATAAGATCCAGTATACGCTCAGCAGGTTTTAATCGAACAGATTAATTCACTTCGCAATCACAATATGCGCACGCGACTCGGACGACAATGGATTACTTTTTGATACGAAGCGAAGTCGGAAATAAGTTTTTTTTTATTCTACGAAGCGACGAGACGAGCAAGGCGTTCACCTGATGGTATGTGATACGTTTGCAAATAACGTGGTGCTAGTTAAGAATGCTCACACTGCACCATATTGCGCTCGTTGCTTTGAAACAACTTTAATAACCAGAGGAGGCTGACCAACCCTCGCACTCTAAATCGTAAAGTTATACCTTTACTATATATTACTTGTTACTTATATAAAAATAAATAAAATTGAAGAGTCTGTTTGTAATATTAAAATCACCGCTTTTTGCTAAGTGCTTATGGATGTATACACAGTACATATACCAAAAAGACGTTTTTTACAATTTCCATCTGTCTGTTTGTTCTGGATAATCTCTGAAACGAGTGGTCCGATTTTGATGGGACTTTTACTGGCAGATAGCTGATGTAACAAGGAGTAACTTAGGCTTAACTTACTTTTATCACAGAAAAAATAGGATCTTACAAAAAAAGTTAAAACTTATAATGAATGTAATTATTATACATTTTTTTCTGTTTCTTTTATATAAAAACCACGCAGGCGAAGTCGCTGATAACAGCTAGTAACTTATTAATCATGACATGATAATGACCATTTATTGTTTTATATAACATGGAGATTATTTATTTGAAAGCTTACAAAAGATTAATCTATAATAATAGGTAAAACATTGCGCCGTTAATCCGCGGGCGGTACATGTTGATCGGATACGTTTCGCTAATGATCAATGCGGCATTAACAATGCATCAAATGATTTCGTTAAATAGCATAAGCCGCATTGTACTGGCTTTATTTGTGTACATGAACGTACCACATTGAATTCATTTATAGCTAATTATTGTTATGAAGTTAAGAGGCTCTAAGTATAACTTTACCAACCCACTGTTATACTTTCAAACTAAATACATCCAAAAAATTTATATTCATACAACGGCGTTATCTATTTCGAAGGACGCTGTAGTATTTTATGCTCCATTGTAAAGAAAGGGATAGGTTATGCTATAACATATAAACAAGAAAATCATGATACTAGAACAATCATAAATTTAAATGTTAGTTGACGAAGACAAGAATTCCAAAAACAGTGATGGATAAACTGTTTGACAGATATGCTTGTTAATATGAATTGTGAGTTAAAAGGATAGTAAAGATCTCCACTCCAATCGGCTTTGCGCCATTATTACTAGCATTTGTTAAATTCCTGTAGTAATTCATGAATTTACGTAAAATTATCGTTTATACAAACACTTAAATACTAAGGTGCTTTCCGAAAACAATTTGATCTCACGAAATTTCCGTCTAGGTACGCCTTTCACCAAGACTACTTCCGACGTATACATTTAACGAATACGCTTGAAAACGATAAGGGTTTTTGCTGCCTTTGAAATACTACAAAATGTTCAACGGCTCCATTCATTCGGTGCAGAGTCTTTCGTAAAGTAGATTGAGTTATCACAGACTGTAAATCGGATACCTTTGAACGTTGCGCGAATGGGATGAAATTTTGAACGAAAGTCATTCAATGTAGAAATCGAAGTTAATTCTTCGGGTTGGCAATTTTAGCTGGTAAGAAGCTTAACTCTTTCTTTACTACAGCAGCGATAGGAAATGCATATCGGTTGTGGTCGTGTACTCTTGTTATTAGCCTCGTTGAATATATATCACGTTTAGTGCAGTTTTTAACTGTTCGTCTCCATGCGGGTACTTTAAATGTGAATTTACAGTCTCGAATACTACGTTTGTGCGGTCCACGGGAACGTGCTCCGGTTGAATTGGAAAACTATTAAAAAAAAAACTTAACACACTTACATTCTGCTTTTTCCTATACATATTTTATTATGTTATTCAAATATTATACAACTCGTCTAAATTTATTGTTTTAGATATTTGTATTATTTTTTTGGAATGACAACAGTACCTAGATGGTTTTAAAATACTCCACCAGCAGCCAAATCACAATCTGTTTATGTGTTACCGAAATTTAACCAAAGACCTCTGTGATACAGAGACAGTGATTAAATGTGACCAAGAGCGGTATTATGAATGTAAAATAAGGTATACTTTATGTTAACTGAAAATTTATGATAAATATCGAGGCTGTATTATACTAAGATAAAAATTTATAACAATGAATATTACATTTTAATCAAAGCTTCGGACTGAAAATTAGAATCCTTTTTCATCATACAGACAAAATTATTATATTAAATCTCTTTTGTTATCAATGTTAAATTAGTTCAGTTAACTGCTATTGCGTAAAAAATCACTGTAAATTAACTTAACACGAGCGGAAAAACGTTTCACGTTTAAAAACCTCGACATGGAAATAGCATTACAATGCGTTGACGTGAAAGCTCTTGAAAATACATCAAATAAATGCGTTCATCGATGGTACACGACTTTTCAGAGTTAATTGAAGTGGAATTAAAAGTGCATTTTTGACATGTGTTGGTGTGACAGACTCTACATTATCCGTTACAGGCAGTGATAGCTTTTAAATAAATTAAACCACTCCTACACCGATTTATCACTGCATCACGTTTAAAGCTTATTTATATACGAATTAAACATTTAAAAAGTATTGAAGAATACATTTACTTTTCATTACAGATTATAAACGCAGTGGTGTTATATGTCGTCTATTATGAAATTACCATCTTGTGGTCACTTACCATCATATTAGCTATCTGTAAATTATTGGATAATTTTTTATAGGTTTAAGATAACATTTATAAAGTTCAATATATTTTATAGCTTTTAAAGCCGAGTGATATGTTCAATTAACGGTTTTCATTTAAAAATATTCGCTTTATATTGTAGCAACCATTAATCGTGGAAGTTTACTACGCTACTAATAAGGGTAGACAGAAATGCTTTAATTGTAAACGTTTCAATAAGATTATTTAATTTAAACCTAGGCAATGATTGTATACGATTCTTAAGTGAAGAACGCGATGTATATGTCAATTTTTTAACACTGAATTGAACCGAAACACTAACATTTGCGAATTGTTTAGTAGCACTAATATTCGCTCATTAGGTGACCACCGACAACAGATAATTACCGCCAACTTTATTTAAAATTTCTCCTTGTTATTAATATACTTGTTTATCGAGATACATTTCTAAGAAAATGTGTAATTTGAACTCTTCCGCGAGTAAGAAGACTATAAAATATTAAAATGTGGCATTAGTCTAAAAACTAAGAGATTTCGTAACATGAATGAAAAACTTAATCGGTCATTAACTGAAACGATTTAAATATATATACTTCCGGACACATCTATCGGCCCACCACCCAGTGTTTAAAGATTCGACGGCGTCTAGTTAAAAATAAATGTTCGGTGGAGCAATAAGTTTTAATGCAGTTTTGAAGCAGATTTATTGGTCAACCCCTGTGTATGTTTTATTTTTTTGTAATTTCGAATTGATTTGGCCGGCAGAAGTTTTACAACTTGAGCGACAATTTCAGTCAGAGTATCCATATTTTTTGGTCAAAACTGGCTCTAAGTTTAGATTTGTCTTTTTATGGAACCAATAATCGGACACATCAAAAAAAATTCCAACTTGTGCGAAATAAAAAAGTTTTCTCCATTCCTGGGTCGTTGAAAACAATGAACAGACTCGAATTTTCGTTTTTTTTTTCATAATCCTGAATCCAAAATTAAAAAAAAACATACATAAAGGTTGACCAAAAAATCAGCTTTAAAACTGCATTAAAACTTATTGCTCCACCTAACATTTATTTTTAGCTAGGCACCGTTAAAACTTTTAAACACTAGGTGGGCCGATAGATGTGTCCGGGAGTGTATAAACGGAAGAAGATAGATACACGGCAAAATTTATTTCACACTGACTTATACGTAAGGAAGCGTTAATGAACTGCGAAATATTTTGACAAGACATTGTCTGCTGGATTTTGGCAAAATATACGCACAAATATAATGATAATATATAATATGTGATTAAATTTAATATATGGCGTCGATTGTTTAATAAACGATATACTATATGAGCAACGGAGGAACGAGCAACAATTAAACTTCAGTTATAATCTCACAATGCCATCGCAATAGGTTTAAATTAAAGCACTAAGTCCTTGGGGACGCATAAATTCTAGTTTTTCCCGTCCACTGCTCTAACATTATATATAATTTATGTATTTCGCTCACCTCCGTTTTCATAAACTTTATTCAACATTTTCTAAAAGAAGTTATAAGAACGCATTATCAAAAGCATCGTATATTACTGCCGTAACATTACTGATTGCCTATTTCAAGTACGATGTGGTTATATTAATCACCATCATATTGTTTATCAAACAATTTCATCATTAAAAGTAATACTATACGTTTAATATCGCCATATTATTAAATAATTCGTTTACGTTATTAATTGACCGGAGACCGAAAACGATATGTTCAATTATTGACTTACATTTTCATGATAAATTTATTTTGTAGTCCATTTAAGAATTTAATGAAGGCTATCTCTGAAAATTTATATTTAAAACTCGTGTAAGATTTATAGTAGTATTTTCAGACGTCGCTAATAATAACTTGAAATTATTGTTTGAAAAGAAAAAGAAAACTACTAATTGTTGCATAATTATGTCATACTTATACTTAATGTAAAAACAGTTATTTCGAAGCATTACATTTGTATAGTTTGTTAATAGTTTATGTTACGATGGAGTTGTTACAACTATCAAACGCTTATAGCTCATACATAAATTAAGACGTAATAAGTTAAAATAACAGAGAGATTGAACAGAAATTATTTTTATACATTTACAACTTTCATGCGATCTGCTAACGGAATTAAAACGTCGAAAGATATTTTTAACGGTTTTATTAGCAAGACGTATGACCCAATAAGGATGCCGTCTCTGATTGTGAATATACAGTAAAGAAAAAGTTTATAAAGCAACTCCGACTTATTCGGGCTGCTTAATGCATTTCCCACGCGAACTTCGCTGCAATCCCTGTTGATTTAGCGCGAAACTTTCTAAATTTCTAGAGCGCTCAAACAGAACTAGTTTCGTTTTTATAAATATAAATTTTAAGTTAACACCGGTCTTTACATTTTAGTGGCACAGTGTTAAGTTGTTCAAAAATAAGAACTGTTAGGAAAGTTTCACACATTACTCAAACTCTATAGACACTTAAACAATAAAATTAGGATATAATTGTCGATAATAGAATTACAGTTGAAGCAAAATTAGGAATGTGTTAGAAGCGTCGATAGCTGAGTTCGTTAGGTGGCCGTAAGCGATATACGACGGGTTCGATTCCCGTTGACCAGCATGGTGAATAAATGGAATTGCCTCGCTCCAAGTTCCATTAGTTACCTCAAAAACAAAACTTGAGACTGTCTGAATTATTAAAAAGCAACTGGCGGTGTCACCTTTACGACCTTGGGGACATAGGCTCCGAAATCAAACGGTCGTTCATATGATTTCATTGTTATAGGCGACTAATGAATAATTACCAGCGCTGAGTCAAACTTAACAGGCGCTGTTCTGTAAGTCTTGATTTATAATATTGTGCCCATTACAAGTCAATCGACAGTTGCTACGCGCTTATTAGGTGGTCAAGTATATACGGCATGCTAATGTTAAAATACATTATTCTATAGGCGCTATAACGTTTTCTTTTTAGTATGCGACACACGAATGAGAATTATATATGCTTAAGCATACACGATCACAACATTGACAGCTTTAAGCAAAGCATCAAGTAAATATTAAATGTATGTGTAGATATAAAACTAATTCTCCGGAAGGTACTTTATTATACAATCTAAAAAAAAGTGATGGTAGGTTTTTTATTTTATACTAGTATGCGACGAAACGAGCAAGGCGTTCACCTGATGGTAAGTGATACGCTTGCCCATGACAACGTGGTGCTAGTTAAGATGGTACACACTGCACCACATTGTGCTCGTCGCCTTGAGACATAAGGTGTTAAGTCTCGTTACCCCAGTAATTACACTAGCTACAGCGCCTTTCAAACCGGAACACAGTAATGTTTGCGCACTACTATTTGGCGGTTGAAATAGGAGCTGCGGTGGTACCCACCCAGACGGTCTCCGGCAACAGAGACCTGCCACCTGGTAAAAGTTGCCAAGTGGTCTCTGTTGCTGGAGAGCATACAGAACTACCACCGCTGCTCCTACTTCTGCTACTCAACAGCAGTGAAATTAAATTACTAACTTAATATTCACATAATTAAAAGCTGAATGTAGCTCTATAAACATTTCATTATATATATAAATAAATAAGGCCGACAGCTGAAAGATGGATTAAAATACATTTCTAGTTCTTTTTTTTCTACTTTTTATATTAAAACATTCTGAAATATAAAATACTAATGAATGTATAGGAGAAAAAAGTATTTTTTCCTATGTGTATTCCGTTCTACTAACATTTTACTTAGCAGTAACGTAGTAATAGCTTGCTAAGTAAACTGTTAGTTATATGAAAATGTAATTTTATCATTGTCCATTGTATGAACTATGTTTTATATGTAGTTTAGTGTATATGTTTTAAAATAACATCGGCATCCCATTCATCAATGAACGGCCGGTTCGGCTTAGTCCTATTGTCATTTTGAATAAATGACGTCATATAATAAATAGTAGCACATAGTGAAATGGAGCGGGCACAATGAACTTACGATACGTTAACAAACGCTTCACTTACATCATGAACATTTCGACCGAACAACATTGAGATATGTTTTCGACAAATATAACACAACGATTGCGTCAAAGCAAAATTAATTCCAATCAACAAAAACTGTAAGGTATCTGTTTGGATACACGAATCATGAACAGATGAATTATTAGATGATATAAAATAGTACATCCTCATATTATATACACTACGCCAACCTGTACTTGGCTAGCGTTTTGAATAGCCTATATAGCTCTCCGTATAAGAGAAGCTCTAAGTACCATAAACATTAAATTAACTGATTATGAATATACACTTTTTATTATTTACATGATTAATTATTGCATGATAATATTATGTGGTTTTTGTTTTAATGACATAATTTTATATCACCTCTTTGAGAGTTGGACCTAGATGTAATAAAAGGTGACTAAAAGTGGGATGTCTCCATATGGAACATGATAAATTTAATAAAATATACATAAATTAATGATTTTGATTGATGATTTATTAATAGTATTACAAAATTTATATCATCCTGTAATTTAAAAACTGTAGGTTACATCACCATTAATGATACTATGCATTTTTCGCACAGCGTAAAAATAAACGATTAATGGAATGAAAATTAAAACATTCATACTCGTATCATTACTTACTTATTTCCAAATACCTAGATAGTTTTTATTTATTCTGTAGGGTCTTTCTTTAAACTACTCTTACGTACAAAAAAAGGACCCTTTAAAAAGTTAAAAGTAAATTCACAGTTAGTAAATATTATAAATGATAAAGAATGTGAACAATATTAGTTATTTATCCCACATAAATAGCATCGACAAGAGATTTTCATAATGTTTTCGTTAAAGTTCCTTTTCAAATTTATGAAACAATAAATATAACTCTTATTAAAGTGGCTTCAGGATAAAATAATGAAGAAGCACAAATAAATTCCATTTCATAACAAAAAGAAACTCCGCGCGGCTCCCGCGGGTCTGTTTTATGGAAACCGTGGTAGCTATGACCCATTTAGTGATACGACGCGATTATGAGCGGTTTTAATTTTCCTTATTGTCTTTACGTTTACATTTAAAACAATACATGCATTGCGTTACTATTTACCACGTGAACGATTTCATTTAACCATTTTGTTAAGTCATCACATCAGTACCAACGCGTTCATTAGACGATCCCTAGTCTCTCCCATAAAGCATTGAAACCAACGGTTTTGTAAATACTTTCCTTTTGGGTTCTGTTTCATTAAAAGTTAAACATAATATATAAAATCATAAATATAATCACTTTCAACTATATAGTAAAACTTGACAATAATAAATAAATACATAGACAAACAATTGTAACGATTTCGGTAGCTGTTTTGTATGGTCCCGAAACAATTTGATTTGGTGCTTTGCTGGTGCACTCCGGTATCATCACAAAAGTAGAGTATGAGTGTAAAAGAGTTCCTAAAGTATCCAGAGTCGTGACTTTTAAAAGTCTTATTCTAGTTATTTAAAATAGAGAAGAGAACAAGCAAAATTCTAAAGTTGCGCCTTTGTCGGAACCTAAGCCAATTAAGTTGATAACTATTTAATATTCCGTCCTTCATTTTATAGGAATAAAACTTGAAAAGTAACTTTCTTATGAATAGCGATGTTCTAATAATCCTCTTCTATTACCGCTCAGTTGAATATTCCCGTACAGACATAATAAAATTCAAAAAGACTTTTGAAGCTTTTGCACTAATAAATAGACAGAATAGTTATATTACAAAGAAATTGTTTTTTATCTACAAGCTAATATCAGACTTCAATATCATTAGGTATTAAGTGATAATTAGCCCGTAGGATGTTCAGCACCGGTTATCAAAAACTGTAAGACGGATATACTATCACGGCAGCAGATTTACAAAAGTACGTAATCTGGTTATGTTGGAAAAAACCTAACACCAACCCATTTCATTTAGTCGATTGAGAAGCTTAGGGTTAAAGAGGTTGGGAACTGAGATTCAGCCCGTGTGGTCTGGTGGTCGGTAAAGCAATTGAATGTCGGAGAGTTGAACTTATAGAGCGGCTTAATATTATTACTTTTGGATGCCCCGATCATTTGTATTTAATCGGATATCATTAACAAAGAATATATATTCATACAAAGTGCTATCCGCTTGCACTGCGCCCGATACATTTCATCGCTCATAAATAAACGGCTCTTATCAATTTTCCTCAAAGCAATTTTAAATGGGGTTGAAGCCGGCTCGAACTCCGTAAGACTGAAAATCCCGTGCGGGATTCACTTGCCCCGTTTTAAAAACGTGGGCGATACATTAACATAATGAGACTGCGAGAGCAGGGGCCGTCTCTTTTACAGTTTAACGTACGTTAATAGTAAACGTATTCATTTAATTATAAAACTCATCGATTTGTGATGATACAATATTAGTACGGCTGCTGTAGGGACTGCAGTAAATAGCATCACCTGCCTGTTATGGAGGAAGAGAATCTCGTTTTGCGAGCGACGAACACACCCGCTAAGGACATAAGCGAATACCAGGGAGGTCATCAAACAAATAGCTATCTCGCGTTCGCCTTATTAGGAATTGCGTAGAAACCATGTTGTGGACCATCGTAACTCTATCTTCTTTATAGAATCAACTGTAGTTTTAGATCATCTCCTCCTACTCCAAATTAAAACGTATAAGTAATCGTATAAATAAATAGTTCAGTTTCACGTTGTTTCAGTAAGCACACTCTGTCATAAGTACACTCATTGTTTACGGTCGGTATTTGTAGCATTTCTGCTATGTTTTATTTTAAATTCGTGCTGAATGTATTACCATATACACCTTTATCGCCGGACGATATGTGAACAAGCAATCAAGATTCCAATTAACAGTTTCATTGGTTTCAACATTACAGATCGGAAACTAACGCTAGCATAAAAACTTTACAGTGTTAGCAGAGTTGTTATTAGATTTTATCTCCATTTATATACACTCCCGGACACATCTATGGGCCCACCTAGTGTTTAAAAGTTTTAACGGACCCTGGCTAAAAATAAATGTTAGGTGGAGCAATAAGTTTTAATGCAGTTTTAAAGCTGATTTTTTTGGTCAACCTTTACGTGTTTTTTTTTTAATTTTGGATTCAGGAGTATGAAAAACAAAACCAAAATTCGAGTCTGTTCATTGTTTTCAACGACCCAGGAATGGAGAAAACTTTTTTATTTCGCACAAGTTGAATTTTTTTTTTTGATGTGTCCGATTATTGGTTCAATAAAAAGGCAAATCTAAACTTAGAGCCAGTTTTGACCAAAAAATATGGATACTCTGCCTGAAATTGTCGCCCAAGTTGTAAAACTTCTGCCGGCCAAATCAATTGGAAATTACAAAAAAAATTAAAAAAAACCTACATAAGGGTTGACCAATAAATCTGCTCCAAAACTGCATTAAAACTTATTGCTGCACCTAACATTTATTTTTAACTAGACACCGTCGAAACTTTAAACACTGGGTGGTGGGCCGATAGATGTGTCCGGGAGTATATATAACACAAGATAAGATCGTGGACAAGCACTGAATTATATTATTTCTAATAGTAATGTTATATCGATTAAAATTTGCACAGTTCTCTTGCGGTAACCTATTCTCTGCTACCCAACCAGTAACGTTAGCTTAAGCAGCTATTTATCCCAAATACGGTTATACTTTGTTGACTTAAATTCAATGAAGTAGCGATTGAAAAGAGAACTTAACCCCTCCTGACTACTTTTTATTATTTCCACACGTTGGCTTTTTGCATCCAGACGTTAATTTTTTGTATGTATACACAAGCTTAACAGCGACATCTAGTGGAAAGGTATAACAAAATCGAATGGACAAGTTGATAACAAAAAATGTCTTTTCATTGAAAACTCAAACTATTATATTCCAATCTTTAAAAGACATATTCATGTTAATAAAATCGGCAACATTACGCAAACGTATTGAACGTTGATTATCAATATTGTTGACAAATTTAAAAGGTCACAGTACTGATTCATCATTAATAATTTCAACGTCGACCAATAACAACTTTAACAAGGACCTCATTCTCTCAATTGATTAGTTCTTTACGATCTTACAAAGACATATTTTCATATTCAGTGTAGTCGTAAGTCGTACGGTCGCGATGCCTGCGACTTTTATTGAATGGAAACATACTTCAAGCAAACTTACACAGATAAATGAAACACTAAAAATATATGCATTCTCAGTCCCATAAATCGACAAACTCCAATCGATCTAATTCCAACAGCATTATAATCACAACAAAATAATATCTACCGAATATTACACGGCGTTACTGGTGGTATGTCTCTCGGAGACCGTCTGGGTAGGTACCACCGCAGCTCCTATTTCTACCACCAAACAGTAGTGTGTAAACATTACTGTGTTGTACTCGAAGGCGTTGTAAACTAGTGAAATTGGGGTAACGAGACATGTTATGTCTCAAAGCGAAGAGCTCAATGTGGTGCAGTTGATGTAAACGTATCACTTACCATCAGGTGAACGTCTCTCTCTTCTCGAGCTGCTATGGTAACAAGGTTATATTAACTCGATGACAGTCGACGTCTATTGGTTGATGATGATGAATGACAGTTTGCCAATCCAGTTTCGTGAGCGTGAGAATATGCGGCTCAATCTTAATTATTATATCATCGTATTTTATTTGTTCTTATTGTTGAATTATTAATAGAACTTGTTTATATTGCTCACGGAATATATGAAGTTTTTTATCGTGTGAAAGGATATTATATAGTTAGGCTTCATTCATTGAAACACTTCATATAAGTTGATAGAACTCCGTGGAGAATGAAGTCTACATTCCCTATTGCGGTGAAAAAATTATGATCATTTTTCTCTTAAACATTTTCAATTATAAACTATAGTTCTTCCATTCAATTATTTTAAATGTCCTTTAAACCGTAAACATTTTGGTACATTATAAAAGTGCTATAATATTATAATTCGGTAAATAACTAAATCTTTACACCGAATCATAACAACGGATGTAATTATCAGCGACGGAAGGGAGACCCTTTGTCATCCGAAGCTTAATTCCTTGTATAACGTGATAGTGATGTGGCGACGACCGCCAGAGGACAAAACCGGGGCACATGCTTGTTTCATAGAAACTTCAACGTTCACACGAGCTTATAAATAAAGTTAAAGCACAGATCAAGCGATTTCACGCTCGCCGGTGTCGCGTTGCATTAGAACAAGATAACTATACACACACAAAGGAAATATTCGCTGCATTCTGTGTTATATAAACAGTTGGTAGATTAGAACGCTTTTAGTGCCTAATTAGTGCCGGATTAGCTAATTTTCCTTGTTTATTTATTCATTTAGCCGTTGTGAGCACGACGTTATCGTAGGTGCTCAATAAGTAAAACAGAATAAGTCTTATAAATACATAGATAAAACTTATTTCTCTGAAATCATTGATTGACGGGCGCGATGTTTAATATTATTCACTTTTGACCGTGTATAAAAAAAATACTGTACAAATACAAACACATTACAAAGTTGACATTGTATATTCTCCTATAACAATCCGGTCTTCCTTTTATTTATAGATATCTGCCCAACTAAGGCAGGACCAGTTAATTACAGTGACAATCGTATAACGGTTAAGTGGCCGTCCGGTAAATATTTATTGAAGAGTTAAGTGAGAGAGGACAGACAAAGATTGCAAACGGGATTGCTCCGGACCAAAGTACAAATGTATACAGATGGGAATACCTATCGCATTGGTTTCTTTTTTGCGATATCAACTTAATGTATAAATTTGCTATGAGAATAATATCCATAGTTGTCTACAACATTGTATTCCATGGCTCTAGAATGAGGACCATAATTTGTTATACAGCACATTTTAATTTAGAAAAAGATTTCTTCCAAGCTCACCTTGCGTATTTTACATAAATGTAAAACTCAAGACAATAACCGGCCTTTTAATAAGTCGCTGCATGAAGACAAGAAAATGAAGAATATTAATAGAAGAGTACAAAGGAAACTATGCTTTCAAGAGATTAATTACAATACGCCAGTGCTAAGCCATACAACGGTCGATCAGTTCCTACTATTAAGTAAAAGCTCTTTCCCTTCTGCTTTAAAGCTTACAAAATACTTGATTTATTTGAAAATTATGATCGTTTTACGGAATGGAATACATTTTAATTGGATTATTAATACATCTAAATCGGACTGAGTGTAAAGTATCCTTTGAGTACTGATTTGCTCAAACCGACAGGAGACCATTGTCACTCCAATGAGGCTGTATCCTTTTAACACGGGAGTCCCTTGTTCGATCCCAGACCCATATGTTATTATTTAAATGGTTCGTAGGTTTTCAGCGAACTCGTCAACAAATCACCCACAAAGTATAAATCTACCATTATAACAATTTTTTCTTTGCCGAAATACGGAGAGGCAGAATATTCTCATTTCGTTAGCAAATTTAAGCGCTCGAGTTTGTGCTGGAGAAACAGAAAAAGCGTTAAAAAAAAATCATATTTCTATTACATTAGCACCAATCGCATTTTAATGGGCGCTTGCGAAATAAAAAGATTGATGAACGAAACAAATTCCATAGTTACGAATCGAAATAACGAAACTGAAAAACAACGAACACGTCAAATATAACCAATTGGCCGTTGATTGTGAAAAAAACGATCGCTTCTGAGCTTAATCTATGGGTGCGGTAGAATGTAGTGGACAAGCTTCTATTTTTCCCTATGCTGTCCGGTATTAATTGCATACCCTTGATCAGCGAACCGTGTGTCGTCTTTGACACATCACCATTTAAATAGTTAACGCGAAAGTCAAAGCCAACGCAAATTTCGATTAAAAACAGTCCTTGCGACGCAGTAATTGGCTTTTCTGGAAGAGCGACTGTAAAAGATCAATATTTCATTACTCGCACCACTACAGATCTGATCCTTCCGATTCAGAAATCTAATAAAATGAAAGTTTCAGCGTCAAATATATATTTTTAATTGACGATGATGTACGACGTATCAGCCAAGGATGACGTTCATGAGAAAGTCTATTTATATTTCAAGCTAATAGTATGTAGTTTTAAAAGTAGCTTGTGAAACTAAAAAGACAGCACACAGTTCGCAGACAGTCGTTTGATTAATTATTAACGGTTTTCCTGTTGTTTGTTTGTATGTGCTGACCTCAATTCCCTCGGGTCTCCACACTTTAATGTTTTAAAACAAATTTAGATTTCCAATTAATGTCATTTCACATTATAAAAATCTTGAATCTTTATTACTTTAGATTGTTTGGAGGTAAGTCTTTAATACAGACGCATACAACTCGATAATAATATAAAAATCTCTATAAAGTAAACGTTTTCATAAATATTTTATCGTAGTTGTTTTCATATCTGATTACCTCATCAACTTCTTTATCAAATGAAAGTTAAACTTGAGTTGTAAACTAACTTCCGTCCTTCGATGAATCATATCATCCTTTATCCAGTTTAATAAAGTGATAAGTTAATTAATGTATCATTAGTGAAGAGTAAATGTTTTTTTCTTCGAACTGATATGTTGGTTGACAAGTTAACTGTATTAATAGTTTGAAAAATCCATCGATTTTTTTAAACTATTATACAAAAATGAACTTAGTAACGTATTATATTATAGTACTAATGGTTTATGTAGAAACCATTGTTAAGAGATGAAAGGAAAGTTTTAAAAATTAGCCTCTTTTTTTGTGAATATTTCCAGTTTAAATAACAACGAATTTAATTAAGTAACTTAAGAGTGTTTTGATTATAATGAATAGATTAAGATGTTAACAAAACCGTTTAAAGCTAACGAGTAAATTGGTAATGCGGGATCACATGACACGAGCGTCGTATTTCTTATAAATCTTAAGCCTGTCGTAGGAAACGTTAATTTTCTAATGTATTATTTATCGCAACTAGAGATTATTTGTTATATAATACAAAATAATAAAGTTTATGTTATTGTATAAAACAAATAGTAGTTCTTTACATATTAATATTTCTCTTTAAAAATTATTCTTCTTGTTCGGTTCTCAAATCGAGATCTGTTAAGAAACTACGCTACTATTTTGACAAATATATCCAAAGAAAATACGCGGGTATATGTCTATTTATTGCAGGTACGCCATTACTTAATCCAAATAGTTAAACTTACTTAAAACAAGATTAAGCCGGAAGCGCTCCGGAGCGGGATTGCGAATATTTGCACACAAGGCACCATGTTTAATTCTAAGAACTTAACAGACTTAATTAATATTAAGCGTACTAATTGTTATGTCATAGTCCCTGCACAAATTTACACGACTGCAATCAACACTGTACGTTCAGTGATTACGTTTAAAGTCGTTGTTAAGTTTCACCTAAGTATTGTTCACTTTCTCGTTTGTGTATTAAACTTATTACGAACAGAATACGATAGGGTTTTTAGTATAAAAAACGATAACTTACTTTTTTTTTTAATACTACTACTGTGTGACGAGACGAGCAAGACGTTCACCTGATGGTAAGTGATACGCTTGCCCATGACAACGTGTTGCTAGTTAAGATGGTACACACTGCACCACATTGCGCTCGTTGCCTTGAGACATGAGGTGTTAAGTCTCGTTACCCCAGTAATTACACTAGCTACAGCGCCCTTCAAACCGGAACACAGTAATGTTCGCACACTACTATTTGTCGGTTGAAATAGTCACTGCGGTGGTACCCATCCAGACGGTCTCCGGCAACAGAGACCTACCACCTGGAAAACAACACCTTACTACACAATAATTTACATTTCTAAAGTAACATTTCTGTTGTCAACCTAATCAATGATAATAAAGGCATTTTTCTTTTCAGGGACCTCCGTTTCAATAAGATATACGACATAGCGCCAGGCGTGTTCAGTCACCTCCACCGTCTCCACTCCCTCCTGCTGAACGACAACGAGCTGAGGGAACTGCGCACCGGCTGCTTCCACGGCCTGCGCCGCCTCAAATACATCTACTTATATAGGAACCGCATCCAGCACATCGACTCCGACGTGTTCCAAGGCATGACACATCTTGTGCAACTGTAAGTAATCTGAACGCTTAGCACAATTCGAATCTGCCAATGTATTACGGCAGCCTTTTAGGAATCTAACGGAAAAAACTCGCGCGTACAAATATTAAGAAATAGTATTTATTTTAAAATAAAAAAAAACGTTCTAATTTTATAAGCATATTTAGTTTGCATCACTAAAAGTATATAAGCACATAGAAGATGTATTTCTATTTGTGATTTTTATTATCACTATACTCTATATGTAATATATGTAACTTCTACAGGGATACGGTAAAATATTCGAATAATTGAAACACAGAAACATTTCATAGCTATTTGTGATGTAAACTTCAAAACGAATCAATATTTAATTATCATATGCCACAGAAACGAGTTATACTCTCTTTTACATGTGAGAAATGAAAGTGAAAATTGTTTTAGCTTCTTATAAAATTCAGAAACTTTTATTGTCCTGAAACATTCTGATATTTCATGAGAGGATCGGAGCTCATAAACATGAACAACTTACAGACAATCTCATACAACCGGTGTTACAAACAATTGAGTACACACAATCGGACAAAGGTTACTTTACAATTTACTCGACATTTATCAACGTATCGCTGAAATTTATTTCAAAACTGCTAAGTATCTAAGGTATCATAGTATCCATGTCGCAACTATGTAACAATATCAAATAGTTATAACTCTTTGAGCTCTTGTGTACATCACTCGCACAATATGCTATGAACCAACAAATATTAGAATGCAGCGCTTTTCAAACATTTTCGAAGTAGAGGTGGAGAAGCTCGCAAGAATTTAGATCCGCCGTAATACTTGTTACGCGATATTAAATCATAAAATAATATCCTACTGCAGCGGTATCCTTGAGATGTGATGTATATACATCGCAATATATTTTTATTAAGTTACAGTGAACTTCAAGCAGGGATGAATTTTAAGAGTCAACGAAGAACTACGCTTCTTTATCATCAATGATATATAAGATGACATAGAATCACTTAAACTAATAACGTATACTTCTTATTTCGTATTCAATTAAAATTTAAATTATTCGCATTAAAACGTACAGGAAAATAAAAGTTTTTTTTTTAATGTCACACTGAACTAAAATTTCTAGCCAACTTCGTATTAATTTTCTGTTTTACAAGTTGCATACGTTTAACGAATGTAACGAGTGTGAACTTTCGCTACACGTACGTAGTAAATAGTTTTAAACTTTTATAAAAAGTACAAGTTTTTAGTGGTTACAAAAATTATAGTTACATCGGATGCAATTTTAAAATTGTAAATATGTATGTGAATATGCAACGGTATTCTATAACTATGATTTTTTTTAGTTAATGGTAAAATATCTCTCATGTGAAAAGCCATATCTTTTATCATTAGATAAGTTTCTTGCTTCCCCACATATTGTCTTACATAAAAATAACTGTGACCGCGATACAGAGTAATTTTTTTATTGATAATAATAATAAAGTAATATAATTTTTTGTTATATTCAAATTGATCTAATGAATGTGTAATAATATAATATAAATACAGTGATGATATGATGAAAGAAAAATAAATGTCGCCCTGACCCGACCCAACGCCTCACAACAATAATTTAAAGGTTTTATTTGGTTTCATTGAAAACAATCTATTAGGATCAAGTCGAACGTTGGTATGGTGGATGGATTTGGAAACCAGTAATTAGCGTGTTGGTGTGGCGACCTTTCCGGACAGTTTGCTTTAAAAATGACGTCACCGCAGTAAGATTACGGCTGTGCAGACGGATAGTCTGAATTAGAAATTCTTAAAGGTCTCATCATATATATCTATACAAATAAGTTTTACTTAAATTCATATGAACGTTTACGCAGTATACTTATATAACAGATAGAGTACGGTTTATTTAATTGGCATATCTTGGAATTTGTGAGAAACTCGATAAGTTTCTTTTAGAACCAACAATAACAAAAAAGTTTCAACTTTAACTTTGGCCCCAATTCTAAAAATAAAATCTAACACACATTTGTATATATTTCATAGTTAAATTTATCTCGTTTTAACTGCGTCATATCTTTTCAGATATCTACAAGTCAACGAAATACATAATATTGAACCGGAAACCTTCTCTAACTTACCACGTCTCGAAAGATTGTAAGTTATTGATTTTTACATAGAGAACGCGATTATCTATGAGTACGCAACATATTACGAGTTAATTATACTGAAATTTTTATTTAGGTACTTGCACAACAATCACTTGAAGACGATCCCGCCAGGCTCCTTCCGCGGACTAACAAGTCTTCACAAGCTACGTTTAGATAGTAATGCGCTCATTTGCGACTGCTCCATGGTCTGGTTTGTTCGTATGGTCGCAGAACACAGTGAAGTGGACATCGCCGCCACGTGCTATGAACCGGCTAGTGCTACGGGCGCCTCATTATCCACAATGAAGGAAGAAGACTTTGTATGCCGTGAGTATTAATACCCAATTTACATCATAAGTATACCATAAAAATAAAGATTCTGCATTACAACTATTTGTACCCCGTAATTTTAGAACGACCAGAGATTATGAAAGACCCTCAGGATACCATTGTTAACTTTGGTGAAGATGCCGTATTCACTTGTGTAGTAATTGGAGAACCGAAACCAGAAATAGTGTGGTTACGCGATTCGGCAACCGTGCCCCTAGACTCAGATCGTTACGAAGTAATGAACAATGGTACACTCATGGTACATTCTGCAGATGAAAACGATGTAGGGATATTTGAATGTAAAGCAAAAAATCCCGCAGGAGAAGTGAAATCAAAGCCAGCAAAAATGATGGTACACACAAAACGAGACGCAAATGGTAAGTTTATGTAATTTATCATCATGATCTATGAGAAAAATATATATTTGTTCTGCGAAATACTAATGCAGTTCGATAATACTTTTAGGTTTTCCAGTATTCACTGTACTTCCTCGCAATCAAATAGTAAGACTGAATAAAAAAGTTAAATTTGATTGCGTCGCTTCTGGCAATCCTGCACCACATATAATATGGTTTTTTAATGGAGCACGAATGTTGCTAACAAAACGCATAACGCTGAGAAAGAATGGATCTATCGTTATTGAGAGAATAGAAAGCAGTGATACAGGCTTATATACATGTCAGGCCGAAAATTTAAATGGTCAAATTACAGCCAACGCTACGCTCGAAGTTATGGGTAAATATTAAACTTTAGCCTGCGATTAATTCTATAGAAATTCTGAAATTATTTTCACTTTTACATTTTTTCAGTGGCACCTGCATTCATTGTTGTTCCAAAAGATGATGTTGTTACTATAGGAGAAACAGCTGAATTTAAATGTACAGCCAGAGGATTACCAAAACCAGAAATAACATGGTACAAGAATACCATGACCTTACCTGACAGTCCAAAAATAATTTTATCTGATGACAACCAAAGATTAACAATTACACAACTATCGCGAGACGATGAGGGATTATACCATTGTAGAGCAGAAAACTCCGAAGGTCTGACAGAAATATCAGCTATCCTTAAAGTGGTAGAAGTAAAAATCATAACACCAAAAATTATATTAAAACCCGAAGATACCGATGCGTTTAAAGAGACATCTATTCAATTGCCTTGTGAAGTACTGAGTGAACCACCTGCTATAATTGAATGGAGAAAGGATGGGACCCATGTACAACAAAATAGAAGAATTTCAATTTCTGTGATCGGAAGTTTGATCATTAAAAACGTCACCGTTACTGATACTGGTCGTTATGAGTGTTCAGCTTTCAACAAGTATGGACGGGACACCACTTCAGCTTTTCTGACCGTTAAAGACTATGTTTTGCCTGGTGATGAATATGTTAAAATAGCCTTGACGGAAGCGACCCGCGATATTGATCAGGCTATTGCTAACACTATGAATAAGTTATTTAACAAAACGGCCGCTAATACTGATATAGCTGATCTCTATAGAATTACTCGATTTCCTAACGCTCCAGCACGAGAAGCAGCTCGCGCTGCAGAAATATATGAAAGAACACTGGAAAAGGTAAAAGAATTCGTACAATCAGGATTAAAAGTTACTTCAGCCGAACCTTTTAATTATGAACAAGTTCTTTCTAGACAACATTTAGAAGTTATTGCGCGTATCTCTGGCTGTGTTGCACATAGAGAAGAAAAGGATTGTTCTGACATTTGTTTTCACCTTAAGTATCGCAGTTTAGACGGTAGTTGCAATAATTTAGCGCATCCCACTTGGGGTTCATCGCTCAGCGCATTTAGAAGAATACTTTATCCGGTGTACGAAAATGGATTCAGTCAACCTATAGGATGGAATAAAAATGTTAAATATAACGGGTACAAGTTGCCTAGTGCTCGACTTATATCAACAACTGTTATAAGTACCGAGGCAATTTCAGAAGACGTGGAAATTACGCACATGGTTATGCAGTGGGGTCAATGGTTAGATCATGATGTAGATCATTCTCTTCCATCAGTGAGCTCACAGACTTGGGACGGGGTAGATTGCAAGAAGACTTGTGATTATTCTGCGCCATGCTTTCCTATTGACGTACCCGAAGGCGATCCACGCATTAACAACCGTCGCTGCATTGATTTCATAAGGACTAGTTCAGTTTGTGGATCGGGAATGACATCAGTGCTGTTCGGCAAGCTACAACCAAGGGAACAAATTAATCAGCTTACTTCTTTTATTGACGCTTCACAAGTTTACGGTTTTGAAAAGGCTGTGGCTGAGGATTTGCGCGACTTCACTAACCAAAGTGGTTTATTACGAGTGGGAGCTACATTTCCCGGAAAGAAACCTTTGTTACCAACAATTGGGTTAAACAGCATGGATTGTAAACGTGACCTGGAAGAGAGTAACCGCAACTGTTTCGTAGCAGGAGACATAAGAGCTAACGAGCAGATTGGACTGGCAGCAATGCACACTATTTGGGTGCGCGAACATAATCGGCTGGCTACTCAATTAAAAAATATAAATCCCTTCTGGGATGGTGACCGCGTATATCATGAAGCCCGGAAAATTGTAGGCGCTGAAATACAATTTATAACTTATGAACATTGGTTGCCACTGATTCTAGGGTCCGAAGGATATGAGGAATTAGGTGAGTACAAGGGATATGACTCAAATATTAATCCATCGGTTTCTAATATATTCGCTACCGCAGCTTTAAGATTCGGCCATTCTTTAATTAATCCTATTCTCCATCGCTACGATGAAAATTTTGAACCGATTCCCCAAGGCCACTTACAATTACGTAACGCATTCTTCGCGCCATGGAGACTCGCCGACGAAGGGGGAGTAGATCCGCTGATCAGAGGTATGTTCACTACTCCAGCAAAACTTAAAACTCCGACCCAAAATCTTAATTCTGAACTAACGGAACAACTATTCCACAAGGCTCATGCAGTATCTCTTGACTTAGCTGCTATTAACATACAAAGAGGACGCGACCATGGCCTACCACCCTATACTAAATGGCGAGAATTCTGCAACATGACCGAAGTCGACAGTTTTGACGATTTGGCAAACGAAATAACAAACAAGGAGGTAAGAGACAAACTTCAGAAACTTTATGGATCTGTTCATAACATTGATGTTTGGGTGGGTGGAATTTTGGAAGATCAAGTGGGTGGAGGAAAAATCGGGCCTTTGTTCATGTGCATTTTAGTGGAACAATTTAAACGGCTAAGAGATGGGGACCGTTTTTGGTATGAAAATCCAACAACTTTTAAACCACAACAATTGCAGCAAATTAAAGAAACCAGCCTAGCTCGAATTCTATGTGACAACGGAGACACGATTGATACAATAGGTGAAAATGTGTTCATACTGCCGGAAGTTCAGGATGGGCTTATTTCTTGTGAAGATTTGCCATCAGTGGATCTACGTTATTGGGCCGACTGTGAGAGCTGTGAAAATGATGAGGAAGATGAAATAACTCGATCGCGCAGAGACGTTTCATCGGTTGATGACATTTACTCACGATTCGGAGATTTAGAAGAACGCATGAACGCACTTGAAGCTGTTAATGACAAAATGACTAAAACTGTAAATGCTTTGAAAAAACGTATAAAATATTTGGAGAATACATGCAACGCAGCTTAATTTTGTTTTTATTCTTTAATAGTTTTAATTAAATATTTATAACTATGTACAATTCGCTAAATTATAGATGTAATGTTAGGTTAAAATAACTAAGTTTCCGAAAAAAAAAATGTATTTTCTTTTGTAGTGTAACTATGATTCAATTTCTCTTCTCTACGTTACTTTATGATTTTCAGTAATTATATAATAATTATAAGAATTGTAACATAGTTACTATAGATTTAATTAGTACATGTAAGGTTTCTAGTCTTAATAATATTTTACCGGTGGTAGGTCTGTTACCGGAGACCGACTAGGTGGGTACCACCGCAGCTCCTATTTCAACCGCTAAACAGTAGTGTGCAAACATTTCTGTGTTCCGGTTGAAGGGGGCTGTAGCTAGCTAAATTACTGGGGTAACGAGACACAACACCTTATGTCTCCAGGCGACGAGCGCAACGTGGTGCAGTGTATACCATCTTCACTAGCGCCACGTTGCTATGGGCAAGCGTATCACTTACCATCAAGTGAACGCCTTGCTCGTCTCGTCGCCAAGTAGATTTAAGAAACAATTGTAAATTTGTAAATATAACTTTAGATTTATCTTCAAAGCTTATGTAAATTTTGCACAAAAATCTTTTAGAAATTAGGTATAAATGTTATAGTAGTAGATATAATTTATTTCTGTGAATTTAATTTTGCTATTGTAGCTTCTATTTCTAATGCTGGTGTTGACTGCTAAAGACAGTATTAAACAGTTATTTTGCAAACGATTATTTTGAATTCAAGTAGTGTATGAGTTTTTTCTGGTTTATTTAAAGATGTATTGATGAAAGCGATCAGGTTCCGTCCTAAACCATAAATTAAAGAAAGTCCGTTCTTAGAAACAAGGCCACGTGCCCTTGAGGACTCTTAGCTACGTAATTATATTATAAGTATTACTAATAAGAAAATATACTTAAGGTTATATAAATTTAATCGTATATGCTAATTGCTGTATTAAAGCTTCTAAAATAATACAAAAATAACAAAAAAAAGTATAAAAAAAGAGGAAATACAAAAAAATTAGTTGTTAGTGTTTTATGCTAAAGGAGCAGGAGAAAGGTGTTAAGTGTGTTGATATAATACTCAGAGGTGCCATTGATTGTATTCGTTAATTTATTTAGAGTAACAATGTTGAAGTAAGAATTATCGTTTTTTTTTGAATAAACTATTCTTTTAAAGAGCAGGTATGGTAGGTGATAAAGTGAGAAGTGCAACACGGGAGACTAAGTAATTTTTATGGAAACGAAGAAGGTTTACTTAGAATTAACTTACTATTTTATAAGTACTTATAGTAACAAATATACATAGTGGTAATGGTTGAAAGAATGTAAGCGAGTTGGTGCGAATGCGTGCTAAATTACGAATTGATAATGTATTCACGGACGCAGGTAAAATACGTATTGCATAATCGGAACACTTAACATATTGGTGATAACCGATACGAGACTGGCAATCATCCATCATCACCAGAAAGTTCTCGGGGATACACAGAATGTGACGCCACGTTGTTTATTCGGACATTTTAAAAGATGAAATTGTCTTTTACTAAGTTTTTGGGAAAACAACTAAACCTGGACTGACACAATAAAAATATCTACAATCATTTACCGTTTGTAGTAATTCATTAACAGATTCACAAGTGATGTTCGAGGTGTAAAATTTAGGATTAAAAGTGCGAAATAAATGTTTGATGAACTATTGTTAGCTAGTGTAGCGCTATTGTTTAATGAATATGACAGCTCTAATGACGTTCCCATTGCTGGGACTCGGCGTCTTCCCTCACAAGGACAGACGCAAGACCTCCACCCCAGAATATTAAGCCAGCAGATATGATATGTTATGAACAGATTCCACCACAGTTATCACGAGATTCAAGTAACATTCCGTTCGTTACTGAAGTAATTCTGCATCGAAGTTAAAAACTCAAATGGAAAGTTACAGTAAGAAGAGCAGCGCATGTTTTAAGCAGCATCGATTACAGCCGATTCCAAAACATATTTGTCTTAAATATTTATTCATTGTAAGTTTTCAATGTTTAGCTTTTAGATTAATTATTATAAGGTTCGAAGTGAAATAGAAATGCAACATGAGGAAGGAAAAGGAAGATTCGTTCAGCTGGTATAGTTAAGGTTTAGTCTATCTGCGTGTGTTTCCTTTCTTTAACTAATGCCGGATGGTGCAATGATGAACATGTTGATTATCGGTCTGGGTGAATATTCATGAGGCGGACTCTTTCTAACTATGTAGTTTTACTTTATTGATATTTTACATTAATTATCCGTGTTTAGCGTGTAATTTACAATTAATTATAATATAAAAATAATAAGGTAATCAGTTTAACATTTAGAATAGAAAATGAAATATTCTTTCGTGCATGCAACTTCCTCAAATGTCTACATCTGTATTATTGCCTACTATGTATTGTGAAATGTATTAAAATGAAATATTCTTTCGTGCATGCAACTTCCTCAAATGTCTACATCTGTATTATTGCCTACTATGTATTGTGAAATGTATTAAAATGAAATATTCTTTCGTGCATGCAACTTCTTCAAATGTCTACAACGGTATTATTGTCTACTATGTATTGTGAAATGTATTAAAATGAAATATTCTTTCGTGCATGCAACTTCCTCAAACGTCTACAACTGTATTATTGTCTACTATGTATTGTGAAATGTATTAAAATGTATTAAAATGAAATATTCTTTCGTGCATGCAACTTCCTCAAACGTCTACATCTGTATTATTGCCTACTATGTATTGTGAAATGTATTAAAATGAAATATTCTTTCGTGCATGCAACTTCCTCAAATGTCTACATCTGTATTATTGCCTACTATGTATTGTGAAATGTATTAAAATGTATTACACTAGAAATAATTTTAAAACTTCTTATATAATGTTAAACTATTTACTTCTCTATGTATATGGCAAAATTTAAACAACCAATCATTATAATAATGTATTACATTTCCAAGAAAATTGAACATTAAAACATCGGAATTACAAAATAGAACAAAACAAATTAAATAAACTAAGCGTTATATTTGGATTTGTAGTCATTTGAACATTTAATGTTAACGCCATCGAAGAATATTGGTTAGGGCTCTGTCTTATCATATACTTAATGATAATTAATGTTGTAAACATTTATTCGTTATTGATGTTTCATTGTTTATGCTTAAATGAATGGTGATAATGGAAAGGAATACAACGGTTAAGTAATTGTGTAACGATGACGGCGCTGTGTATTATCGTAGGTAGTTATGTGTCGATTAGAATCAAATTCGGTCATATCCAAAATACATGTCACTATGATAAAAAAAAAAGAAATAGAAAAGAAGATTCTTGAATGTACTCCACGATCCGACCAGGTTTCTTTCTAATCTACACATATAATTATTAAAGTAAAATTTCTTCATTATTGGTGTTTAGTATGTATCGATAGGATTAGTGTTTGGTCGAAAACGAAATGCAACATATGGAGTGACCAAGGATGGTGAACGACCCATAAAATTTATAGGCACGGGATTGATTTCAGTGCAATAATACTTTACTATCCTATTTTTACTGTACTTTTGAAAAGTATTAATGCTCATTTAAAAAAAAAACTCCCGTACAGTAAATTTTTTTTATAATTTCTTTATTTATACACCAAATTCTTTTATACGGTACTTACTTTCCAAACGAAACCGTGTAAAAAGACATGAAGTACATAGACAAAAAGCGGAAACTAAACGAAAGGCTAAAATTTATATGTATTTAAACTGCTGTGAAAATAAGTTAAAGGAATTCCCTTTCTGATTTTCTAAAAGATTACACATTAAACTTTTAAAATTACAACAAACTCGCTTTTTTTAATCGTGCTAAATCGAGTGAAATCGTTTAAAAAAAGACTGTGACAACAGAACTGAGTGTATAATTTTTTGATTTCCAATTACTTTTTTAAAGCGTATCCGTTCAAATTAATATTTTCAACATTTTTAGTTCATTTAAGAAAATGTTTCTAGTTCACTATCCCTGGAGCGCGGCATGTAAATAATCAGGACGAAAGGTTCAATTTATTCAAGTAGAATATTATAATTGTTGTCGTAGATGTTAAGATTAACTTTACCATTCGGTTTTTTTTTTTAATAACCTAATTTGGCATGTGATTAAAAGATATGCAACATAGGAATGATTGTAAGCGTATAATACAGAGGAAATGGTTAATATCTTAATTAGTTTAGTTCATAGCTAATATTCAATGTAAAATTACGAAAATGACTACATAAATGTACAAGCTACTAAAAAAAATGAATTTAGCTACTGAAACATGTTTACGTATTGATTTTTATTAAATTTGTTTGTATGTTAATTGAAATTGTGCCGTCATGCGGAGAAAGGTCTGACAAAATTATTCTCTCGTTTAACTTAAATATTCATTTACTATAGCGACGTCATTAACACATTATTCAGATATTACCAATATACAGAGCGTTCATCCCTTTTATTTACTAAATTAACTACTCTATAATTATGCCCGGAAAAAAAAAACATTATTTAATGATACATAAAGATTTGTTAATCAAAGTTTATTCGTCTATTAATCATCAATCATCATCTAATCTAAAAATAACTAAAATTATATTTTTTACATGCTAATGACATTTCTACAAATGACTGCATAGTAATTATTTTACGTTATGTTATAAGATATCATTTAACCATAAATAGTAAATTTTATCAAAATATAAATTGCTTTAACTAATCTGTAAATTCTACTGTCGACATTTGTAGTGAAACCAGTTGTAAGGAAAATTCTCATCCAGAACTTATCATTAGCCGGAATATGCTTACTACCGGACGAAGCCCTCAAATCATCCTTAAGTATCTCCACACCAATCGATCCTGCACTTCCCGCGACCTTCACCAGATCGTCGATCTCCAATGTACAAATGTTATCGGTTCCAGGCAAATAAAAGCCACTCTCAATCAGCTTTAACCACCTATAAACTGCTGGACATAGGCTTTTCCCAAAGTGATAATTGGGAGAGACCTATGTCCAGCACTCCATAAGCAGTAAGAAACAATCCTGGGCATGTTGAACAGCGTCCATCTTCATCGTCTTCTAAAGTGTAATTCGCAGCTTGTGCTGTTTAGTATTTTCCACAGAATTCAAATTAACTGCCTGCATGGTACTTCCCTTGACAAAATGGTCCCTACCTTTTACAGATGTCGCTAAATTTAACTAGGTGTTAGTCAACACCGGCACCTTGCATATGAGAGTCAGTTTTCTCTTCTCCCGAATATCACTTAAGATTATGTGAAATTAGGATCAAACGGCCAAATTAAATAAAGTAAAAAAGATGCCCTTGCATACTGAGACCACTATTGGCATTTCATCTGAATTGTAAACTCGGTTCACATTTACCATTTCATGGTTATGATGTCTTATAACATATTATTTTCATTTAAGTTCAAAGTGTAATAAAAAAAAATGAAAAACGTATTCAGTGTTTCATTTCAATATTGCAAACTAATTCCCCAATAAAGCAGAAATAAAATAAACGAAATAGATAAATATTTAAAACTCGTGTATTTCCAACAAATAATATTACAAAAATAAATAACCAAAATAATGTCTAACAATTGAGTCTAAGTCGAAGACTTTATACTCCTACATATTTTGTATGCCTACCTATAGCTAGTATCTGGTTTTTATCCTTATTCCGTACTTGAACTTCCAGGAAAGCTATTTTCTTGCCAACCTTCTTAGTGACGGCTTCTACTTCTATATTATCGCCTTCTCTGGCTGCAGTTAGGTAACTGGAATAAATATTTTCACAAAATTAGTACACCTTATAGAAAAAGTGAACAAAAGAATACCAAATCTTGTTAGATTCAGATTTATGTGTACCAATGCAACTAACTTATGCATTTAATGATAGCACTTAATTACTGCTGTAATATTTTTAACATACAATCAATCAATTATTCAATTTTGGTGCTACATAAAAGATTGCTCTCAAGCACTCTGTAATCTGACAATCACTTAAAAAATTATAAATAAAATAAAATTAAAAAAATGCTTTGTATCATACCTTACACTGAGATCTATAGAGACACCCCTTGTCTCTACATTATCATTAGCTGTAAGGGCATATGTTGAAATAGCATCAACAAGATGTGCAATGAATCCTCCATGCAGAGTTCCTCTTTGATTCAGATGCTCAGGCCCAACTTGGAACTCTGTCAGCATCTTGCCATTACTGCAACACACCACCTTGACCTATCAATGAAACAAAATGGTATTGTAACTATTTGGAAGCAAAAGCAAAAATGGACCACACCCCAAATTTTTGTTTCTGTTAAAATTTTACTATTTCCTCACTTTTGACTATGGAGAAAACAGAAAAAGAATAAAGTTCTTTTTAACAAATATAAAGAATCTAAAAGATCATTCAACATTATAAGATTGTGCATGAAAACAAATAAAATTGAAAATTATAAATAAATTTTCTTCATTTCAATTTAAGCTCTGCAAATTGGTTTGGAGCTCAAAAATACTACATTTTGAAAAGAATGTTGGCCTTCACCTTAACAAAAGACCTCCATCTTGTATGCCTTTAAAAATTATCTAAGATTTCCAGAACAAAGTTATTGACTTTCTAGTTAAAAGTATAATTACGAAATTGTTCATCCATAAGGACAACAATTCATAAGAAATGGTTTAATTTAAAGAAAAACTCTGAAATATTTACACTACCAAAATATTTTCACAAGGCCACTACTACAACTCAGCAAAGGATATCATATAATACTGTAACATGTCGCTTGGAGCAGGAGCTGTAAAATCAATACGGACGCTGGGTTTGACGCAATCGTAGTACAGGCGTAGTATATACTGCTACATACAGATTGGTACAGACAAAATTATATAACAAAAGATGGAATATTTTTAACACAATTTTTCGCAATCATTTACACAGAAAGATTTTTAATCATATATAAACCCGTAAACAAAATCGCAGTTTCATGAAAATGTCAACAAACGGTTACCTTGCGAAGATTTTGATCAAAACACTTCGTAGTCGCAATTGTTTTACTGAATAATTCCGCAACCTTGGCTGCTTTACTACACATTGTTTATATAATATGAATAAGTTACATTAATTAATGATATAAAATTTTAGTCGCTGTTCTTATAATTAAAAATATTTAAGAACGCCTGTTCCGAAGTCTACTTAAGAATGATCAGCTTGGAGGGACTAAAAAGAAACATCGCAACTGACTTTGACAGCGAGCACCGCCATAGATTAATTATTGAATAAAAAAATACTTATAACATTTTTTTCATTAAGCCTTTTATATAAAACTATATATAGAAAAGTTATCTATTAACAAAATGTTTATTAATTAAAATAGGTAGTTGTTTTCCCTAACTACAAAATATTATTTCCAGAGCATAAGTTGCAAAGAAGGTTTACATCCATATAGAATAAAAAAAAGTATTTTTTTTTATTTCACGAAACGCACAAGACGTTCACATCATTATAAATGATATGTCTGCCCGTAACAATGTGGCGCTAGTTAAGATTATTAAGGTATTAGTGTGTATACACTACAGCACATAGTGCTCGCCGCTTCCAAGACACAAGATGTTAATTCTCGTTACCCTAATAATTTCACTAGTTACACTGCTTTTCAAATCGGAACACAGTAATGTTTATACATTTCGATTTGACTGCTAAAACCGGCACTGCGGTTAACATAGTTCCTGACAATACATGCCTACCACTAGTAAAACTGTGTAAACTTTTTTAGTAAGTACCTTTTTTTAAATTACTTGTTTTAAGTATTATTTTCTACAAAAAAAAAGTAAATTAATGAAATATTGTGCTAAGGTTTTTGTTTATCCCATTAATTTTGTATAAAGTTCCTTTATCATTTAATGTAGAAGGCTGGAATAGATTAAAAAAGTGGAGTGTTATGCAAATTAATACTCACGAACTCATTGAACATTTTTTTGAACCTGCAAAAATAAAACAGGCAATTATGCAGATGGATGAATTTAGTCTTCAATTTTGGTACTTAGTTGTTTAATATCCATTAGCGATATACAGTTGCGCTAATTACAATAATACAATATTCAACTAAGTGGAATTGATTTCTTTCAGTTGAATGGAGGCACAGTAACTAAATCATGTTACTGTGCTTCCATTCAATATGGTCATTCAATATTGGACATTCAATATCGTGGTGTAGCCGCACATTACACACATACAATACATAGTTATAAACTCCTTGTATGCAGCCATTATATTCAGATCAAATTATTATTAAATTTGTAAAGAAAGTCATAATATTGTTAACGTCAGTGTGTATAAATAGCAATAGAGTTTCGGAATAAAATTACTCTTCAATATGTCCAGGTTAAATAGTCAACACATTTATTTACACAATACCTATCCGCCAGTGGCAGTTATGATCATCATCGTGAAGTTTAGCAGTCAGATTGTGAAAACTTAGGTTATGTTTATCTTTTATTCTTCAGATTATTGTCTGAGTGCTTATTTGCTTATAATATATATTTGCTTTAATAACTGTTATTATGACTAACGCTATAAAACTTATGCCTTTTCTTAGTGCTTCTGTTACTAAAGAAAACTTACTATATGCATTTCAAAAGTGTGCATATTTGAAACGCCTAAGTATTTTAACTTAATAAATATAATCTTTTTATTTATCATTCTTTTCTCTTTTCCCTTTTTTTTTTCTAAACCTAAATGGTCATCATATGGAAGGGATATTACTAATATTAAAATATTATTAGACTAAATCAGTATCTGGCTTAATTTTTACAGCGTCTACCAATAAAACAAATTGAAAGAAATATTTCCGAGTTGTAACAACAAAGCGTTATTACAAATGTCTTTTCTAATATAAAGAAACAAATAAACATTTCTCTTAATGTTCTCTGTACTGGAAGTCGGGGCCATCTCCAATAAGGATAGAGTCAAGGACATTTATTCGCCAGGCTAGCGTAGATGTTTACGAAACCTGTTCTTGGAACTCGTCGTTCTCTTAACGTTGTTTTTCTTCGACGGAAGCTTAAGCTCAGTGGGGGAACGAACCCGCGCCTTTTCACTTACAAACTAATAACGGCTTCACTTCTAAAAAAAATTCATATAAACAATAAGTTGTTAAGTAAAGAATAACTTACGGATTCATAATCATAGAGCATTATTAAAACGTTCAATTAGACGTTGATAAGATGTTATAAAAAAAATACAATATTTAGCAACCTGCTGTAGACGACGACCGATTTATGAGTAAAAAACTATTTTTTTATTGCAGTAAATTTTATGCTAACCAAATTACTATGTTATGGTCTGGTGAGAAACGTTATGTTTACGTTGTTTTAATAATTGGTTACAATTATCAATTTTTATACGAAACGCAGCGTAAATTTAACATTTCGCATTTTGTAAGAAAATTTCGTTTAGTCATGGCGTGCCAGTTAGGTAATATTATATATATGCAAAAACGGGACGTCGGTTATAGTATTTAAAAAAAAAGCCTGGTCTTAGCAGATTGCAAACAAAGCTTTGTAAATGCACTTACGATTTCAAGGACTGATTACATCGATCTAACCTAGACATGGATCCACACGACCTGATACTAAATGAAACAAATAGACGCAGGTTGAATGAAATACCACAATGCGCATTTAAGTTCTTCAAGTTTTATATCTGTTTGCATTGAATAATACTCGACAATTAAATTATTTATTTATCATGCTATAGAATTCTTATAACATCCTTCTCCTTCCTTCTTGATCCTTATAACACAAAAATATCTAAAGTCTTAAGAAAAGTGAATAAAGTTTTTTTAAAGAAAAAAAACATTTTCGCGTCATTATTAAGTTATAATGAAAACTCAATTATACTCATTTGTATAGAGTCCCTTGTGATGGAAGAACCCATGTCCCAGTAATAGGATCAGGTAGTTGTTTATTTAAATCACATTTTTCTTTTGTTACAAAGGAATAACAAATGACCTCAGTTTCACATGATGTTAAGTAACAACGAGGCCGAAGAAAGTGAAGCGTGCTTGTCCAGAACACTCTGGCTTTCAAATTACTTGATCGAGAGTTTGAACTGGTGACCTCTGTATAAAACAAGCGATTAAGTTAAATTCTTAATTTTGAATCGCTATATATTTGAAGTCTCTATACAGAATAATACATTTTACATTACTGTAACTATGTATTTAAAAAAAAATCTAGATAGCATCATAAGGAAATATTTCACAACTGAATATTGATCACGGGTTTTTTTCTCATGAATGATTAACAAACATATAATTAAATTTATTTTGTTTATATTAAATTAAAACACCAACCTACTTATTAATAGAGCCGTAGGGTCTCACATCGAGCAGCTACCTCGCTTACATAAATAGATTTAACACAAACTTCTATGATTGCGATATTGTTTGCGTTTTTAAAAGCGCCTTAATTTATTCCGCCATTGCATAGACCTATGTTTAATTTGCACGGTATTCATAAAACATTAAATGAATAGCTCGCTGTTATCGAAACTCTTTCTACGTTCGTTTCATCTCGTAATTGATACGTCCACGTCAAATGTTGTAACGTAAAATCACGGCGTACACTTTAAATATCGCATTATCGTACTTAACGGTCATTCCCATTCGAGACGTATCTATAGCAACTGTTACACAATTAATGTGTATATTATCTTGACATCGTGTACACTTCCTCTTGTCTCAGGATTTCTATTCGACTCTCACATTGTAGTAGATCATTAAGGCGGCGCAACATTATGCGTAAGATGCGTAACCACTTAGATAAAGAGACGTGGGAGTGAAATAACTCCAAAAGTTATGCAACGGAACTTTGATCATTATAATAGACAAAGTTGAGATTGCGGCATTTTCTATTTCCATTATTTTTTTCTTGCTTCGTAAATTTTAGCACGGCGCATCAAAAAGATTATAATAATTGCGTAACTGTTTTTACTCTTAAATTACGGAAGTCTGTTAATTAGCTGTGTGTGTGTGTATTTTATGAATTTTACGGAGTTATTCAATAATTCGTAATACATAATTCAACAAACCCGCTTGTCGCCGGTTCATGGTGAATAAATACGCGGTTAATGGCCAGAACGGATTGAATTAATTTTTACAAGCTTGAAGTTGGTAGTAAGTCCTTTATTTGTATTTATATTTTATGTTTTACACACAAGCAATTTAATAACGTCGGGTTTACGACGGGCACCATCGCCGCTTGCATCATCACGTAACATGAACTTTCGCCTCGTGTCGCTTCCGTGCTTATTTTCCGAAGCCACTCTTCAATTATTACTATCCTTCCTGGACATCCCACATATAGATGTGTGTACTTATGTACAGCTATTGCCTTCTGATGTAATATTTTGAGTGACCCGTCAACAATCAATATCTCCCAACTCGCATATGGTCGGCGTGGTGGATTGGCCTTGACACTTTCCATCCGAGAAAAAGCCTCGTGACAGAACAACGAAAACATTGCGCTTTGTCACTTAACATCATCTAGAAATTGAGGTCATACCTAGCCCATTGTACATAAGAACAAACACTTGTAATGCAATTTATAGATTTTTTTCACTTACAACTTTTGTGCATCGATGGAAAACAGTCATAGTTACCTATCAATTGGCAATCGTAAGAAATTCGGCCGCCTACGGTTTCCTTCGCTGAAATAAACAAAAGTTAAAAAAAATGCTACAGCGATATGATTCCATACACATCTTTTGTTTTCGCAGCTCTCAATGATGAGTTGGAATGATACTTTGAAGTACATTTCTGTAACAAATGTAATTATTAGAATAATTCGTAAGTAATTCAACGTCATGATTTTTTAAAAACATTAATTTTTCTGTAAAGTTTTACTGATATTAATTGAAAATCGAGTATTACATCCACTTCCTGACAAATACTATGGATCAGCTTTTGAAAAGAAACCACGTATTTATAAATATTTATAAATGTATCGTACGATACATTTCTTAAAAACAATAATTACACTGTTGTGGTTATATATTTTAACAATTCTTTATAGTTTGAGTACAATTGAATATTCGTAAACTACATTGAATCAAATTTATTAAACCTCAGCCGTCTTTAAAAACTAATTTTATTTTAACGTAGATAACAATAAAGTATAACAGTTAACATCTTACAAAAGACAAAACAGTTCAGAGCGTTCTAGGCAAAACGTTCAAATGGTTAATTTAAGGTAAATTTGACCATATTACTAAAGAATACGAATGTAATTTTATTGTTATCTGTAAAACAATGAACCAAGGTAACACGTTTACTTCCTGCGTTTTTAATGGACAATTATTTCTTCCTTGGCCGGAGAGTTTAAATTACCTCTATCGAAGCATCATTTTTGTTTTATTGTTCTTCACATTATTACATTATCATATTGTATTCAAAATGTGTTGGTTTTATTTTGTATTATAATAAATATGACTCGCCAATTTATCAAGGAAGCTTCACTTAACATCTTATTCACAGTTGTATGCTTGTGTGTGTAGAACAAAATTATAAAAGGAAGTGAATATTATTATGTCCGTAATTATATATTACAACAATTTTTTTGTTTTACCTAGACACAAATTAGATAGTTGTTTCAAGATAAAAATATCCAAGGTGTCTTTTTATATGTCGAAGTTTCATTGTGATTTAACATTAAGAACTTAAGTCATTTATATTAATTACATACTCCGGTTCTGAGTTCGTTTTGCAATAAATTCGAAGATCCAAATGCCGGCGGAGTTTTTTACTGTTAAATGTTATAATTTCTCTATAACTTTAAGTAACATTTTCAGAAAATACTCGATATTACATGATTTACGACTAGCTAAATAAAGAAAGATGCGGCGGCGATGTTTTTTTATGAGAACACAAAATTATTGAATTGAATGTTAAGTGATTAAAATCGGTTTCACTTTTACTTCATATATGTATAGCGTAGCTTCCTAAACTTATCTAATGAATAATGTAATAAGTCACTAAAATGTACGTAGCTTTGTAAATATAGATAGACCAGCGCTTGAGTATAAACTATGCTGAATTAAAATGGGTTAGTTTATTTTTTACTATAGATAAATAGAAATGTTTTACACTGAATCTCTGTGCCTGCTCTTGAGGGTGCTTATGAAGATGACGCATAGAAAAAATTACAGAACAACATCGCCGACCTCTCATGGAAACGTAATAAGGAAACAAGCACCCACGCATACCTCAGTTCAATAGACATGCGAATAGGTACGCACATCCTCAATTATGAAATCGCAATTTTAGGAACTATTAGTAATCGCTAGGTCTCCTTAAGCTCAAAACCCTAGCCGTCATTTGACACTAGAATATATTTTTTATGAATATAAAAAACATAACACATTTGTTAACGTGTTAATAACCTATTCTTAATTTATTACTACAGTTACTAAAACAGATATGACGAGATGTATATAATTTCTTTATTGATCCTTTTTTTACATAAAAATTAATACGGACAAAATGAAGAGAAAGTTCTATTAAGATAATCTGTTGTGCCAATGATATTCAGGTATTGGCTCATCTAGGTTTCTACTTAAGCACTAAACGTGGTATTAATATTAATGCAATGGACAAAACCTGCTTGATGAGACATCTCGTTACGCAAGGACCCAGAAATATTTCGTTGGCATTATCTGCATGACCTCCACGTTCCAGCTCTCTCTAGATTTTCTATTACAACAATCGTATCGAAACCGGCTAATTTTAAGTTATATAATTTTAATATGTTACAAATAACATTGTGTAAGAGCATTATCTAAATAAATGATATTAGCATATACACAACTGCAAGTCACGATCGATGTGAAGAAAACCGAAAGAATGAAAACAGTAAGAGGCACATTTCAAACTAAAAGTGCTGGGGGCTGTTAATTTCCTTTAATACCGCGAAACGAAGTTTAAGTAGAATTACTTTAATGACAAAGACTTGCAATCCAGTTTTTTATTTAATTTTTAAAATACGATGCCGTGATGCCATAAATAGTCTGGATGCCATACAAACCTCTATCGAACAACAATCTATCAGTGTGGAGATAGCTTCAGCGGTAAGGTCTTCTGACTGATTATAATAGTGTCCCATCGTGACCACGTTATTTATCACTGACATACATAAATACAGGTAACTTTCCTATTACCATAGATAACTTTCTAGAAAGCAGCGTGTTGTGTGGGATAGTACAAAAGGAGATGTTAAAAAGGACGTTCCGAAAATTTTCAACGAAACATAAATTAATAAAAAAAAAAACTAAAAATTATAACCAAACATATCTTACTTGAAACTAATTTAATCGATTTAATTTCTTCGTCACCGTTGCTCAGTATATTAAATGTAGCGTTTCTTTTTTAAAGCTCTGTTTCCATTAAAAGTTCTTGTATCATCGTCTCTCGTAAGAAAAATATAATTCCACATTGCTTGCTGTTGCATACCAGGTTTACGTGGTAAGTGATACACCTGCTCATAACAATGTGGCTACCCGGGTAGTTTCATTAGCGACGGCGATGTAATGAATACAGTAATCTTTTCACACTACTCTTAGGCGACAGAAATAGGAGTTGCAGTGATACCTAACGAAACGGAAAAAGTAAAAAAAGTCGCGCTGGTAGACGAGCAGTACTTCTATCCAAAAGCGGATTAAAAGTTTGTTAATTTTATAAAACCATGACGTAAATCAAATCAACATAAAGCTCCTCTAGAATTCATTAAAATAACATTCATTATCGAATCTTGAATGTTATTACTTTTGGTACCTAAGTAAAAACCTGATAGGTTTACCTGTTTCTAGAATTATAACGCTATGAACTATTCAGCTGCTCGCTAAAGATATAATTAAGCATTATTACCTCAGTAATTTCACATCCTTTGGCGCCTTTCAATTTAATACCGCGAATAGAAAAATATTTATTGAAATTTACACCCTTTGCCAATAGACGCCTGCTACCAATAAAATGTATTGGTTATTTATCTAAAACATATTTATAATAAATTATATATTGATAAATATATATCTGTACTACAGACATTACATAATTTACTTAAATTTTTTAATCAAGAGTTAACTATTATATAAATATTCCCAAAACAAGACGAAATAGACGTACAATTTCATAAAATACTTCGACTTTAACTGTGTAGTGATATAAAAAGGTAAAAAAAAGATGGTTTACAATAACAATAAATGTATTTATAAAACGTTTGAAATATATGCAAAGTTTAAAACATAAACATTTTACTATCAATCGTCTGCTTTCTTAGTTTAATTTTTTTTTACAAACTTGAAAATTAACCATAAAAATAAAACTATAATATATCTCTGGTAACAATAATATTTTTAGCCTCATGGTAATGAAATACACAAAGTAACACTATGACTATAAATATATTCGTGTTAGATTTCTTTGCTATTCTCATAAAAATATCTAGACGTATTATTAAAAATTTTAATTTTTGGATTTTTTTTTAATCAGAGTTTACCATCGGAAGAAGATAGTCACATATCACTTTCTTGGACAAATATGTGGATGTGACAATTTGTGATCATGTTTTTCTCATTTCCAAAAGGATATTTTATACAGCTTGCTTCATACGGCTTTAATGAATAATTACAATTAAAAGTTCTCATAATTTATAAACTCTTAAATCTTTATCGACCTAAAAAAAATTGTTTCGGTGGTTGCATTAAAGTACATACGATCGATCAAAAATTCCGTTTTGGTTTAACGGCAACGAAAGAAAAGAGATTAACCAATAAAAGTAACAGTTTGTAAGTTATCTTCTAAATATAACTACGCTTGTTAACAAACTCGTTATTATTCTTATTTAAGTGAAAACATTTACAGATTTCTGTTTGATCACTTTTAAGGCGCACGCAAAGCATACGATGTCGAAATGTATAATCTACTAACATTCGCTTTAAGCAAAAAAAATTAATCGCCTTCGCGTACGCCCGTCTTTAATACATAAATGTTTGTTTAATATTCAGTCACCAACACCACATTCGTTATTACGTGTTATTAATATTAATGTATAACAATATCTTCGGTTCTTACGCTACAGTTAACTAAATGACTATGATCAATGTATTTCTATATGTACAGAATGTAGTCGCGGTTCCTACCTATTTCTTATCCCAACCGTGATGTTCATGAACGACGACCGGCACCCAGATCTTAACCCATGCAGGTTTCTCAATTATTTTCGTTACAGGTACTTTAACCTCCTTCTGCTTTTCTATCCAGATTTTCTTTTGTACGGGCACCCAAATTTCTTTTTTGACAGTTTTGTAAACCTGAACCTTCTCTTCTACCCATTCTTCTTTCTTCTCTGTAACCCAAGTTAATTTCTTTTCAGTTTTCCAAAGTTGTTTCCATTCCTCTTTCCATTCGAGCTTCTTATCTGTTACCCACTCCTGTTTCTGAACTGTCTTGTATACTTTCTTCCATACGGGTTTCCAGATCATCTTTTTCCTCCATAAATCATGGCTCGTGTATTCCCATCCATGGTCATCCTTACCCAAAAATTTCTCCCCGGGAATACCTTCCTTTACCCATTCAGGTATGTAGGACTGTTTCCATTCTGCAATTTGTACGTCTTTAGTGATTGGTTTCTCTATTTTTATCCAAACTGGTTTATAAATTTTCTTCGAATAGGGAACTTGTATTTCTTTCCATACAGGGACTTGAACTTCTTTCCAAATCGGCTTTTTAACTATTTTCCAATCTGGTATTACTTCTTCTTTCCACTGCTTAACTTGTTCGGTTTTCCATGCTGGCACCTTTTCTTTTACAATTTCTATTTTCCATTCCATTTTCTTCTGGGTTTTCCATATTTGCTTCCATTCTTCTTTCCATATCACTTTTTTTTTCGTAACTTCCTCATGGTGCGAGTGCCATTCGCTTGGTGAGCGTTTATCTCTGGCTGCTTCGGAGTTGTTGTCTACGTCCTTTAAAGGGACGGCTAAAGCGGCCGTAAGTCCGAGCACCAACAACTAAAAAACAAAAGGTTTATTACTATAAGTTTTTTTACATGTATATATGAACTAATTTCGCTAGCTAAACATAGACTTTAGCACCAATTACATATTATTCACATGCAGGATCTCTTTCAGCGTACTGAGCCATACGCTTGCTGGATGAGGTCGTTAAATCGTTCACAAAATTTGTCCGGATAGCCAGCTCGGTTCTCGCGGGCCTGGTCGATTGTGAACCTAAATCTTCGCTTCCGAAAGTTATCACCCAGCAGTGGCATGGGCTGACTTCAAAGCTGACCGCTATTATAAAACAGGTGTATCCAGTACGTCAATCAAGATACACTTTTTAAGAGGCTGATCTGGTTGGTTACAATAAACGCTTTACATATATATGTTTTAAGATCGATCTTTCAGCTGAATGTTGTACACTGTACATCACTCTAGTTTTGACTAATGGAGGCAGTTTTAGAAAGACTAGCCCGATCGCCAAACTTGAGATGACATGCCACAACGAATTCTACGAGCAGTCTTCGAACAAGACCGTCCTTTTCAAAGGAGACACTGGAGCCCTTCTTGGAGTATTAAAATATCTGCAAAAGTGGTTCCAGTGTTTGAAAATTTCACATAACCCTGATTTCTCCGAAAAATTCATCCTTTTAAAATGCGTCTTCCGATGCCAAAAAAAAATTGTTAACATGTAAACGATAATAGACATTAAACAGCCGTTATGATAATACATTTTTTGTGACCTTGTTAAAAACTTTTACATTACAGTCTTAGATCATATTAAATAAATATTTATTTTCAATGATATTTCAAGTTCTAGGAATATTTATCGTTACTTTTAATTTTGCTTATCTCTACACGATGGGACATTTAATGAGAAATTATACATATTTTATAAAAAGCTATCATACACTCTATTATTTTTTGCTCTATGAAATATTTCATAATATAAACTTATGGTGCGGAATATTACGCGAATAGTAGATTCATACACCTTGTGGTGTTAAATACGCGAAACATGCACATCACTATGACACTGCGTTATTTCACTAATAAACTAACTATACGTACTTGCTACGATTTGAAATTATTTTAAAACTGCACCTTCTGTAAACATGTAATCGAATTTCCAACACAAACTAATTTCGTAATAAAAGATTAGAAATTCTGAACCATTTTAAGTAAAAAATAATATTACTTCCGGAAAATCTAACAATATCGAAATCAATTACTTCTATTACCGCTTATTAAAAAGTTTTACGTTAGCAAAATAACTGAGGCCGCAAACTAATGATGAAGCATAAAAAAACAACGAAAATAAAGGATACGCATAAAATGATAGACTTACTCTTTGTGGTCGGTTAAAAATTACTACAAAATATTTACTACAGTTACGTTTTATAGATCATATGAAAGTTATTTTAATACCAATAAATTCTTTTCATGAGTTAACTAATAATTGTTATGAAAATAAATAAATTATTGAACGGCAACCTTAACTGATACACTTGAAATAGTCGTACAAAAATTTACAGAAAAATATTAATTTATTTAAAATCTATATGCAGAATGAAAATATTAAAATTGATATGTTATTTTTATATCGGTACTGTAAGATGTTTGACGTTTAACATAACACTCGCCGTTAGACAAAACAACAAATCACAAAAATTTCTATGGTATAATAACACATCACACCACTGTTCACCCACCGTGATCGCTAGCGTCCTCATCTTGGTACCGAGGAGGCTGTTGCGACTGCCTCCACTGCGCCCGCGCATTTGTATTTATCATCAACACCCCTCTCTTGCGGACGGAGGCTTCACCCCCTATACTAAGGATCGTGACGCTGTTCTCATGAACGAGTCCGGAGGAGTAACGACCAGTGTTTAACGACAGCATGAGATGTCATCGCGAGCTTTTTTTGTTATAATGATAATCCATTGGAACGTCGAATTTGAACGACGCCGTGTTTGATTACAATTTAATATAATACAACTTGAATGTGTTTTAAAAAAATCATACAATTTTCGTATTTATAAATAGGTATGTTAAATATATACTGCGGATAGTAATTGGGGTTAGAAATTAAACTTTTAAAACTTTCTCATCCTGTAACATATTTGTTTCGATGGTAGTTTGCTTACATAACAATTTTGGATTTTTTTTATTAACGCAATGTACTAAGCGCTAAGGGTATGTGCAGACTCACAATTATGTGTTTTAGTAACCCACTTGAGGAATCAGGTCAAGTTCGTATAGAAGAGCCATGCTTTGAATACTCACGTCACATATTTCGTACAATTTATTCATAGTCGTGGGCATTTCGCAATAACCCTTCGTTTGTAGACTTTACCGATACCGCGAGGGTTGACGCACTGTTTGAATAACTACGACAGAAGAAAATGTACCACAATATGATATGGTACTCGTGAAATCTCTCTTCAATATCCAAATTACACTTTTCAATTTAAATATTTCTCTATTTGTTTGTTCCGGATAACATCCGATGCGGCTGCTCCTTTTTTTTACTAGATCCTTACAACATATAGTTGATATTATAGTTCGTTATTTAGGCAACATTTTCACAACGAAAAAGTATTATACGTATACAAATACATGGTTTAGTTCATTGGTATGTACTTCTGTATACCTTTCAATGGATTTTTATGATGGTAATTGATATGTAATGAATATTCACAGAAGTGTAGAAGCAAAACACACACCATCATTATCATCTTTTTTATCAGGCATTAAAAAGTAATATTCATGTCTACATATTTTTACAAATTCATCAATTACACCTGAATAAGCATTCCTTAGTAGAACCCTGTTCATTATGTGCTCAAAACTTTTATACCAATAAACTTTCATAACAATAACTTAATAATTCATGTATATATTACAAAATGAACATTTTGAATTGGAGTTTTGTTTTTTAAGTTATTGCCTAACAGTAATTTTCGTAATATGAAAATTTGTACATGTGTTGTGTTATAAAATTTTCAAAACACGGTAGACAACAACACTGCCGCAACATTCAATTTAAAATTCTATCCAATGCGTAAAAGTTTAACATATACCACGGACAATCCCGATTGTGTCGGTGTATGCAAATTTATTCGGCAATTAAAATACTCTTCACCAAAACACCAATTATGTTGACGCAATGGCAAACGGTTACGTAGATATAACTATTTTATATGAAATCACGTGAAACTATTCTATCGGCATGTAATACTGTTTGCATCACACATACACCTACTAGTTAACTTATGTTTATGTATTCTTCTTTAGATGACTCGCCATTACTGACGGTTGGCAGCACGCTGCTTAGCTCCTTCTCTTCTTTACATCCAATCCAGTACTGCTACTTACCATCTGTTCCTTAGTCTTTCATAGACACATTTACTCGCTATTCTATTTTGAATTGCACACACTCAGTCGCCACCATTAGTCGCCTTTTACAACGCGACTAAGAATTCTTTTAAAGTAATGTGCGAGTAAAGAAGACAGCAGTTTTTCCATAGATTTTAATCCATAGATTTCATTTATAAATTGCAGACACTTATGTATTATAGTGGACATCGATAAGCCATGATAATGTTGATTATATATGCATAAGTTTATAGTTGTTAGAACTTGCTCTGTGAGCCTAAGCTGCTTGATACAACGTCAATGTGACTCACTTATTAATAATAGATGATTTGGCAAAATAGCATATCATCCGTGTTCAAGTGTAGGAAAACTAATGGTGCCTTTTCCGCTATTAAACTTAAGTGTTGTGATAATATCAAAATTTCCGCTAATCCCATCAAAAAGAAATTGTGCTCTTTTATTCAAAAATCTTCCTTTTACTACGTTGACTGTTACAATTCACGTTGTATAATTGTATCACGGTCCAACCATAAATCGTGTACATACCGCGTTGCTCCGCAAACATTGATGTCAATGTAACTTGCGTGTACTTAAGTGTTACATAAGTTACGTCCGCGTCGTGCATAGTTCACACTCGCCCGCTTATACTTGTGCGGCGAATATTTAACAGGCGAGGTATGCTGGAACTTAGCCTATAAATGGCCCGTCACTTGCACTCGAAGTAGACGTAATGGTTTTAAATGAGCGCTGACATAGTTAATTAGAACTAAACCGTTTTCCGGTTCGGAGGGTTGCTGATGTTACCGAAATTATTGGAATAACGAGACTTAATCTCCCATGTCTTAAAGACAAAAAACGAAATGTATCGCTTTACAATGATCCTAACTAATGTTATGAAATGCTAAATTGAGAGTGAACGACGAAGGAATAAGGAAGAAAGATGGACTGAAAATAGAAATTAAGTAAAATTGTAACAAAATTCTTGGACCACACAAACCAAGAGGGAACGAGATAGAGAAAAGAAAACTAAGATGTCATCATTATTAACAAACACCCACTCATCACCAGTTAAACATAATGTTCGTCCCATAAAAAAAGAGTTAAATTCTGTGTATCATAAAATGTATTATAGTAATGTATTGGGCTCGGCTTGTCGATCAATATTCTTAAAAAGAATAGTAAGAGATACATTGATGACGTTTTTAACATAATATTCTTTTCTCTATACATTCTTATTTTTTACAACAGCTAATGAATGGTTCACTTCTGAGATTCGCGATAGACAGTAATCTTTCATGGGGTCAAAGGGCATAAAGCTGATGTGATCTTTAAGCTGATTTCAAGTCTGGTGTACCGCAAGACTCTTATTAAATATACTCAGTTTTTTTTATTAAGTTTTTAGTAGTTTATCACTACCATACTATCTTTATTATCCATATAAAAAGATAGTATAAAATAAAATATTAATTAGCAAGTCGTCAAGCATTACCTGCAAAAATACTAATAGTTAATTATTGAAGTTTTAGATAATGCTAATACCAATCCTGGTATCTGTTCTTCGGCTTTTCTTTGTCTACGAATGAATATCAAACGATAGTTGCTGGAATCTCTGGAATATTAAACAAGATGGATTATGTAATATTACCTTCTCTTCATTACAAAAACTGATCAGCACGTTTCTCTGGTTTTCAGTAAGAAATTAAGATTTATATATACATGACCCCTTGAACCGGAGGGCACCTATAATTGAACTTAGCAGCATGTAACATGTCTATTAGTATTTATGTACACATACTTAGTGACGAAGGCGTGAAAGCCGATGAAGTGATTGTTTATAATAAAACTACATTAAACATGTTTTTGTGTAAAGTTCCAGATGACATAGTGCGTATAGCGAGACTAAGGGATCGTTCTACTACTCAGAAAGAAATACCAAGTCGAAATATAGGGCAAAAAATAATAATTTAATAAATAAGCAGTCACTTAATTCACCATTTCTTAGACCCAGGCCACACGTACAAGGAATTAATGAAAATGTTAGATTTAATACTATAAATAATTAATAGCGCATGTAAATAACAAATTTTATCCAACAACACGGAGTTTTGAAAAGCCGCAACAGCAAGAACATTTTAAATTTTGTATAAATCAACATTCACCCAGACCATTTATGAATAATGCTTTGGGCTGATAACCGAACAAATTTAAATTCGGTATTCAGCAACAGCACGGCCCAAGGCCATTTACGAATACTAGTCAGGGGATGCAGCTCCATAACCAATTTAAATTCGGCACACAACCCAACAAAAACAGACCAACACAACATAAACACTGACATACAAGTAAGACAAAAGATCTTGACTGACGATTTATTTAATCTCGAAGAAAATCCTGATGAGTGCGTACCTCCCCGGACTGATATAAATTATCAGTTGTATGACGATTATAATAAAGAGTCCGAAACGAATTATAATTATGTAGTCAGCGGAAAGTAATAGTAACAAAAGTTTACAGGAAATCGAAAATTTTCACATAACAGCCTCGCTAACAGAAAACAAGAAATGATACAGTTAAAATATTGTGATAGTATATTAAAATTATCTTTTTTTTTATTTAGGATAGACTAGTGCTTGATTACGATCCCACCTGATGGTAAGCGGCGATGTAATCTAGGTGGTAAAGCGCACTAGTCTAGAAGAAGCCTATTCACTCTTTTCTCTTCTATATATCTTCTCTATTCTATATCTCTTCTGTACTATATATTCTATATATCTAGTATATCTGTACCCGAAATTCATGCGTTTATTAAAAATAGTCGAAGAATTTTTCAGCGGATATAAACAATACGAGCCGTTTGTTGTGTTTCGTGTATGACGTCGATGCTGGATATGACGGACTAACAGGTTTCGGTATTTTGAAACGCCGAGGGGCAAAAATTGATATGAAAAATCAACTGTTACATACACACATCACCGATCACTTATTATTTACAATCCGTTCCAAACTAAACTTGACTTTACTAAATTCATGCACGGAGTCAAAATGCCCTTGGTTATTGCTGATGTAGATATTATAATTAATAAATTAAAACCGATTTAAAACCGTCGTAAATTTTGGACGATAAATTTAAATTTATTTTGAATACTTTTTTCATAAAAATGTCTTAATTCTTGGCCAAAACTTGACTACCTACCCAAGGCTGATATTCTGCAAACATGTCCTGCCGCTGTTTGTTTATTTTATCTTTGCATGATACAAATTTATATACTGCAGCACCATCTAGTGACTACTAGACAGCAAAAGGAGGCAACATTTACAATGCCTTTGTGTGAAGTAACTTAGCAACGCCAATGTTACTACGGTAACGACATCTCCATAGTTACGCAGCGCAGCCATGTTGACGGCGGACGAGGCTGAGTTCGCAGGGTAACTTAAATGCTAACATTTTCTTTATTTTCCTTACCTTAAATTTATCATGTGTATATACTCTAAATAATGTCATTATTTTAAAAATTTTAACTTAATTATAAACACATCTAGATTAGCGATAAAAAAAAATCTATAATTTGCGGTCGCTTGTCCTTTCATCAAATGATAGTATTGAAAACATACATCTTTATTTTCTGTATAAACGCGTATACAATTTTAATAAAATACTATAAGTTCCGTTTTCTGTTTTTTAACCGTTGTAAATTTGACGTAAAAAAAAATTGTTTCCGTTTATTTTGTAGATGATACTACTTATGGAATGCTGAAAACGAGGACCTGAAGATCGGTGAGTTCTTGGTTATGTGCACCGCGTATATATAGGAACTAGGCTTAACCACGGGACGTCGAGAGCAAAAATAAAATTATACCGATTAGTTTTTCTTTTCTCCGTTAGGTTTAGACGGCGCTGGTGGGGGCTGCAAATTATATCGATAAACCATAATAATACCACCGACGCTCGACAGGTGGAGCTAGTTTATATAAAAGATTTCTTTTGTGTTTTCATAGTATTTGTAATGAAACTAACATTTTAAAATACCATAGCAACAAAATTACTAAGTTTACAGTCTGTTGAAAAGCTCTTAACTAACTTACTGCACTTGTCTAACGCAAAAAGATCTAAATTTAGGATTCAAATATTCGGCATTGACTATCAATAGACTGAAATGATTAGCTGATTGTGATGTTGATGAAGATAAGATTCGCAGTTTTGGCGTGCTTATAAAAAACGAAAGTTGAATAGTGTGATGAAAACGAAATAAAAAACAGGTTAAACTGCATATGATTTAACAGATACTAATTACACTGAAACTTATAAAGTCAATCAACGATAATGCCACGGACCTTTTGCCCATACCATGTTAGCAATCGAAAAGATACTGTGGAAAAGAACAAAAGTTGAAGCTACACGCCTATACATGACGTTTAGATTTTTAAAAAGTTAGTAAGTTAGATAAAGTAAATAAGAAGGTACGTTAATGTCGGGGAAAAAAATATACATATATTAGTCTTTCTATAAATATTATTTTGTGTGATTAATAACTATAAGACATAGCTTTAAATCTATAGTATAATAGTTTTAGCTTTTTATGTTTAATTCGAACCAGTAACTTTATATATAACTTTACTACTACTACTTTACTTTAACTTTTTTGCTTTACTTATCCTTTTTATACTCTGATCGTGAAATTTCACGATGAAAATTTATGATGCATTCACCGTATCCATAACTGTTGTGTTTATGATAATAATTTAATAAACTCTTTATAAAGATATTTTCGATACCGGGTTTAAAGTTAAAGTTGAACTTTTATAACGATATTTTGTAATCAGAGCAAATAAGTGTGTATTATCAATGTATTATTCAGTTTTCACTTATTAGCGGAGTTGGAATAAGCAACGCCTTTAAATTGTGCACCATGCAAAATAGATGTTGATAAGAAACTTTTAATGATACTATTCATCGGAACTTTGGTAAGTGTGCTCTATTTTGTAGAGCATAAGGTTCACAATGCTGTGCTCGGAGCCTCGAAAATGAAGTGATACAAACTTTGTCATCCTTGAGAGTTCGCGCTGATACTCTACTGTTCGCGCGTTCGTGCATCGCTTCGAATGCACCGCGAAACTTTATTCAATTATTCATAAGATAATCACTGCTTCCTTATTTAGTTAGTATTCGGCACGTCACTCAATCATGCTAGATAAATGTTGAGATAACATGAATCTCTTTAAGCGAGTCCATATCTAGCATGAATAAAAATTAAAACTGGTTTCCAACAGAGAAATTGCAAATATCTAAAGTCAACTATCATTAATCTTTTTGCTTCCCACAAAAAGATTTCTTATTTCGATAACGTGAACTGACGGCCTATAACTTGAACTGACGGCCTATAACTTGGCGTTAGCTAAAATGTATCACTGCATATCAAGTTCGTTACCTTGAGAAATAAGAAATTACTTAACATAGTAATTTCATTAACTACACCGCCGCTTAAACCGGAACTGTTTTTCAGCAGGAATAACCGCTGCGGTGGTAGAGTAAGTTTTTTTTCACCTGTTAGTAAGTTTGTAAGCTTTTCATATATTAATAACCCGGAAGCTCTTCATTGATTATCGCAATACAGACTCGCTCAACTTAACATATGTACATGATATAAAATATTAGTTAGCATCACTTTAAGTATTGTTGTTATTTTTTGACGTGTGAAACGTTAACAAGAGCGTATAAAGTATGTATGTATGTACATGAACTTGTGGTTTCCGAAGCGAATTGTGAGAGCACGCAAAATTCACTTACACAACATCAGTTTGTTTACATTCATTCGCACTTCTGTATATGTATGGAGTCACCATCTAAAGTCCTCTTAAATTCGTGTAGATCTGCTTAAAAATTACACCATAACCTAAATATTGTTTGCTTTTAGTTTCATAACTACAAAATTAATGTAACAACGTTTTCTGTATTCTTATATTCAGAACATAAAACATTATTAATTTTCACGGAGAATTGAGAAAGTCTAGCTCCACATGGTACAGCGTGTGAATATCAATATGATTGATGATTAATAGAAATATTTCGGTCATTGAGTTAATGTAAGGTGAGAATAAACCCACTGCAACAAGTATAGCTATATAGAAAGTTTCGTAACAATGTTTTTATTGCTTGGCATAAAACAGACAAATATTATCTCATTGCACAACTCGAGACCGGTGCACGACGGTCGTCATCAGTGCCTGGATATTAGAATAACATTAAACAATCTATTAAATTGCTAATAAATTTTTGACTAAACAACTGTATACAACATTAGAATGAGTTAACGTCAGCCATGAGCAATAGAGAATAATTAACCATTTTAAGAATACAAACTAAACACCTTTCGATACACTGTTGTAAAGTTCGTCTCGTATTGACAAAAAAGCCAACATATGATAATGTACTTTATTAATTTTCTCTTCCAAAGACCTCCACATAGTCTCACATAGAAGCAAATAGTATAGTAAATCCTTTTTATAACTTTTTTTTCCATCGAGGCGACGAAACGAGCGTCAAATCACCGTATAGTAAGTGATACGCTTGCCAATAACAACGCGACGCTATGGTATACACTGAACCACATTGCGCTCGTCGCCTTGAGATATAATATGTTATGTCTCTTCAAACCGGAACACAGTAATGTTTGCACACAACTTTTTGGCGGTAGGAAAAGGAGCTGCGGTGGTACTTCCCTAGGTAGGTACCACTAGTCTACTATAATTACGATGCACTTTCTCAGAAAATTGTTATACCTTTGTGCAAGCAACTAACCAGCTTTAGCAAAGGCGAATCGAAGCTTAAATACAATGTTGACGCGGTGTCGAGAGGTTACCTCTTAAATGCTATAACGACGGAAACTGTAGATTCAATATTCGTACGAAAATGTATAGAATATTTTAAGTTATATTTTAAAACGAAAATTTCAAAACTTTCCGATACACGAATTCAATCAAAACGAAATTACCATCGGTTCTTTTTAGGTAATCACCTTAAATGATTATAGACGAATGATCCACGAACTTTATATGTCAGATCAGTAATGTATTGTATGTAATCAAGCAATAGATAAGGCGACCCACGATCCGGAAGTGATGTAATAATGTTTCCCGTACATGTTACGCAACTTGGCCGCGAAACAACATTCGTTGGTACCTTCACGTTAAGTTTATCAAAAGGCAGATTAAAACAAGTAGATGCGAGTGAAATCGTTACGTGTAACATTAGTCGAAACAATTGTTTACGTGAGCGTAAACAAATCCATTTTCTTTATTTAACGCAACGACATTACGAGCTGGGCGCTCACCTTGCTAAAGTACGACTACCCATAACAATGAGGTGCTAATAAAGATTAGATAAATCATTATAATTCTCTCGTAGTCCTGAGACGTAAGACATTGTCACATTGCCCTAATGATAACAACCTTTAATACCTTCACCATTGATTGCGTCGGTCCCAGATAAAATCCAGCAACGAAGGTCTACCCAATTAACAATTGCTTTTAACGGCATCAATATAACTGACTATTAATATAAAATGGTCTAAAAAGGAGGATCGTGGTGACCTGCATTAGTTACTCTTTCATGAAGGAGGCAATGAAATTGTTATACCCAATTCTTACCATCTAGAATTACGCGGTGTTTCATCACCGTCACATAATTACTCAATTTAATAAGCCATTTAAAACTAACATTTGTTCTCAAAATTTAAACATTACCAATAACAATTTACTGTCACATAATAATTTTAATCGCTTATCAATGAACAGTTCCTCATAGACTAATGAATACGGAATTATAGAAAATGCAAACGCACAAGTTTTATTTTTCATTTCATTAATATTCTTCTGTGTTGTTTATGAAGTTGCCAGAATAAAACTCAGTTTCCTTGATTATCCCACAGTTTATCAAAATGTGAACATCTTTAATGTTTTGGCAAATTCATTACGACTTTTTTTAAAAAATCACTTTCAAACACGCGACTTGTTAAGAATAAGTTTAAGACGAGAGTTATATGCATCATGACTGTCAACTTAGTGATGTAATCAACAGGTATGTCTACATGAGGTCAGTGAACCTTTATATTGTTTTTTTTTTTTATTATTTATAAGTACCGTAATGAGTTTATGTAATTGTTTCATTAGATCATTATTACGTAACAACAATATTAGTATTTAATATTTTTTATCGCGTTTATGCATATAAACATTATGATATAAAATAACAAAGGAAGTGAATCGGATTAAATTCTCATGAAACTTGTTATTTGTTGACGAGGAAACTCTAGTTCTTAGTAAGACACTTGTGCAGCTTTCCGTCTACGTACGTACTTCAAGACGTTTATTTCTGAAGAGAAATCGTAGGAAATATTACAAACATTCCCCATAACCACTTAGAATAAGTACCAATATATGCCCTCGACATAAACTTTCGCAAATTGTACTTTACACAATTATTATTGTTGCGATATCCTCTTAAAACACAATGAGAATATAATTAAATAATATTAAGAACGAATGTTTATAGATCGTCAATTTCAAAAGTATCATAAAATCATTGTAAGTTACACCCATGTTTTTATTATTTCCAAATTCGTAAAAATTCAAAGAAACTCCGATTTGATCGCCTTTATTGAAGATGGATATAAATTAATTGATACCTGAGACTGTTTTCTTGTAAAGTATCGTCCTCTTATTACATCAAGAGATGATCCCTCTCAAAGCAGTACGTACTCTTAAATCTTAAAAACGAAGTCGAATACAGCATCACAAAAAGAAAGCTGTAACGTTAGAGATAGAAGCGATCGGTGTGGAGATCCTTGAAGGACTATCGTCCGCATTTAGCATCTGAGTATTGATTTAAAAAAATATAACTAAAAGCTACCAGTTTAGAAACTGAAAGTTGAATTTAAATAATCCACTTTCGTTTAGATCAGTGCAATGACAGTGTATGATATAATCTAACAGTTGTAAGATACCGGTTTTTTATTTCCAGACGACCGTATTAAGTTTACCGTTATTGATTGTTTAAGTATTACCAATGGTTGGTATCTGTTGCCAAAGACCGTCTCGATTGGCACCATCGCAGCGCATATTTCCACTGTCAAACTATATAGTGGCCTACTAAATAGTGTGCTACCATTGCTGTAGTGCAAATCCTCTGTAGTTAGTAAAACTACTGGAGTATCGAGACATTAGTATCATACATCCGAAAGTGACGACCTCATGTTTCATTGCTACGTCGAATAAAAAATGGTGAAAAAGTTAATAAAAAACTAACTTCTTTGGTGTGTGTGTAAGTTCAGTTTGCAGGATATTATTCACTTTTGATTTTCAGACTTATGAAATCAAAATTGTAGGCAATTCTTTTGTGTGACGCATTCTTTCGCGTTCAACTGTTAGATAAAGGGTCGCTATATCCGTAATCGTCACCAACCATTAAATGCTAGTTATATATAACACACACTTAACTGCGTGTTAAATACTAATTATTCGAACCGAAGTTTGTTCTGCGATGATAACCTCATTAACTTTGTCATGCAAAAGCACATTCTTATTATGAGAGTTTGAAAAACAATTTATTACAATCAAAAGTAATTGTTAAAAAAATATTGATTCTGATTATGTCATCATCATAAGGTGCCTTCTTCAAACTGAAGTTTGGCGGTCAGATTGAGAAAACTTTTCCGATCTTGGGCTATTCTTTTTAATTGGTGGTGTTTAAGCCCAGTCCATTCTTTTATATCGTCGAACCATTTCTTACGTGGTCTACCAGGAGCACGTTTTCCGGGAATTTTGCCCTCCAGGATCAACCTTGGCAACTCATAAAGGGATCCTCTTTGCAAGTGTCCGAAAAATGCAACCTTTCTCTGCATAACGGTTGTCATCAGCTTACGTTTGCAGTTAGCTTTCTCAAGAACTTGAGCATTAGAGACAAATTTATTGGATTTTATAAAAAAAATATATGTATGCATTTGTCCCTCGCTCTGTATCAAAGGAATGGAATAACATCTTACAATATATGACTCCAATAACAAACAGCTTGGAGCAAAATAAAAACTTGTTTAAACTTCACTATTACTTAGATAGGCGAAGCTTAAAGTGTCGGAAGTGGAAATCGGTACATAAGGCTAGATGTCAAAGAGAAACTTTCACGGAACAATATTCCAAAGGTGCTTTGTCAGCATTACAGTTCGCTGAGATTTGTACGCTAAATAAATTATAAACTTTAATTAAACGATTCTTTTGTATCTTTATAGGACGCAACATATTAGTCACTTATTAAATTAACATAATATTTGAAGACCGCATAAATAGTTGAATAGTAATAAACACACATACTCTAGTGTAAAGTAAAGGTAAGCTCTAACCATAGTTTCAAAAACAATCGGTTTTATTCCACGCGAATCATTGATTTTCAATGCTAAGTTTCTCAACATTTACAAACTCTCATTGTAACGTTTAAATTATACTTTTATGTAAGCCATAAAGAGAAAACGTAAGAGGATTTAAACCTCCTTTGTGCTAGTGAAAGTTGTCTCAAAGAAAACACTACTTTAGGGAAAATAAATAAGCTTTCCATGAAACTCAGGACAATATAAAAAAATTACATTTTTCTGTGAATACGACGTTGTATTACATTTTTATATAACTCGTACTTCTTTTGATAGGTTACTATTCGATTTTACTTGATTCGATAAGTTTTTTTAGAGTTTTTTTATGTATGGCTGTATATTACTTTTCGGAGAACTATTCTATTTTGATGAAACGAATATGCATTACAGTTGGTCCTATAAAATATAAACCTAAAGAAAAAGTAAATTTCGCAATTATTGATTACCGATCGGGTGCGTCACATTTTTGTTGAAAATATTTAATAACAATTTCATGATTTAACAGATGTTTCTACTTATTAGTAACAGTTACAATTATAAATCTATCGTGTGAAATGATAAAGGTAGTGCTGGTACTAGAGCGTTAGTTATAATAAAAATGAACTAACATTCCTATCGTTTCGCAGCAAACAAACGAAATTGTTTCGCTGTCGGACGAGAGCGCTTCAATGCTAGAAATTGTCGGGAAATGTTCGCAATTCGATATGAAGCACGCGAGGTGCACTGCAAAATCTGATACTATCAATTTGTCGGACACCGGTCGCAAAATGTTTAAATGTATTTATTCCGTTAGCTTCCGATTTCCAGAGTTCGGGAATTGTTACACGCCCGGTACTGTTTCAACACCGCTCACAACACAAGCGTTGCGAGTGAATATTTTGAAAATTCAATTCAACTGACATACGTCGAAGCGAATTTTTAACTGCAAAAATAACAAACCTTTTCTCTTTTTACACGTCATGTGTATACACTCCCGGACACATCTATCGGCCCACCGAGTGTTTAAAAGTTTTAACCGTGTCTAGCTAAAAATAAATGTTAGGTGGAGCAATAAGTTTTAATGCAGTTTTAAAGCTGATTTTTTGGTCAACCTTTATGTATGTTTTTTTTTTTAATTTTGAATTCAGGATTATGAAAAAAAAAAAGAAAATTCGAGTCTGTTCATTGTTTTCAACGACCAGGAATGGAGAAAACTTTTTTATTTCGCACAAGCTGGATTTTTTTTTTTGATATTTCCGATTATTGGTTCCATGAAAAGGCAAATCTAAACTTAGAGCCAGTTTTGACCAAAAAATATGGATACTCTGCCTGAAATTGTCGCCCAAGTTGTAAAACTTCTGCCGGCCAAATCAATTCGAAATTACAAAAAAAAATAAAAAAAAAACCTACATAGGGGTTGACCAATAAATCTGCTCCAAAACTGCATAAAAACTTATTGCTCCACCTAACATTTATTTTTAACTAGACACTGTCGAAACTTTGAACACTGGGTGGTGGACCGATAGATGTGTCCGGGAGTATGTTTCTGAAATACGGCCAAATTATAAACAAAGTATAGCCGTGATAGCCCAGTGGCTTGAACGCCGGCCTTCCACTCCCGAGGTAGCGGGTTCGAATCCGGCCTGCACTAATGAATTTTTCAATTTATGTGCAGTTAGAACACCAACTTATATCACACGCTTTGACGGTGAAGGAAAACATCGTGAGGAAACCTGCATATCTATGTCATGAGCATCCGTGCTCGCACTAGTATGTGAAACGAAGAAGGCAATGGCAACACCACTCCATTATAACTGCCAAGAAAGTCGTCGTGTGTTTCATCACACATGATGACCACGACCCTCTATCAATAGGAAATACGACTTAGAAGAAGATAGACAAAATAAAAAAAAATAATTACATAATATATTGTTTTCTTTTATTCGAAGTTGTGTAACCAATACACAACTGTTAATGTATATTTTATTCAATAAAGCGAAATAATTTGTTACATGGAATAATGAACAATAAGCTTTTCACGGAATTTGGGTCCTTCTTTTCTAAGAGATAGATTATTCAAGCATGCTTGGCAAAGTCGAGTTGGCGATAGATTGGCATGACCTTGAAACCTGACGGTATCCTTTCGATGTTTTTATTCACCTGAAGCCCAAATTGTTTCGTTGAACCCATACATACACGGGTCATAGAGCGCGTAGCGAAATATAACTTATAAACTGAATTACAGTTAATTAACACGTCTATCACTGTTTAGCACTACGTAACTTTATTCAAAATTAATTTAAACGTTATAAAATTGTAATGTGAAGCATTAAAACTTTTTCGAGTTGCTCGCATGCTCGTTAATAAAAAGACGACAGTGATATCTACTTTTATTTCAAATACAACTTTACAAAGAGTATTATATTTAATGAACAACAAAGAGTAGAGAACCGTGCATAAATCCTTTGTCTATTTATGGCGGGTTTAATCAACGTTTGTACTCCATACAGGAAGATAGAGAATACCAAAGCACATATTAGTCTAGTCTTATTATTAATACTATTTCTTCATTTCTTTCAGATGTTTAATCGGGTCATAGTATGTTTTGCCACCATTATTTTTGTGCCCAGGTACACGTAACGGTCGACGATATTAATGCAAGGAATGTCGCAGGTGTCATCACCTTAGTTTTCTCTGTTGCCAGAAGAACGGTATCGTCGTCGGACTGGAGCTTCCATAGTCTCTTACCTCCTATAGGCATTTCCTTTTCCCACTTAACGATTACCTTTCGCATGATATGCTCACCATATATACTAAAAAGTGGAGAGAAGTATATTAAAAATTAGGAAATCACAAAGAAATATAAGAGAAAAAACAAAAATCATAGATGCTCCAGAATACGCTTATAAACTAAAGTGGCGATAGGCCGGTCACCTTACAAGAGATGAGATATGGACAAAACTAATGACACTGTGGGAAGGACCAAAAGGAAATAGAAGAAGAGTACGCCCAAGGAAAAGATGGGTATGCGATATACAAGAGATAGCTAGAACTAATCGGATGGAAAAGGCAAAAATTAGAGAGAAATGGAATAACCTGGAGGAGGACTTCACTCAAAAACAGATTCCTACATACATAAAAATGTTCTAATAAAAATTATTATTAAAAAACTATGTAAGTTAAGAAACAAAGTTGGCTTATAAATGAAAAAACATATATTAAAAAATGCAGGAAAAATAATACAATCTTGTGTCAGCATTCAGGGCCTGTATTAATGGAAGAACGGTTGATTTTTTCACCTATTGCCATGATCCTGGTATAAAATCTACGGGCTTGATGTTTGAAGCGAGTGTTAGTGATGAAATTCTCATCGCAGCTGATTTGTAAAAGGCGATCGCATTGAAATCTTCGAAGATTAAGATAATTTCTCGTTTTGGAAGGAATTTAAAGATATTCAATTATACTCGTATTTATTTCCTTTTCCAAATTAATAAATATGTTATATGTTACATTTAAGTACGAGAAAACATTAATACATTTCTATTTCGTTTTATTGCAAGATAAATGTTTGTTACTTTTTGTTGTGAACATTGTAAGTTCTGATGAACAAAAGTATAACTGAAAAAAAATCCTTTTATTCAAGCAGTTTTTTATTATTACGTCACGTCGATTCTTCCTCTTTTTCTGTTATAAAGATTTATGTTTAAAATATAACTAGAATTGAATTGATGGGATGTACGTTTATTGTTATAAACCGAATTAAAGATTCAAACAGAACAAACATTTTTAGGCCAAAACGCAAATAAAAGAGGTTTTATTAATTTTATGCGACAATGCTTTTTTATTTTCTATCAATCATTTTAATGACCAAAACACGTTATCAAACGTTCCCCCAACGTTAGTTGGCTCGGTGAACAAATTTACTAGATTGTTACATTTAAATAAGTTTAACAATCGAAAACTAACAGGTGTCTTAGTTAAAATGTCTGTATTAAAATCGCCACAAACAATAATATACTTATTTTTCGTGCTTATACATCTGAGCACTTCTTCCATGATGGATTCGAATTCATTGAAATCGCCATTAGGTTCTCGGTACACGCAAACTATAATATAACGCTGAAACTCGACGCAGGACAATTCGATAGTGCGCTCCACAGACAGAAAGACAATGTCCTGACGTGATTTTCATGTAGCGGAATCTGAGTCCCTGCGTACAAATATTAAACTACCCCCGCGTGTAGTATACTCTCTGCGGAATGCACTTAACAGTTTAAAGTTAACAATTGGTACTAAAGAGATTTAAGTGTACCAGTGTTCCGTAAGACACAAGATATTAATATTAATTTGTTTACATACAGTTCTATTTCAAGCTCTTTGCTGTCTAAGCCTTGTATATTTTGATGAACAATATTTAATTTTGATAGCTTAAGCTTTGTCTCTTTTAATAGTTTAAACTACAATTTGTATTTGAAATAGTGTTGGTGTTATTAAAACATTCGTCAGATACCTGCGTTATAGCCATAACGGAGTTTTGACTATTATATACATTTTGTAAAATAATGGCAGGTAAATTGTATCCCTTGTTAGCTTAAATCTAGTCACTATGACGATATGTCAAATTATATAACATAACATTGAGGTTATATGTATGTTTGTTGTGCTCCTCTGTCAGTAAATTTGAATAAGGCAAGATACTCATCATGAACTTAAATTTAGTTGTTTTGCTTATATTTATTAAGCTGTCAATGCTTTTGATAACTTCTTATTTACTCACAGATAAGCTATTCCCTTGAAGTATTACAATAATTTACAATATTTAGTAGCTCCTTTTGTTGGGTCAAAATGTCTGAATAATTATTGTGCAGATCAGCAAGTTCACTCTTTAAAAGTGATTTTTTTTTATAATATGTCCTATTTCCACCTCATGTTCTTTCAAAAGGATTACACATCTACTTGGATGATTTAAGTTCTTTCAGGGCTAGATGCAATTTGGACTCCAACTCCTTCGCTGTGGCTTTGCGAGTCATGACTGTAGTTTCCATTGCTTTGTTGCTAAAATATAGAATTGACAATGATTAGTGGTAGAGGAAGTGAATGATGTCGAGTTTGGGTTAAATCAAGTGCTAATGTAAAACCATTACTACTACTGTATCTTATGTAAAGTGAGATCAAGCTGGCCCAAGTGGGGTTTCTGTGTGTTGCTCAGTTTGGTGAGCTCTGTATAGTTATTATAGTGTAGGGTGTGGAATGATGATATAATTTTAATGAAATATAATATACAAATAGAATAATTAAGAAAAAAAAAGGTTTAAAATGGTATTCCCCTTGTTTACGACACAGCTAGATTGACCGGTAAGCACAAATGCTTTATTTACACTTTGATCACTTGTTATTTTGCGAGTTATTATAGTTAACAAACCTTTATTGAATAAATATACAATATTAAACACTTTGTATTGGTGAAACCATAATAATTATAATCTAAAATACGGCACAAAAATTTTACAACCGCACGCATTGACAGCTGTCAAATCCACCCTAAATGTAAACGACTAAAGAAATTTTGATCAAAAGAACTGACAGCTTTTGTGTCAATAATAAGGGTGCTCGGGGGTGTTCTGCATCGCACTATCAAAGTTTTTGAGACACTTAAGTATATAGAGAATGCTCTCAATACTGTCTGTCGGGAGTTCGTATTCCGCATAGCACCGCTCACCTCACAGCCATGGATGAGCAGATGAGCGTATGAGCGATGAAATGTTGAGAGATGATAATGTATGTGCAACGAGGTACATAGTCATTAGTTTCATTGTATTGCGACGATAACCAGCAGCATGTTTAGAGATGCTGCGTAGATAAAATACTGTTAAATTGATAAATGAACACAATCTAAAACTATTGACTATATGCCAAAGCGATCTAACCAATTATAAAACCTGAACACTGTGTAGAATACGAATTCTTTTTGTAGATTTCCACATTTTACTTACGTTAATAGTTTAAAAAAATGTTTTAAAACAGAAATAGGTAAGTAGGCAATTTTGTTTTGTAATATTGAGTAAATGTTATTATGTCCAGTTAGCAGAGTTTACGATAAATTATTAATTCTGTATTTCGCGTAAAGAAGTACCTATGCAAATTTTAATGAAATTCTTCTACTTTATGAATCGAATCCTAGACTTCGCGGGGTAGCGTGTCGTATAGGAACATTTTCTAGACGCTGATCTCTAGATTCCAAAGTTTCTCGAGTCCTTAGCGATGAAGGATGCGTTCTCTCTGAATGTAATCGTTCGTTACTCTCAGAACTACTCTCATTCGACCTACACACGGACACTCTTATCAACAAATTCTAAGACGATTTTCCTTTTCCTGTTAAGATTCATTTTCTCGTTGTTTACATACAGTTCTATTTGAAGCTTTTGGCTTCTTCGTGTTTTTTGAGATATTTGACTGTCTTTTAGGCATAACTAACAGCACTTTTCTATATAAAACTAAACATCTAAGGCAAAAATGTTAATTTTAGAAAAATATCTATGTTATTATCTAAAATAACCTATCATTACAAATAAAACCTAATTATTTCCTGTTCACAGTAAATTGTCATGACGAATATGTTTAACAATAATTTAGGTTTGGGTCAAAGGTAAAAAACAAAGATGTAACATAAGATTTTGAATTAATCATACAAAAAAATTATTTTATTACTAATAGAAAACTATTTTTTTCAGAAATTCGTTGAGACGTAACCTTTCTCAAAGAGGAAACGAAAAAGCTTATTTAAAAATTATGACCTAACTACCTAAACATAACAATAATTCAAAAAGGAAATGTTGAATTATAAAACAAGGACTTTGAAATAAAGTTTTTGATATAATCATTATGATTATATAAAAACTTTTCATAAGCATTAAGCCGAACGTCGGCGCCATCTATTAATAGTTTTGTTAAGTAACATAAGCTAGCGACTTAAGTTATAATTATAAACACAAAATAGTTCCATGCCAACGCTAGATAATAAAAACGGCAGTAGAAATTGTTTTTGATAATCCATATATTATTTTTATTAAAAAAAACTAGCTATTTTTACTGTTGTAAATAAAAACGCTCTAAAAGAGTATAAAATAAATATTTTAATTATATTGTACAGCTGTTATGATAACATTATTTTAATCGTACATGAGTTTCATATTTCTTTGTTATCTATATTTGTCTAACCAGTCCTACCAGAGACAAACACTTTAAAGCTTATGGGATAATCGTTTGGTGAGGAATCGGTTACCAGTGGCTTTGTTCGACAAGTTTTAACTAAAACTTTTTATTACTTGGTTAATTAACTCATCTAACCCTATTAATTATAACATCCTTAGCCATAACACGAGATATCACGGTGTCCAGGTAAAAATGCAGCCGGTATCGGGTGTTGGTATGTCTCTAACCTCATGGTTTTAAGGTTATAAAATATCTATGAAAGCTTCGTAAAAATAAATTATCTGTAGAAGTGAGATTGCATGATAATTAGAAATTTTTTTGTAGTTGTGTTTGTACTTTTGTAGTTTGATGATTGAAAATATGAAATATATGGATAAAAAGGAATCGGAATTAGAATAGTTACAATAAGTTTTGTCCACGGCGGAACCGTCGGCACTGAGGCGAGTATATCGAGTAACACTGATTATGTTTTAAACATATGCAACCATATGCGCGTTTAGAAAACATTTAACAGTTGTCTACTGTTATCAACGGTAACAAAATATAAGTGATATAATTATATTGATTAGTTTTTTATGAACGTTTTAATACATTTCCGTAAGTGATAAAAGTAGTTGTTTAAAATGAGCATAGTGAAATTACACTTCTAATGTCATCATGGTGGACATACAGCTGCGTGATTTGTGTAATGAGAAAAAAAAATTGTTTCCCTCGTATTATCAACGCACAGTGTTGATGTTTCTTGATTGATTTTTTTTATAACAAATAGAAATGGCATTGCATTTAAAATATTTTTTTATGACAACTAAAAATTTTCCTACATTACCTAATTAAGTTAATATTAGTATTTAAATTAATTTCACATTACGATTTTTTTTGGCAGATCGCGAACCTCATATTCATTTTCGCGGTGCGGGAGAGATACCATACGCAGAGACAGCACCACTTTTGGGGATATTTCCACACAGAAATGATGTCCATTGGCTTCGTCTTAGGTTCTTAGTCAGCTTCCTTGTAGTAGCATTGATCTCTGGCATTGTAATTGGGGTATATCTGTTGATCATCCAAGAAAACTCAGGTGATTATTTTATTAAGTAATTTAATTAAATATTATGTTTCAATACTTTTTAACTTGGAGTCTTGTAGAAATTGATGGTGTATGATATCCCCTGTCAATAACACTCTTTAGGATTTTTCTACATAATGTTTTCATTCAATAAATCTTACTGATGCTCCTGCTCAAAACAAATAAAATTTATAGATAAGAACTGCATGTGACACTAATAAAACAGATGATAATTATTTATAAATCTTATTATGGTAAAAGTTTATGCATTTAAGTGTATTATTCGATGAATTTGTAAGTTTTAAACGACTAAAGCAGACTTTTATTACACATACAGAGAACGTTTTGCCACCGATAATAAGTGAACTGAGAGCAGAAAACCGTCAACAGGGGTTGATTAAAATAAAAGAGTATTCAATTATGGAACCGAGAAGCATTGTGATTATAGTACAAGCAGATGCTGATCAGTTTAATGATCCACCGAGTACCTCGAATCTGGTGGATACTGTCCAGGTACCATTAAATTGTTGAAATGTAGTTGTGGAAATAAATTTTAAGTTTTTTTATAAGATACTTCATGATCAATGGGCTTTATTGCATATGCGAATACTGCACAGTGAGATGTAATAACGTTGTAGTTGCGAATTTGCATTTATATAATTAGAAGATGGTTTTGAACAGCTACACCCATCCTGCATGCTGCATGTTTCCTGCTGTGCTTTTGTAATTGATCTGTCAGGTGTTACTTTAGTTCAAAGCATTTTTATTTTGGTCTTAATAGAAATGTTAAAATAATACACTAATTATAACCTAATTTCTTTGATGCGGCGCGCGATTTCTTGACAAAGCTGCGTTTGTGGACTTCACTAGAAAAGTTTGAGTACCACTGGTTTAGTAGCTTCAATTTATACTTTTAATTATGGAAATAAAATTCTTTAATGAATGTCAGCCATTTGCATTTGTACCTTTTAATATCATAGTTAGGTTAGAATGTCATAACTGATCTATAGATCCAGAATAATAGAGTAATATTGTCTCTATACATTAAAATAATGTAGACTATATATCAGATGCGATTCTTTTGGGCTTCCAATAGGGTGATTTCCTTAAGCCAACCTTGTATGTGATATTTGAATTTTTTTTAATTCTTATTTACTTCACTGTACGGAAGATTTGTTAAAGATGTGTTCACCTGTTCGGCTTGCTTTAATGTTATTGAAACATGAATGAATTTTATATAGTTATCTGTTCACATGTGTTAATGTTAATTAAATCTGTAATTAAAGTACAACTTATGCTACTGAACATTCTAGAATGATAGAATTTTATAAAAAAAAACCTCTTTACAGGACAGTGAAATTGCACTTCCTTACAACTTTTTGGTGTTGTCTACTGGGCAGATAATTGAAGTTCTGGGATGGGAGAATAAGTCATCACTTTTACCTGAGTACACTGCAAATTCTGTAGTGATAGGCTTCGTAGGTAAATATTTTTACTTTATGAATATTATTCACTTTTACATACATATTGTCATTTAAACATAAACGTCAAGTCATATACAAGTAGCAAATGATTGCAGACAAACAACATACACCTAACTAAGTTAGTTTATTAAATTCATAACAGTAGTTAACATACAATATTTGTATTCCTTTTAGGTGACTTCACCGAAGAAGCACCAACAGATCTTGAAGTGCTGGAAGTGACTACTTTCCTGGAGGATGCTGTTAGAGATGATCACCTTACATTAGACTACATCATAATCGGTAAAAAGATAAATCAGTTTCCTAAGTCGTTATTCCTAGAATTAAGTAAACTACCTCAATGGAATGAGAAGCTGTCCGATGTAGAATAATTATATAATTTAACAGAATATTTATGTGCCAAGTATACTTATGTGCTTATAAAGTTTTGTCCAAAGAAATTAGATGTAAAGACACAACTTGTGTGTTTAAGTGTGCTAAATCAGTATTGGAAGAGGGGAGATCTCAAGTAACATGACATATGTTTTGATAAATAAATATATATAGATAAAAGAAAATGCTCTGAAATATATAGCCTATTGTGATAAGTTAAAAATTTAGCAAATGTTATGGAAATTATTGGTAGTGCATATATAGATCTCTTGTCAATTCATACTTTAGCACTGAAAAACAAAAAAACATGTAGCAATTTCATTATTTTTCTATAGTATATTATTCCTTACATTCTTGTACTTAAACAATACATTTTGAACAAAATTTCTAAAAGAATATTATATAGAATGCATAATAAAGGAAAACCCTTAGTAGTGTGTAAGTTAAAGAATTGTCTATTTAATCTAATGCATTATTGTCTTGGTGTCTACAAAATTTTCCGACGTCCATAAATTGATTTTTTTTTTGTATTTTCTCACTCAAAGTATGAATGTTGAATAATATGAATTCTATAAATTTGTTATAAACCAACACATTATAAAATAATGTATATGTTAACTGTTAGAGAGATGGGTTTAAAAGAAATTATTTAACCTATATAGTAATACATTACTATCAGTTATTTAATATTATTTGATTTAGTAAGATGTTTGTTCTCTTTATTACATCTATTATTTACTTTCCTCTGCCGAAAGTATAAGTTTCGAATAATTAAACTAATTTATTTACTATTAAAATATGTGATATTAATACATACATTAAAATGCCAATCAGTACTGATTTTATAAGTATTGTCATTTATTTGTTGATTATTGGAACTTTAATAGATTAAAAACAGGGAAATGTCTTCAGTTTATTATAGTTTCAATTTTTTTAACTTCAATGTAAGGTTGAGATGTGATTTATTTAAAAAAAATCTTGATATTAGTTCATAATCATTGTTACTGATAGTTTTTAAGGATAAATATATTTTTTTTTTTCTATAAAAAGCTGATTGTTTAAAGGTTTATTGTCTGCATTTTGTAATAATATACAAAATCTTGCCTAGACAATTAGATTGGTGTACATGTAGCGAGTGCATGGCATCACAAACCATTCCAAAGTTTTGGTTATGTTTAAGAAATGTTTTTTTTTATTTCTTTGTAAATGATTAAATGATAACTAAATTGTTTTGCAGTATTTATTTTTTTATAATATCAAAAAAAATGACGTTTTCTCTACAACACCCACTCCAATTAAATTTAATGATGATTGTCATGACAAAAGATTACAATTGATACTTTAAAATTTCAAGTACAAAGTAAACATCGTATTCGGTCTCGCATATCGATTTTATTATAAAATCGATTTAAAAATAAACCGGTTTAAAACCACTTTATAATACTTATTAATGATTTATAAGCTAGTTATTACTAATCTATGTCTAGTTTTCTGAAGCTCCCTTCTATCGAGACGGTGCCGTCAATAATGGCGGGCCTGTTTCTGGATGAGATGATTCCTCTGGTGTTGAGGATTTGCATCTCGTCAAGGGCGAGGAGTTTCTTCTTTTGCTCAGATAGCAGCTGTCTCGTGTGCGTGATCATTTCTTGCAGTGTCAGCGGACCACCGTATTCAGTCGGCAGGCAGGAAATGTCCACACTCTTGTGGAGTTGTTTCAAGTTTGCGTGGATCTAGAAATTACCGCGTTTGTTGTAAACTTTGTGGAAAAAGAGTATAACGCTTTATGAGTTTTATTTATACGTTTTTTGATAAGGAATAAAATTTTTCATTGTTCACAACCGGAAATACGGCAGCCATGCTTTCTGTGGAAGAAAGCCTGGAGTAGAGGGAACAATGAAAAGCACGAATTAGTTTTGTTTATAGGTTTATCCGCTTCTCCAGCTTCCACAGCGTTCTAAAACTAGTTATATTTTAGTACATACACATAGCATGTGAAAAAAACTAACGTAGATACTGCTGGTTGGTCTCTGTTGCCGGAAACCGTCTGGGTAGATACCACCGCAGTGACTATTTCAACAGCCAAACAGTAGTGTTCGAACATTACTGTGTTACGCTTTGAAGGGCGCCGTAAGCTAGTGAAATTACAAGGGTAACGAGACAACACTTTGTCTCAAGGTGAAGAGCGCAATGTGGTGCAGTGTATACCATCGCCGCGTTGTTATGGGCAAGCGTATCACTTACCATCAGGTGAACGTCTCGCCCGTCTCGTCGCCTTACAGAATAATAAAAAGAAGTATCCCTGTTTCTGTACGTAGTAAAACTATTGTTAGATTTCGTTTCCTACTTACATGCAGTCTTTGTGCCATTTTGGGGGTGACTTTACTCACAGCGAAGTCGATGATGTATTTAATAGCTGTCGGTATGTTAACAAGATGTAGCTCCTTGTGACGCATCGGCACCGATTGCTGGAAACCAATGAACAATTATGACGAGAAAAATAAGTTTGATTATTCATTGGTCTGGTACGCTTATTGTTCAAGATGTTAAATTTTAACCGGCCATAATCAGAGTTGTTCAAACTACTGCTTTCCTGAAAGTAACTGCACGTCATCAGGACCGTTGTCTAAATTTCCAGACGGCGAATCGCTAAAGATCGTTGTATTAATAAAATCCGATTTAGGATTCCGCTCCAAAATACAAACACAACGCTTAATATTATGAACATATTTCGAACCTGTTTAATCATTTCATCTGACATTTGTAAGAATATTTAAAAGAGACCAAATTTTACGTTTAAAATTCAAAATAAACATTTGATGAACTCAAAACATGACTAAACACTAGTAAATAGTTTACAATGAATGTAAAATGAAATTTCGGCTAGAGAATGAACGTAAAGGTCAAAAAAGAATATCTGTATTGCAGTTAACCACGGTTCGCCTTCCGGTTGTGCTGAACAAGTTTCCCTTTTCTCGAGACCCTGGCCGCATTAAAACAAACGCAGCAATACAATATTGTATTTCAACAATATCTGCAATCGATCATATTGAAACTATCAATAATATTGTCGAGTTCAAAACTGCAATTTATCATCTGATTGATGAAGTTTTTTTTTGAATTAATTATAATACATAACTGTAGAACTAGTTTCCGTGGCGCGGCGATTGTCTGTATACGGAGGTTCCCGATTCGATTGCCAGTCACTATATTGTGTTTGAGGCAGTATCCATCGGTTAAAAGGTCGACCTTCACAAGATCATCAATCCACCACGGGGAATTCACTGTATTACAACCATACCATATACGAAATACTTATCAAAGTTACTTAATTTTTCTAATAGTGAGTCAGTCTGCCGGATGTACACTGAGGTCACAGGGCCATTTATTATTTGTCATTGTTTTATTACCTCACTTAGAGAGGTGATAATAAGAATACAGATGTAATTCTTCGTAATAATCTTCTGTTTATTAACATTCTCTTCCACTACCACACCCTAAATAATTGTGATGTTTAGCTGGTAAATAATCTGTCATGTTATCTAAAACTATGCATTTCCTATAAACACAAGTAAACATTTTTGATTACATCATATTTGCGTGTCAATAACTACAGATTGGCGTACAATTATTGTAATAGTTTTACATAATACATTACATGACCGGTTGACCTACATACTAAAAATGATGAAGAACACTTTAAACAAATGTTTCATTCAAAACAGGAATAGTTTATATACACATCATTGCCAATTATGATAATGTAACATCTAATAAGGCATATTAGAATATCAATGATAATGTTATAACTGTAACGCATCTTTGACATATTGAAGTATGGCGGTCAGGTTATATAATATTTGAATTTAAAAATATTTAATTAAACACTTGACCGGTTAGAAAAAAGAGAGCAAAGTTTTTAGCAGTTAGATGGCCAAGGCTGCAGTTACGCGTGCGTGTGATGATCAGCCGCAGCATGCTTTGTTCTACACCGTTACATAAGCAGAACTTATGTAATACGTTCTCACACTTGACGCTACCTACTCCATTTCAAAAAACAGAGACACCATCACCAATATTTAATTTATTCGTAGTAGTTGTATGAGTTTTGCTGGAGGCGTCTAATTAGTTACTAAATCTTAACATTTTTAGGAGAATCAGTTTTATAGAAGGAGAATAAAAAGGTTTACGCGTTCGTGAGCCTTAAGGGTAGACAAATGTTAGAAAGTCTTGTATTTGCTGTAGCACAGTAAAGATGATACGAAGGACCATATCCTTCTTTATGACGTGTTTAAAAGCGCAGAGAAGCACCGGTGCGTTCTGCAGATCTCGAAGACTAGCGAGGTGTTTACTCTCCATACCCAAAACAGATCCAAATAATTTAAGTTTATTCCGATAAGTCGTTTACTGTTTAAAAAAGACGAACCCAATCTAATCTTAACTAGCGTCTCGATGTTGCCATCGTCATTTACCTCCAGGTCTTACACGTCCCTCTAGGTCGTTCTGTTATACAATAAGTATAATGTGTCAAAGTCAAAGTCAAAATTTTTATTCAACATGGGAACAATAGATCACTTATTGAATGTCAAAATCTACCAGCCACTCGCAAAACAAATGCCACGGACCTGAGAAGAATGGGCAAGAAACTCAGCGGGCTATATATATATACATTTTTTTTTGTCTTTTTCATTTTTAAATGTCTTACACGTACTGACACATACTGCTTGTCTTGCTTTGTGTATCACTAACCTCCCCCCATTTGATAATTCTCGCGAAGTCGGTTGGGTTCCAAGCGGTGATGTGCGCTGCTGTGACTCCCGTACCCTCGCCTACGTGAGTGAACCCCATTATCTGGTCCGTAGAGTCCTCCATCAGGCTCTCGTATACCACTACATGCACGCGACACATGTCCCAGCATGTGTACTTGTTTGCGTTAAACTTACCTGAAAAGCGAACAATTCGTTTAGCTGAACATGAATGTTAACGGTAATATCGCTTCGATACATATTTTTATTATTTATATAAATAGCATATGCGTTCGTTCTCTTAAATATATTTAAATTCGGGTTAGTTCGCTGACGATCCGATCTAATGTTAAGATGCGGTCTGCGGTAATAGAACAAAATAGCCTAACAGCCTTATTCACTCTTTAAAACACCGTCGCCAGCAAGTTTCACTTTTTACTATTACAATATGATTGTTTATAACTATTCAGTAGTTTTTAAAAATAATAAACAATGCAGTTGTTAGCGGTTGCAATTATAATTACCGTCAATAAATCGCAATGCTATATCCTGTAACAAAATCGCTAGCGTGACATTATATATTATACAGTAAAATACAGTTTATGTATAATATACTTTCGCGTTATTTGTAAACAACCATAATAAAAGTATAATCGTATCTTACTCATGTTGTATACGATGACGCGACGACCCATGCTGTCTCTGACCGGCGACACCACTATGTACCTTAAAATTAGGAAACGATTTTGTAACAAAAACACAAGGGAAAGCGATTATACAACACGCGCAGTGTTGCTAGTTCAAGGTTTTGCGGTTTGTGGGGCCGCGAGTTGTGGTGGTCCATCTGGTGCTTAATTAAGCGCAAATTGGTTAAGCTAATTGCAATAGCCCCAATTCAAACTGTTCTTACTTTACGTTATTTAACGCGATTCTTTTCGGTTCAAGAATATTGAGTTTACCTGTTGCTTTATTGTATTTGAATGTATGGAGTCTAGTCTAAAACATTACTAATTTTCAGACTGAACGTTGCCTGTTAGTATAAATGAATTATTAAGAATTAAGATAAAGAGTACTTTTCTTGGTTTATCAACTAGTTGTATTTATTAAACATTCTTGAAGATAGAATACTTATACAACACTCCATTGTGCACAATAGGATCCGCAGAGGTTTTTTTTAGTAATGCATTGTCAATTTGTTAATCTCAACTTAAATTGGTGTTTATAAAAAAAAAAACTTACCCGTTATTTAAAATATCAACAATGCTCCGATCCTCGTAATCCAGATTTGTGAAACTCTCCGGGTAATATTTTCTCAGGCTCAAATACTTTAACAACGTTTGCTGTGCCATAGGAATGCTATATTTCTTCTGGCGAAGGAACCTCAGCAAGAAAATGTCGTCTAAAACATAGGTAAGGTTTCAAATGGTCATTAAGCTATTCAACCTACTTTAAATTACTTCTTACGAAGATAAATATGAATGAAAATGTTTAAAGCACAAGCGACTGTATTCTACAATAATAGTAATTGCATCAATTTGAAGAATAAGTCTGAGCTATCATTATTTATGACGCCAATAGCTCATTATCCGGTAATATACAATGGCACAATCAGTTACAGAGTATTATACATTTTATATATAACCAGTGTAATGAAGTTTCAATATAAAACTTGGCAATACAAGAGACATTTATAGCGATCGTGATAAACGGGATTCCTTTTTAATATCAGGCACTTTAATTTTGCGAAACTGACACACAAACATAACGCCGCCGTAACATCATGGATATGAAAGTCAAAGTATTCACGGCGAGTAACATTCAGCCAGCAGTGGGAAAATGGTGTCACGTTCCCACTGCTGGGAATTGAGATCATTCACAAGACATTAAATCGATCATCGGTTAGTTTATATAAAAATTAGTTAAGTCTCAAATTATTGCGTGAGGGAAATATTTATCGTCACCGCTCTTTAATGAGAATTGTTACATAAAAACACTTTTATGTAAAATTAATTTCTGTATATCATAAATAATATTTTATGTATATAAATAAACAATATCATTGTGCGTATTATATAACGAATAGTTGATAGATAATCGTTCTCATCAAAAGCCTCATTACCACGATATCTCTGTTGAATAACGTTGTTAAATTTTTTTAATAACATAAACAAAGAGCGAACAAGGTTTTTAGTTATTTACATTTTTTTTTATCTGCACCTTCATTCCACGAATTGTGTTTCAGATAGCATGTAGTTATTAACGGGTTTGTTAAAACAAACACCACGCAGTGTATAATTGTGGCGATTAGATATATCCCGCATCCGAATATTAACAGTAAACGTGTGATTTTCTAAATCTATTCTGTATGGTCTATTTCGGGCCCAGACTTTAATAACACTGAAATATTTTACAGCCAAGCAGTAATTTGAAAAGTATTAAAAAGTTCCGGTCAGAGGAATGTGTAATATGAAATGTCTAAACCGATGTAATTTGGTGAGTAATAATGAAAGGATATTAGCGTATGCGTGAGCTGGAAGGATACACATCCTTTTTGTTTATTATTACTCTATAATCTTCGTTCATTATCGCTAATCTAGTTATCCGCAGGGTATAAGCAATTTTAAGAGACTGTTTATTAATGTTTAACGGGATTTATTTCAAAATGAAAACAATTGTTCTCGGTAATGAGATGCCAAGAAAGCCGTCGAAGTTATGAGGACAGGAAATTCTATTAAATTATGAGCGGCAACGGTGCATCAGATCGATGGGCTCAGGGTTGAGAGGTGACGACACATGCGCTGTAGAACTATGATCTGATTGGATGCACGTGCAAGTATTGATTGCACAGGTGGGTGATAAAAATAGTAAACTACATCTTAGTTGCAATATGAGAGTATAGTCCTATTAGGCCATAAAGAAAAAAAATTCTTTATACGTATTACAAAATTCATAACTTTGTACTTCCGCATTGCTAGTAAGTTTCCATTGAACTTAATGTTTTTAGTAAATAACATTTGTACTGTATGATTTTCCACAATGAAACCTGTTCAAGCGATATCGGCGAATAATTACCAATTATATTCAGGTTACAAAACTAAGAGATATAAGACTTAACTGTGGGTAACTGTCAACGAGTTATTGAAAAGTCCTTTTAAGAATATTATTGAAAAATTATTAAAAGAATGATAATTTTTTTTACAAAGCTCCTATAGTTAGGATGTGTATTTAGTTGTTCATGTAATGGTATTAAAATCAATCCTAAATATATAAGACAACAAATAAATTATTGTTGATATAACGTATCAATATGAGAAAGGTGATGAACGGTAAATATATGACATCATGTTATGATTTGTATTATATTATATATGTTGTTTAAAGGTTGGTTACAGTTTTGAGGAAATTTTATAATTTAGCAACTTTTCATTTTAATTTGCACAGTGAAAATTTTAATTATATCAATGTATTACAAAACATTTTTGAATTTTTTTTTTTACGTAAAGTATGTTTTATAAAAAAACTGTAGTTTTTCCGAATTTGTACACAATGGCTCTATATTTTGAAGAGATGGAAATGAGATTTGGTTGTGGAAGTGAGCAGTTCCCTGGCTATACATTCACCATCATCGAGACGACAATCGGGACGGTCGGAATACATGGAAGCGCTCGCTCAAAATGAACAGAGTAATATACCCGTACCCGTTAGTTTGGTTTTATTATAATATACTTCCGGACACATCTACCGGCCCACCACCCAGTGTTTAAAGTTTCGACGGTGTCGAGCTAAAAATAAATGTTAGGTGGAGCAATAAGTTTTAATGCAGTTTTGAAGCAGATTTATTGGTCAACCCCTATGTAGGTTTTTTTTTAATTTTTTTGTAATTTCGAATTGATTTGGCCGGCAGAAGTTTTACAGCTTGGGCGACAATTTCAGGCAGAGTATCCATATTTTTTCGTCAAAACCGGTTGTAAGTTTAATAATAATCAGACACATCAAAAAAAAATACAACTTGTGCGAAATAAAAAAGTTTTCTCTGTTCCTGGGTCGTGAAGACAATGAACAGACTCGAATTTTTGTTTTTTTTCATAATCCTGAATTCAAATAAAAAAAAAAACCATTCATAAAGGTTGACCAAAAAATCAGCTTTAAAACTGCATTAAAACTTATTGCTCCGCCTAACATTTATTTTTAGCTAGGCACCGTTAAAACTTTTAAATACTAGGTGGGCCGATAGATGTGTCCGGGTGTGTAGTTGATTTCAATGGTATCTTATCTCACCGTGTCTAACGTTTTTTATATCGTTGTTCTTCTGTATCCAATCCCTCATGATGCGAAGTGCCTGCTCCCTCGCAGCTGGTGTCTCCCTGAGTTCGCGCGCGGCCACCGCGCTCAGGTTCCACGGTGTCCTGCCCACCCGCTCCTCTTTCTCACATTTGTCACCGCTGCTGCTCCATGTCGTGCTCACCGTAAGCAGCACACTAGCTGTCGTCATGTTGTCTTCGTCGACTGTTACTGCGGGCAAGAATATATATTGTAAAGTTAACATCAAAACAATCTGTAAGGATTGCCGACTGTAATTGAGATCTTCACAATCAACTGAAGACGTACAGAAGGAAAAAAACGTTAATTATATATATCTTTGTTGCATATTCGTGTTTTTATGAGGATGTGAGGAAAGAACGGACGTTCCTAAAAATGTTACGTGCTTGTCTATACAAGCACGTAACATTTTCGAACGTCCGTTTACTACATAGGTAGTAGGCTCAATTTAAATTTGGTACATTTAGTTCTACTCCACTTAGTATATATCCTAAGAATTTGTAACTTCCTGTTACCGGACTTGGTTACCCAAGTCCTAAGTAGTAACGTTCACACTGAAGCGGTGTATAATTTTTCATTTAAGTATGAAAAGAGGAAAATAGATGAAAAAATTGTTAACTTAATCTTTTATCCGTTTCGTAATAAAATTTGTCCTCAATTTAAAACGGTTTTAAGTGACAATAAAATCGCGGATAGTGACGCCTACTCGTTCAGAATACTCCTTAATATTGTTTATTATATATTTGTACTGAAGGCGGTATCAATCAAAATGCTCATATAACTGACTTAATTATTTTCATTTGTCTGCTTCAATAATTGAAACTAAACCGCTAAATCTTGCGTATAAATTAAAAAAAAATGTCAACGCTTACTTTCCGGTCATTTTCATATCAACGCGTACATAACTTAATAAGTATGATATACACTATAGATATTAGTATTATAAAACGTAAAAAAAATATTAATAAACAACAGTTAATGGAACACAACATATTTTTATTTAGTATATATTATTTATTTATTGTGAGTTACTGAATACATAACTATGTTATATAAATATGCGATAACAGGCGCTGTAGCCGCAGTTCTAAGATTTCGATAACTTGTCGATAACTTTCTTCGGCAAATATTCTACAACTAATCCGATATCGTTTATGACGTCTTCGCTCCACAACTCCGCCGAACCGAAGGCTTCCTTCTTAACTGCCAAACTTGCAAATCCCACCATCACATAAGGCTTACATTTTAACTTCCCTATCACCGCCGCTGCCGCTTTGTATTCCGACGGATGAATTTTTTCTATTTCGCTTCTATTGAATGCGCAAAGTATATTTTTCAGTGCTTCCAAATCGTACGAAGTGTAATCCTCAGGCTCTTTAGAAGCAAAGTCCTCCTTAACACGATCTGCTATGGCGGATAACTGTTCGTCGGTGAGATTGTAATCGAATCCGAAATTTTCTATTACGTCGATGTCGCCAAGAGTCAAATTTGCGTATTCTTCGGCTCTTATACCCGGCGTCACCCAACGCAGTGTCTTGAGTAGTTCTTCAGGTATATTTGCAACGCCTTTAAAGTGTTTGACTAAATTGTCCCAAATTAAATTGGCTTTGTCAATTGACAGTTCTTTATCGTTGACTTGTTGTACGCAGTTTATAACGAAAGGTGTCTCCATAAATTCTGTCTCGTTACAACACAGTCCTTTTACTGGTGTTAGAATATCGTTACATGTTAGAGGTTCAGCTAAAGCAGCTTTTATTAAAAAAGAAAATAGGAAAATCATTCCGAGAAAGTGTTCACCGTCTACGGTGCCGCGATATGAATGATAATTCAACTGAAATCGATACCACTCCGCCGCTCTCATTCTTTATTAATGTAACAATTAACATCGCTAATGTCGACTATCATCATTTAGAATTAAAATTTGTTAAGAAAACATGGTAAAAAGCCTTCGTGATAATATTACGGTGGTTTTGTATGTTTTAAACTCAAGGCCGTCACGAAACATGTAATCGTAATATCGACAAATATTTACATTCTTTAGAACTAGTATAGTGTTTGCATAATGAAACACGGACTAATGCAATCTCACGTTGCGTGGTATTTAAATCCATCATTAATCATTTTTTCCTACTAACATAGTATAGATGAAATAAACGTTTAATATTATTATCGAAAGACAATATCGATCTATGTTTAAAAAGAATCGATGTATCATATTTTAAACAGCATAAAATATACAGTTCGCTCGACCAATAATTATTATATCATATTATATAAACTCTTATAAGTATTATTAAGTTAGATTTAAAAATAGGTTTCGTCTATAGTTTTAATATGTACAATTCGGTAGAGATCTTTGCGGTAGCCATCCAGCGCGACGATAATGATGAAAGTTTATCAATAAATTAAGAATCCGTTTAATAATGTAACTAAATGTAAAAAATCTGAGACATCAAAAAATACAATAAGTAAATATTTGAATAACTCTTCGAGAATGTAGAATTTTCGCTTAATAATAGTACCGAAACAAGAGTACGCGAATATGAACGCTCTTGACTCCCTTTGTTAGCGAAGCTCCTTGTAATGGGATTCGGACTCTTCTCTACTAACAGTTCATGTTATGTTTATGTACATAATAATCAAAAGAACCGGCCACTTTTAAATTTAATGACTGTGTACTTTAATCATTAACAACTCTCGCCGACAAATAAACTTCGCGTCATCTTGTGAAAAGTCGTATTTGTGCGTTTACCAAACTACTTCAGATTTGCCATTAACGTGTTTTAATTTATTTGTTTACATTTTATGAATGAAACGTAATACGGAAATGAGTAACGAGACTTCAATTCATAAAGGAGATTAGCAGGATATGGTGAATGAGCGTATCTCTAACCATCAGATGAATGTTTAGCTCTTCTCTTCACATCGACGAATAAAAGGAAATATTTCAATATCCATTTCAATATTATCAGTACGTTTTATAGAATAAATTATTAATACTATAGAGACAAGCTACCCCTATTTAAAGTTATAGATTTCAACATAAACTTGAAAAAAGTAATGTTATTTTTCGCGAATTAGTTTACGAAATAAGGTCTTATTATAAATAATGTAAATTAAAATAAGTTACTTCTATCGTAGTGTATTTATATTGCCACCGGCATTAGTACATATAAATACATATTGCATAAAAATTGTTAAAGGACTTCCGGTGAATATTTCCAAGGCAAACGTTATAACGTAAATGTGATCTAACGTTGTGCTTGTATAAATTGAAAACTCGTTCCAATAGTAAATGCAGTTTACCGTTTTAAAAATTATAAACTACTTGTTTCTCCAGCAAATACATTAAGCTTAGTTTGATTTGTCTAACAGAGAAATACATTAATCATTACTTATAAATAAACTTTACTTTTTTTAAATGGATTCACAATGTTCAAAAGTGTCATTGATTTTTGAGGCGTCTCACAGCAAATACGTTAATTGTAAATTTCAATTAATTATTCATTATTAGGCCCCTTTTTAAATTTATGATTAGTATAGTAAAAACCATATATTAATTATTGTAGTAACATTTTACTTATTCGAGATACATGTTGACTAGTCATAAGTAAACCAGTATTTATAATGAATTATAAAAAATCTTTAAATGTCAAGGACAGTTCTTCGGAAAACCTTTTCCATCCTGTTCAGGAGAAGAACAAGACTTCTAATTTCCTAACATAATTCGCAAACTATAATTATTCATTCTTTAACTACTTTATTAAAGTATGGAGGAAATAGACGTAATGCCGCATAATATATTATTATAACCGCAAATTATTCATGTGGCAATATCAACGATGCGGGATATTATATTCTCTTTATTCAGGAAGCAAAAAATTACTTTGTCCTTACCTGTTCCTTGACTACATCCTTGTTTATTTCTTATTAAGTACTTACCATCGGAAATAGCTTTGTTTAGTTATAATAAATATAACAAATATACTGACATATAGTTGCATGAATTCAATGGCAATGGAAAATCGTTATCAGATATTTATTGAAACATTTCTTTGATAAATAGAACTGAACAAAGGCTAAATAAATAAATAAAAACTAATCTCTCTATTATATATATTTAGTGGCTCAGTTAGTTATATAAAATAATTTCGATCTTTGTTTTATTTGTACAAGTAAAGTGGGTTGTTCAAATCGGAAAGGATTTTTTTATACCTCTAGTTACATATCAGAAGTTATGATTAGTAATGTTATTCTAAAAGTTTAAAGTATAATAAATCAAATATGAACAAGATCAGATGAAATATATAAGTATTCGTAATTGATGATGCGAGAGCCGTGAGCAATGTATTCAAAATGGCAGTGTACACGAACGTAGTTTAAATATCATGCAAATATTGAATGTATTACCAACCCGGAACGTTGGAGACATTTCGTGATGAAAAAGTTCGTGCGGCCCCACTTAGCTGTCGCCGTACCGTTTATAAAACCAACTACCTTATGTATTATATAGAAATATATATAATCGTATTTTTAGTAACAAATTTCACTGTGATGGTACGATCACTTAAGTAAAACTAATGCGAGAACGGAGCGATAATCATCAAAGCTTTCCATATTTTTCTCACCACCATACGGTATATATAGTAAGGAAGTGAGTGAGGGAGTGATAAATTTACTCTACTAGTTACTATCCCTCTGCAATGTTTCGGTTTTAAAGACGCTTTAAGAATTGTTTTTATGTAATCTTTTTTAATTTCTCGTGACGGTATTACCAACTTCTTCTTCTTCTTAAAGTGCCATCTTCCTTCGAAGGTCGGCGACCATTAAGGCAATCTGGACTTTCGATGCGGCTCTGAAAAGGGAACGGGTGCTCTTTCCATACCACTGGCGTAGATTTTTTAGCCAGGATCATCTCCTTCGGCCCACACTTCGCTTTCCTTGAATCTTCCCCTGCACGATGAGCTGCAGCAGTCCATACTTTTCGTTTCTCATTATATGTCCTAAGTATTCCAGCTTTCTTCTCTTAATTGTATACATCACTTCTGTTTTTTTATTAATGCGTTTTAATACTGTTACATTTTTAACCTTATCTTTCCAGGATATCCTCAGCATTCTCCGATATACCCACATTTCGAAAGCTTCAACTATTACCAACGGAGGGTGATAACTAGTCATCATCATGAGGTGTCTACTTCAAACTGAAGTTTGATGACAACTAATAACTATAATTTATGTTTGATAACTAGTTAGCGACGAAAAAACTATCGTGAGAAAAAACATCATCCACACTCACAATATATGTGGTCTCTGAATCAAAATTGAGACCGTTATTCGATTTGATCGTTGAACCTCTGTGCTTTGTATATTAAAAGATAAACTGTTTACTACTACGTTACAGAGGAAACTAAATGTTTTGTTTTAAGGCGACGAGCGCGATGTGATGTTGAGTAAACATCGTAACATATTGTTAAAGGGAACACTTAATATTTACACACATACTTCCATACATTGATATTCATAAGGTATATAAGAAATATATCCTTATGATATTGTAATGATCCTTTATACTATCTGTTAGTAAACAAAAGGATAATATGGAAGTTAACTTGCATGTTTAATATACTGACTGTGTATCATTAATTTTTCCTCATAATTACATTGATATTTTCAACTGAAAAAAGATGTTTATACTTTGTTTACTCTTCGTAATGATAATGTAATTACTTGAAGGATTTTTCGTGGGTAACAATGATTTGTACAACAGAGCCGTGATAGCCTAGTGGTTTGAACGCTGGCCTTCCAATGCGAAGGTACCGGGTTCGAATCCGGCCTGCACCAATGAATTTTTCAATTTATGTGCAGTTAGCATAAAACACCAACTAATATCACGGTGCTTTGACGGTGAAGGAAAACATCGTGATGAAACCTGCATATCTATGCCATGACCATCAGTGGTCGGACTAGTATGTGAAATGGAGAAGGCAATGGCAACACCACTCCATTATAACTGACAAGAGAGTCGTCGTGTGTTTCAATAAAAACATGATGACCACGACCCTCAGTCATGAGGAAATACGACTTAGAAGAAGAAGAAGAACAATGATTTGGTAGATTATTTCCAATACTTATCACTACACATTAAATAGTTTTATGCATATTATTTTCTTTGTTATCCTTTTAGTTTAGAATTTTATTATGTACGCCATTTAAAATTATTTATCAGGCACTAACCTCATTCAAATCCGTTTGTGTCGTAAATATTTTATCACCGGCTTCTAAAACGAACCCGAAACCGTATCGCGTGATAGGTGAGCCTGAATGTTTTAAACGGTATCACATTGTATTACTAGAAGGATTGGGTAGATAAATTGAAATCTTCGAATGTATCCATTTATAATTCAATTGACTGACGTGTAAGGTTAACATTTAAATTACTCACTTTAAATTCGTATCTCGGTTATTATCATTTACCTGTTTATACAGTTACCGAATCGTGTTTTATAGAGTTACAGTTACTAAAACAATTCTCGGTTATGAGTCTTTCAGTAAAAATAATATATAAGGACTTTACTCCTTATACATATATTCTTATATTCTTTTATATGTTAAGTATACTAGAATTAATGTACAAATATAATTTTGTTTGTATTACGTTATAAAAGTCATCGAAAGTATTATGTATGATATAATTCATTGATATTAGAAACTGGCAATCAAACCGATGAAGCAATGTTGGCATTCACCTTCCAATGAATCCGTTAAACCAGATTTTAAACGATTCCAACGTATGTTTGACACACATTATCAACGTATGTTTACAAGTAATCTATTGAAGGTTTCGACGGAGTTGTCCGGGAAGGTTCAGATAAATTGTATTATTTCATACTAAATTTAGTCTGATGCAAACGAATCGATCAATATCTTGAATTATTTATTCATTAGTTATTTATTTATGTAGTTACGAAAAATAAAAATATCGTAAACACTATTTGAAAAGCACTTTGACTAACAAAATTACGAGTTTTAATAGATTTATCGTATCGTATATTTCACTGTTATGAACAATATAAAGCTATATCTATATCTAATATGCGAAATAGCGTTATTTTCGGCTGGTGCATCGCTTACTATAAAATGTACGTCCTCATCGCTTCGTAGACGAAATTAATACAGTATAATGAATAGTTATAATAAGTATGGATGTGTAGTAATGGAGAGGCACATTAAGAAGTAAATCAGATTTGTATCTATCAAAATTTCGTGATTGGAAGTACGGGTAGTTCATGCATCGATACAGCAGTATTATATTTTTCAAAAGAGAAACTACGTGTAATGTCACATGAGATTAGACCAATTCACATAGACATGGTCTAATTCTTCAGTTGCGAAATAAGTAGCAGCAAACAATGTGCGTGATCGTTGGGAAGTGATTTACTATACAAAAGCATAATTTTAGGTTATTTGTAGTAATAAAGCACATTACTTTACGTACACGTAACGTAATTCCTTGTAACTCATGAGAATTCTATTCATAAATCAACTTTCTTTAGACTTATTCTCCATTTTGCCAAATGCATTTTAAAACGTTTGACTTTCGTTATGAAAAGTTTTACGCTTGCCTTATACGTATTAAATGAATTCATAAAAAATACTATAACTTATCGTCTTTCGCCGTCGTCGGTTATTTATCTACATACATCTTTGGCAAGTTAACTTTAAAAACAATGCAATGATTGATGTTTCAAGGCAGAGTTGAGAGCGAAAGACTACGTGGTCCATTACCAACCGACGTCATAAATTATCAATATAAGAATTCTCCAAGATTTCTATTACAGAATGTGTTCATTATGTTACGAAGACCGGTGAAGAATCATTGTAATATTAGCAACAATAGTAACGGTTAATATTTCATATCCGGCTCAAAGGACCACTTATAGCACGTCCAGTAAATAAAACATTTTTTATGATGTTAAATATATAACCAAATTTTTTATTATAATGGACTGTTAAATCAATAGTTTTTCCAAATGGATGCCAGACAAGCATATTCCTGTGCGCTTAGGCACCTAATATTGCCAGTGTAAAAAATATGTTATTACTAATAGATTTCCTCTCCTCAACAGTTCAACAACTAAAGAGAACTCAACAACGAACAGCCCTTTTAGCTAAACTAATGTTTTTCGAGACTTTGTTGTTATTTAAATTAGTTTTTTTTTTACATATTCTTCTAAAACAAGATACCGCGACTTGTTTACGAATACCTCTTTCGTATTTTTTTAATACAAAAAAATACTAATACATCATCGTCTTATCTTTTGTATGTTTTATTACGGCAAATTATTTTAATTAAGAGTACATTAGAAAATTCATTTCGAAGTATAGAAGTGGTCAGAAACCTTATGGTGTCACATATTATCGTCTTTATTTCACAAAATAAATTGCGTTTTTTATGAATCATGTAAAGTAATTAATGATACATAACATTCACGTTACATACATAAATAATATGAGTAATTAAAGTTATTTTTCGTTTGTGAACTTAGAGTAATCCTTTTCAAAACTCAAGACAATTTATTTGTTTCTAGGTTTCTTAACACATTTAGCCGTAAATTAAAAACACAATGACTTCTTTTCTTTTGCTCGCAATGTAATTATAAATTTGTAAAATATGCGTTAATTAGAGTAATAACTAAATAGTTGTACAGTATAAACTAGTGATAGGTCTCTGATGCCGGAGAACGTTTAGGTACCACCGCAGTGACTGTTTCTATGGTTAAATAGTAGTGTGGAAACATTTACTGCGTTTTCTGTTATAAGGATAGTTAATAAAACTATTGGGGTGACGAGATTTGAGATCGCTTGTCTCTGACTATCGGACGATCACAATGTATTGTAGTGTTCCCTAAGTAGTGCGAATTACTATGGACGAACATATCACTTACCATCAGTTGACCAAACGATCATTTCGTCTCTACGACAAATAAAGGTTTAAATGATTACGTATGTGTAAAATTACCTTGATTTCTTTATACTATATACACATATTTATTATTTATTTATTTATTTATTTATGCACACACAAAATTACAGAGGAAACAAAACATGTAGAGAAATAAGTGCAAAGGCGCTACTTATTCCAATATGGAATTTCTTCCAGTAGGCCTGTGGCAGGAAAATTTTATAGCAGTGACTGTAAGTCCGGTGCACTCCACTAATACAAAACTTATATACTAAACATAAACTAGCCTTGCTTATAAATACAAACAGAAAACAAACAAAAAAAAAAAAACCGTGTATCAAAAACTGTTCCACACTTATGGACATTAAGATAACTCAAAATAATGGTCTTTGACGCGCTTTTTAAAAGTGCCACTGTCCTGATATATATGACACAACGCCAACTATTTTATAACAAGAGCGTTTGTCTATAAACGTCTGCGTGTTAGGAAAAATATTAAATTTTCATAACAAACGTTTGCGGTTAAACAGGTTTGCCAATGTTAGAGGTTTGTGGGTCACCGCTTCTGGCATATCACGAGGGGCATCGCTCTGACCCTTGTCGCGCTCGTGAAATTCACGTAAGGACCCAGTTAAATGTGACGTAAGGTAAAAGCGAATTTTGTAATGTGTAAAGTGGCCTAACACTTGCATTCAACTCCCGTTACTCTGACATAATGAATTTACAAACGTCGCTTTAATCGGATCACTGTTATTCTTTAACATCAGTTATATTATATATCATTTAACTACATACGGTTAAAGATAATACGTTTATTTATCACATAAGCACCAATAACACAATGGGGTTTATATGCGACTTTCCGAATCTTACTGTTGTGAACCATCAACTAGACTAGAAGTTTAATGGAAATAGTTAATTGAAAAGTTAGTTAACTAAAATGTAATTATTAAAAAAAAAAACCCTATCACATTTAAAAGACTTGACATTAACAACAAACATGATCGCCGTTTAAACGTAAAGATTGATAATACCCATTTTAACATTACTTTTTATCGCCATAATATTTATCGTCTGTCTAATAAATGTTCACCATCGAAAAAAAAAGTGAGGGAACCTTAATGGGCTTAATACAAATTTGTTTTATATGTTGATTATATTGTACTTAGTTTACTTAGATACAGGTGTTGTATTCCATTTGATTGACTAAATGTAGACTTTCAAGAGAGAAGTATCAGGCTACAGGGTTTCGTTTGCTATCTCTGTTACTCTTTGGCATAGATAATATAAATGAGAATAGTAAATATATAGGAGAGAATTTGATCAAGCCTATAACGTCACTCATTATATACAATAATATCAATATAGTTTTTGTGCGAACATGGTTATAAACGAAAAGTAAGACATTTTAAACGAGCCAATAAAATGGTTTTTATATTGTTTTCTGTTTAACAAAGAGCTATACGTAATCGGCAGATTTTTCCCTGCAAACATAATCAATACCAATTATAAATAGGAATGTGCGCAAGCGCTCCTCAAATGAATTTCCATTTACTGTATTAACTAAAAACTTGATAGGTTAGTGTAATATGGTGATAAGTTGAAATAAAGTTAATAATAAAAAGTTCGTGGCAGAAAAATTCTGATGTAGCTATAAAATACGTTTCACAAACAAATTTCGTCCTCTGGAAAACCACAATTGTTTTAATTAAAACAACATAGTTAGAACCGGTTACCTCTATAGTCGATTAGTTTACTACATATTAAATTGCAGGCATTAGATTTTTATATAACATAATTATAGAAATATTTTGTTTATAATAAAATAATATGTAATATTTATGAGGAAAAGATAAGTGCTGCTTTCAATTATTAACGTTTAAATATTGTTTTTGTATTGATCGCAGTGTAATAGGTTAAACTAAATCAAATAAGTTAAGGCATTTAAGGCTTTAACTGATATAGCAAGATATTCCAAGCATTTTTACAATCTTGTCTGTTGTATGTGTAGGGTATCCGGCAAAGAATTTATACAGATTATTAAAACATAAATGCTTGAAAACATTAAAAAAAGGTAAAATCAAAGGTAAAAAAGAATTGACTGAATAATCTAGTTAATAAATAAATTATTTTCCATACTAAAATGAATACAACTTTACATAAAAAGCAACAAAAATCCAAACACTAAGAATTGAACTAAAAAAATTATTTTTTTTGTTAATATAAAAATATTCTTGTATACAATTCGCGTAAAATATAATACGGAACGGTGTACGCTAGCATAAAAAATAAAATATATTTTTAAATATACAGACCTCATGCATAATATATAACGTATGTCTGTATGTTTGTTTTGAAAAAATAAATAAAATACGTACTGTTTTTAATTCCTTTATGCTTTTCTTTCCGCAGCGAGCCTGCCCGTGCGACGCACAAACGTACAATGTCCAAGTCAAGGGCTTCCCACACGTCTGCCTTCATTCGGTTATGTAGCTCTGCAATATACCAGTTCCAATGTGGCAACAATATAATAATAATAATCACACCCGTTTAAAACTTGACTCACACACACACACTATTAATTTTTCATTCATTTAAACGCTCAAATTCACGCCATATTTATTACTTCAATGTTTATGTAACTGATCGCTTAATGTTTTTCAACTATACCTTAAATCTTTAAAACTCTACATGTATATTTTACCGGTAACGTAAATTTTATCAGTGTATTCTATATATACTCCCGGACACATCTATCGGCCCACCACTCAGTGTTTAAAGTTTCGACGGTGTCTAGTTAAAAATAAATGTTAGGGGCAGCAATAAGTTTTAATGCAGTTTTGAAGCAGATTTATTGGTCAACCCCTATGTAGGTTTACTTTTTATTTTTTTTTTGGAATTTCGAATTGATTTGGTCGGCAGAAGTTTTACAACTTGGGCGACAATTTCAATCAGAGTATCCATATTTTTTGGTCAAAACTGGCTCTAAGTTTAGATTCGCCTTTTTATGGAACCAATAATCGGACACATCAAAAAAAAAAATCCAACTTGTGCGAAATAAAAAAGTTTTCTCCATTCCTGGGTCGTTAAAAACAATGAACAGACTCGAATTTTCGTTTTTTATTCATAATCCTGAATTCAAAATAAAAAAAAAACATACATAGAGGTTGTCCAAAAAATCAGCTTTAAAACTATTTACATTAAAACTTATTGCTCCACTTAACATTTATTTTTAGCTAGACACCGTTAAAACTTTTAAACACTAGGTGGACCGATAGATATGTCCGGGAGTGTATAATATACATCTATTTATAACATTAAATCTGTATTGATGTAATAGTAAGATTACCCAAACAGTTCATATGGTTGTTGAAAAAAAAATTTTTTTTCATGATAAATCTTCGATGCTTATCATCAGCTACAATGCCAAAAAACTACAGCTGCCTTTCCAGTCTTAATGGTACGATTAATATAAAGTAACGAGACGGGAAGTAGATATGTAGCAATTGTAGTTGTCTCATACAACTGCTGACTACATTAACCTTGCTCTCCCAATATGTTTCCGCCTGCATTCTACGATGTCCTGCGATCTTTTCTAGAATCTTTACTGGTTTTTTATTTGTCAAAATAAGAGTAATGCTCACCGACACAAATGAACATAAGTACTAATAACACAATTCTAAACTGCTTGAAGCTGATGGTATTATAAAACTATAATCATATAGATTTCGTGTAAACTTCTAGAACAATATCCGTAATATATTTTTTTTTGTCAAAAACGTAACATTCTCGACTTTGTAATTTACTTTCTCCACAATGCATTGCCATATGACACAGAGAGGAGGAAGTGGGAGTGAAAACCTTGAAACCAAAAAAAAATATGTAACAATCCTGTCTGTACTCGTTTCATCATAATGCTATCGAGGACATGCAAGTTTAAGATTTTATTTTAAGCAACGTAGATCGATGTTCATTAAAATTCACTCCTGTTTTTATACTAATAACACTAGTAATCTTTTTATCTAAAATGTTAGTGATATGTGCATGAGGTTAAACAAAATTAAACCAAATAAAATTACATTAGAGAAATAGAGGCTCGGTATTAGTAATATCAGGATTGAATCACAATTATAAACCCTGATCTCTGAAGATTTTAAACAATAACAAATATTTAAATAAATATAACCTACTAGCTGACCCGACAGACTTCGTTCTGTCAAAAAAATTGGAATGTGGCAGTTTTTTGTTCTTACCTATTTTATAGCCAGCGCAAAAAATCTGGACTGAACCGTCACTCTGGTGATAGGGCGGTGTGTGGGGTTCAGCTCTATATATGTTCATCTAATAACTAATATTTAAATATTAGTGGGTTCCAGAAGAGTGGCCAAAGTTATAATTATAGTACATAAATTATATTTACTATTATTATTTTACAAGCTTTATTATATACATATATATAGCCTATGACCATTTCTAGGTTATCATCTATCACCATACCAAATTTCATCAAAATCCGTTCAGCCGTTTAGGCGTGAAAGAGGAACAGACAGACAGACAGACAGACAGACAGACAGAGTTACTTTCGCATTTATAATATTAGTATGGATAACTAAGAAGGTTATATCACCATGATAACTAAGACTGTAAGTGCTGTGTGAGAAGCTATTTGCGTCACACACGTTTAAAGGTGTATCAAGTTAAAATGCGACGGAGCTTGGAAAATTATTCCAGCATTTTGATGCAAATTTAAACAGTCTGGAAGATTGTACAAAGGTTAGCATTTTGTTACGATATGAGCACGGCGACGAAGATTGAGATTGGCGTAGTCTGCAGACTATAAGTTTGTTAAAATAGATATGATGGAATCTTAATTTTTTTTATGCTGCTATGCGACGAGACGAGCAAGACGTTCACCTGATGGTAAGTGATACGCTTGCCCATGACAACGTGGTGCTAGTTAAGATGGTACACACTGCACCACATTGCGCTCGTCGCCTTGAGACATAAGGTGTTAGGTCTCGTTACCCCAGTAATTACACTAGCTACAGCGCCCATCAAACCGGAACACAGTAATGTTTGCACACTACTATTTGGCGGTTGAAATAGGAGCTGCGGTGGTACCCATTCAGACGGTCTCCGGCAACAGAAACCTACCACCTGGTGAATCTTAATTTTAATACAGAGAACACAATAAACCAGAGAAGAGATATTTACATGTAATGGACAATTTATATTGTATGTAATTAAAAAATAGATACAATTAAATAACGGTGCTATGTATTCTTATATCTATAATCAATATTGTCTAAATAGTTAAAAAAGGGTCCTGATATGCAGATTTTGAAAATTAATCATCAATCGAAATGAATACAATCGCGATTAGTATTATTTAAACAGAGCCAGTTATAAACATTAGTTACCGCATCCATAACTTTTTCAAATACGGTGAAATTTAAATAATTTTAGATATCGATTAACAACATCGCACGCGTTATGAATTTGTGCTTGAATTTCGGCCATCGAAAGGGTCACCAATCCTAAAAAAAACCGGCTTGATATGGTCGCTTAAACGAATAATCATGACATTGACTCTTGTGACGAATGCAATTAAATTTTTTTAACGAAGCCTTTTTTTTAAATAAACTGACATTAATTACACAAAATCGTCAATCTAGACGGTTCGTTGAGTTTAAAATAAGCTACTAATAACAATTAATAATTTTAAATTAATAGTGAGTATCATATATTTGAATAACAGAATAACAGGAACAAGTTTTACATTTTCAGTAAACAACTATTTCACACGGGACTGTATACGTAAGTTCCCATACTTAACATAAGCAATTATAAAGATGTTTTTAAAATTCCCAATTTTTTTAAGACCATAAGTTTTATAATTATTTACTATTGTTTCATGTTCCATTATAATTGGGTACGTTTTACCACGCATGCGTCATCAGTCTTGATCCTTTAGATCGATTGCATCTGTTCTGACACCATTGAATGCAGCGGCGATTAGGATGAACTCGGTGACATAGTTCTCAACCAATTACTTGTTAAAGTTACATGCATGTTAAGTGGACACCAACTAATAATATATTTTCTCTTTATCTGCCATTGAATATTGTCGTCATCGAAACATAGGAAAAGAGGGAAAAGTTAGTTTGGGTGATAGTAAAAAATTAAAGTAAACTAAATAGGAAAAGGCCACTAACGATCCGATTAATGGTCACCATTAATGCAAGAATAGTAACAAAAACGTTAAATTGTCCGAACATAAAAACTGCGTATTTAATTTGTTTATCCATAACATTTTATGCTAATGTCGAATATTCTCGAAAGTGTTATAAAATAACCTGAGATATAACCTTCTTGGTATTCATTAATTCAAATGTTTGTACAAAAACTATAATAATTTACATTTACTTAAACAATCATAATAATTGACTAATAAAAACCCGCTTTAGTCTACACTGTAATAAATAACGAAAAGGTTTTTTAATAAGATGTAAACATCATCAAAGAGGATTTGCGAGTGAAAAGCTGAATTTATCAGTGCACATCACGGTTAAGTCAGAGCTATCACGCCTGATATTAAAGATTCTATTTAATATGGAGTTTTTGTAAGTTTGGATAGACTAACATACTACTGACATAAAACGCGGTACATTTGGCTATAAAGAATACGACTGCTTTCTTTAATTTACAGTAAAGTTTTCGTTTTCAAAATTTCAGCAATTAGACGTACAAACTTAAGACGCAAAACTAGCAACGCTACAAGTCAGAGATATAAAGAATAAATACAAGAGCAAGTAGAACTTACGAGCAACAAAAAATTAGGATTTGAAATCCAGTAGCAGGTAAATAAACAATCTGTATTTACTACCTCTATCACAATGTTAATATACGTTATTATAACACAAAAATTCGTTTATGGACGAAACTAACAAGAAAATTAATTAAATGAATTATTCATAAACTGATGGTTCTGGAAAATGAGGACAATTGTATTTTGAAAATGTCTGCGTTTCTTTATTTTTGCATAGACTACTTAGTGCTTGACTACGCTCCGACCTGATGGTAAGCGGCGATGTAATCCAGGTGATAAATGTTACCAATATGCTGTGGATATGTACGCGAAAGTTAAAAGGAGCGACTGATATCTAACAGAAAGAGAAATTCACAGAATGTAAGTAGAACAACTCTTCTCACAGCAACATATGTCGGAAGTCTGCAACATATGCTCACGATGCTGTGTCGCGTGTAGGTCATTATAACACACCAGATTTGCTTATGACGTTCACATGAAGTTCATTGGACAGAAATTCGCGTTGATGGTCGGCAGAGAGGATAAGACCAAATAAAATTGACGATGCGATATCTGCGAGACGAACATATTTAAAACGCTTTCCAAGACAATTAGTTGCAGAAACTATTAGTGAAGATGATGGTTTTTGTTACGGCATCAGACTTGCAGTAAAGAAATTAATGAACGTCATCAAAACCACAACTTTGAAAGAGGAGTGCAACGCGAAGACGTTTTGTTTGCGAACGATCTGCCATTCGACATTAAACGGTTACAATTTCTAGTGTAGCCAGCAATTGCAATGTCCATAAATAAATCTTAAGGGCAGTCGCTGTTTGTGGCATCAATATTGAAAATCCATGTATTTCGCATGGCCAGTTATATGTCGCCTGTTCCGTGTTAACACCAACGAAACTACTACATAATATATACGCGCCAGAAAAAAAAACTAAGATTGTTATACATCATAAAGCATTAGAACAATAAACACTTTGTTTTTGAAATAATTATTTTATTAATTACACCAATTTGAATTCAATAATTATAGTAACGACAGGATAACGTCCGTCGGATTAGCAAGTTTAATACAATTGCATATTATATTACATCGAATTGTTATTGTAACTATTATAACATTTATTGATACGCATTTATCATGATAATTTTGTATGTTGAACATGACATAACATAGCTAGACACTGACAGTGCAGACATTTAAAATTGTGCGTTTTATTTAACACGCGATGACGTCACGATCCAAAGCTACCACGTTGTCGTCGTAAGACACACCATGATACATTTGATTCTTAATCAATAGCACTTATAAAACACTCAGTTTAATAATAGACACCAATATCTTGTATAATAGTGAATAAATTGAAAATAACACGCTCGAACAGCGTATTCTCTATTTCATCATGATCAATTACAAATATATAAATCATAACACATATACTTAATACTACAATACATCATAAGCCAGCATGTATTAACAATTTTAAACTGCAACGGCTCACTGCAAAATAATATTGAAAGGTCAAACTTTTCAAGTCTCAAACTTTAAACATACGAGGTGGCCTGACCGTTGCCGGCAATGAATGCGCATTATTTGGCAGTATAAAAAAGTGTAGAATGTATAATTTAGTACATACGGTTGGCTCATTTGCAAACAGATTTTATTCTACACTTTTTTCTTGTGACAAAACACGAGGGGACACTGTTGTGAAGTATACAGCCACAAATGGTTCTCTTAATTTTTTTCAGAAACTACACAAGCAATACAAAATTAATTTATAGGGACATACAGACATTATTACTACTATAATAAAATTGCGTGATTGCGCAAATATTTCATTATCATTAACGTGAAGAACATGATTAATTGTCATTTTATTTCCGTAATTATAATGGTTTCACAATAATTTTCAATTCCTAAAATTAAACTGTACTAATTCCTGTATAAAGTATGAATAGTAAAACAAACATATACACTCAAATCAATAAAACTATATGTAACAAGTAAGATATCGTCTTGTATTTAAAACTGCCGGAAAATTAGCAATTTGATGATATAACAAAAAAATACGTGTATAAATAAATATAAAAGGAGTCAAGGTTGTAAAGAGAAACATATTTACAGAGCATCTACTGTCATCAAATGTTTGGAGGGCAGTTGGAAAAATGCATAAAATTTCAGATAAACCTTAGAAAAGCTTTGATTTTAGTAAAAAAATCTTTTTATTAATTTTCATTCACACAGCTTTATCTTTGGTGTATAGATAAATCAGAAAATCTTTAAATTTCACGTCTTCAAATATGTCTAACTTTGAACTATGTACCTATAAAATTATAAAAGAATTACGATATTGCAAAATATCCGCAGAATAAATAAAATGTCTGGATGTTTAATGTATAGTGTAGGTTTAAATTAAAATTATTATGTATGTAAAGGTATTTTTGATCTGTCTGAAATATAAGGACTAGCAGGAATAGAAGAATGTGTATATAAGACATATGTCACTTCAATTGGTAAACTCATCAGTTGCAAAAAATAGTGTTGTCAATACAAATACTTGTTTTGTGGAGCATGAATTAAACACTTATTGCTGGTACCGCTTCAATTTCCTCTCCATCTTCTTGCGTTTCTTCTCATCTTGTTCAGTGTCCTCGGGTACCTCTTGGAAGAACCACGGGCCCAGAAGGTTCACCCAGATTAGCCAGAAAGCTCTCACGGGTATAACGAGCAACATCAGCCAGAAGTAATTTGAGATCAGAGCCATCAGGTGAGTGATTGATGATAGAATGACGACATCTTTAAGGTGCCTGAAAAAATATACGCACTGAACATACTACACGAGATCTACGCTACAATACTTACAATAAATGTTTAATTTCAGTTTTTCAAATTTATCATTTATAATTTTAGGCGCAGGCACACAGCTATAGGCAAAACATATAATTTGTCATTAAAGAAATCATTATTTTGCTTTGCTGCATTAAGGCTTATATACAATATAGACTTAAGTACATAAGTTTTGTTCTCTAAAAATTCAAATAAACCTTAACTTACTCGCCAATGCCTCCTTCAACATTCAGGTCAAGACCATGATCAACCAGTAGATAAGTCTCCGAAGAATACCGGGGCCGGCTGATGAACCTCATCAATTGGTAGCAGGTGATGTAGATCACCGTAATCAGTATGTTCATGGACTGTTGGATACGACAGACGATTATGAGATATGAAAGCAAAATTATAACTTATTACTGTATAAAAATAAATACAATTATCCATTATAAATACTAAGTTGTTATTAGCGGGCGGGATTTTACAATTGTTCATAAAATTCTTTTTCTTGGCGTTGATGGTGAGACCATAAGTCGAACTGACAGACTAAACTCTATCAAGAAGGATCTGAAGTTCTTCTATTGTCGATGCAAATAACACAGTGTCGTCGGCAGAACAGATGTTGTTAATAACCTGGCAATTCCCCAGCTTGACTATGTCCAACTCATCTAGTGATTCTCTGAAGATCATCTCTGAGTATATGTTAAATAGGATTAGCGATAGAATACATCCTTGACGCACTCTTCGTAAAATTTGTTATACATGTTAGTTTACCTTCTACAAGTTCGCTTTTTGGTTTCAGTAGGGTTGTCTAATGAATCATAAATCTTTAGAGAACAGAGCAATATATCAAAGCTAGCCAATAATTTTTGCATGTTTTACTTAACCAAATGCTTTTTCATAATAAATAAAGCACACAAATATTTGATGATTTTTGTCCCAGCATCTCTGTATTAAGATTTGATATCTGAAAAGTACATCTCTCATTCCCAGTCTGTTGACGAACTCAAACTGTGATCTTAATATTTGGTTCTTCACATTTTCTATAAACTCTTTCATGAATAATTTTAGGACTACTCATTAAGAAAATTGTTCAATATTCATTGCATTTCTTCATAGAGGCAATTTTGTATTTATATACAATATTTCCCTGGTTATTTAATAATAAATTATATTTAGTGTGTATGTGTAGTGACTATAAATATTTGTAATTTATCTGATTTTCTTATGCATGTTGAAAGAATCCTGCCTTAGTTCAAACTCTTCAGTTCAACCATCCATTTCACCTTCACTTCAACCACTTTTCTTTAGATTATCTTGTGTGTTTGAATCTGTATGTGTAGGGTTTGATGACTGTAGTCATCAACTCTTTTATATGTTCTTTGCTGTTCCATCTGATCTAAGATCTTTTGAGAAATCCAGCAATTTTTGCTTTAGTATCTAGTGGTTATAAAAACGTTTTACCACTATCAACATGACAAATTCAATTCAGTCCAGGTCTATTCAATGTCTATATTTGGACCTAGCTCTCTGGCTAGTGTTTCTTTGTGCTTTATTCTATCACAACTAGAAGGTTGCTGTCATGATAGACTATTGTGCTTTTGTAATACACAAGTCTTTTAGTGGTAATACACTGCGGTAAAATATTTCTGTCAAATTCCCATTCAATTCTAATTTTGTGTGATGATCATAACCTTTTTTATATTAACATTTAAAATTCTTATCCCTAAAAATTATACAGTACAATAAAGTGTCTAAATTATTTTGTTTAAACAAACTCAATGGATCACAATTTTTATAGAGTAGGAGCTATGTTACATATCATAACTAAAGAGACTAATTAAGAAACATTATTACCAATTTTTTTTTTACCACCATTAACATTTATTATATACCCTATGCCAATATACATAAAAAAATTCTATCATACATTTACAGTACAGCATACTGTAGAGAGCTAGAAATTATAATGTTGTTATCTATAGACATTATAATTAAATAGAGTGTATACTCATAACTCACCATGATAAATGTGGACATTTGTTCATAAAAGAATACAAAAAAGAATATGTTGTAGAAGGCTCCAGCTGATAGTGACATATTGCGATAGAAAATCACAGTGGCTAAATTTTCTGCAACTATCTGTTTAGATCCTTTTGTAGGAACTTTCCCTTTCGTTACCTGCAGATAAATAACATACTATTTTAACATTACACCTTTGAGATCACAAAAAATATCCAAACATATGGACAACAAAAAAAATTGTACCAAGCAATACAAATCTAGACGCGGATTTCAGAGGGATAGGAAGTCATGACCTTAACAAATCAGGAATTTGTTAAAAATAAAAATACATTGCAAAATTTTCTTAAAGTCGCTACATATAATATTACATTTCTTTGAAAGGATCTTTCGAATGGACCAATTGAATTGACATTTTTGCGTAAGTAAATTATCAGATAAAAATGTATATTTTTAAACTGATAATTAGCTTATATTATAAATGAAACTTACTACACGATAAAAGAATATTTAATGTCGGGTTTTTCATTTGTGTTTTTGTTAAACCGAATATTTATTTTATTAAACATAAACCAGAATTTTTATACTTACAGCAGGCATGATTAATATCTTCTAAAATGCAATATCAAAGTTATAAATATGTTTAAAACATTACGTTCTCTATATCTCTGACGTCTTATATTACTAGTCCAAAATTTCACAAATTTTCTAATAGAATTAAAATTTATTCATGCTATAACAAATTTCGTCACAGTGACAATTTTTTTTTCACGTCATGTACATCGTATGACAAGTCAGAGACTTATGTGGCAGAACGTTCAGAAAAATTTAAATCAAGGCGTCTTGTACTCTTCTTAGCTCAGCTTAAGCACTACTTTTTGTGTGAGCTCGGAGACCGCCTAGGTGTAAAAATCTATACCTCCTACATAATACAGACTACAGATATAGGTTTAGCAGAGCAATCGATCCATATAGTGAAGAGCATTTTAAACTTGTATTTTTAAGTGTTGTAGCAAATCAGATTTCTTAACAATATTTATAAATAATACAAAAGGCGTCTGCTGAAACAGTAATGTTATTATATTATGTTAACTTACAATTAAGTCAAATTAAAAAGCAATTCAAAAGTAAAAAAAAAAACAAGCGGAAAAATTAATTTTCTTATACTCTAATAAAATACTGCTATGAAGATTTAAAGTAATTTAAATAACTGATATAGTTAATCTTTTTAAAAATAACTAATTTGTTGTAAAGTACAATGCTAAATATTTTTGTTCAATTTCAAAACCGTTGATGTGTCACTTTTGACATCTACTTAGTGATCGGACCGATCGAATGCGTCACTAAAGAAACAGTCGAGAGTGAGAGAGCTATTTCGTATGGTTTTATTGATTTTTAATAAATTACAACCTAAAATGTACTCGGTCTAAAATCTAATTGATCATAACGTTCTCGGAAAATTAAGCATATCTTTGAGCAATAATTTACTCTAATATGAAACTAGTAAAACGATTTGTTTCGACGCGACCCTGACCCTCAAATTAAGTTGTCTGCCTTTTATTAGAATTCTTCAGGTGGGTTTATCAATACTATATTAGCAAAACAATTTACCATAATCGCATACACTATATTTCTGTAAAGATATAATGAGAAAATAAAACTGATATTCCGCTGGCGTAGACACGTTTATTGTCATTAGTAAATCACATATAATTTTTTAATTGAATTAAATGTTATGTATTTACTATGTACTGTTTATTTATTTATGTTGTTATTATGGCTTAAAATGCATAAGTATCCTTCACAAACATTATAGAGGTAAAAGGTCACAAAATTTAAACTTATAATAGACTTTTTAAACCCTTATAGATAAATTATTTAGTTACTGTAGCTATTGGCCTAAAAGTATTAAGTTTACTGCCTTATTAATATTTTATTTAATTTGGTGTATTGTGATTGTGTATATTATTTTTTGCCAGTCATTTCATTGTAAATGCTAATTTTTTCTATTTTTAGATTGTTTTTTTTTAAACTGCTTTGAGTGTTTTTATGTTGTTGGCTACACTTTTTTAAAGTAGTCAACTATTTGCAGAGGCGATTTCATTTTTAAAACTAGTTTAACTTATTAATTTATTAAAACTGCAATGCAAAAATGTAATGACTGGAACATTGTAAATAGTCTTATAAATTATAACTAACCATAAACATAAATAAGCTGTTAAAGACAAAAAAGGATTGTGAGAATTTAGACTTGTTTCTTTGTAAGTAGTTTTTGATGAATGGTGTTATATTCAATGAAACAATGTTGTATCAATAATGTTTATTGTGCTAAGTAGCCAAGTATAAGATAAAAAGTGACATTGTCATGCATTATGTTTGTCCACTTCCGTTTTTTTAATATTTAACAAAATAAGGTAGTAGAGTATATTGATATACATAACATAGTAATAATTAAATTTTCACAAAAAATCTGCATCATTTGTTAATGATGGTAGTTAAGTAAGCGTTAATATAGTTATTAGTTACTTTATATCCCACAAGTAAACATTAGGGATTCAATGTTAACACTTTGCCGACCACATGAGCTATAGAGAACTGGACAGTTTCCACCACTCTTGGGAAAGCCAAAATGCGCTGTCCACCATGCACTTTTAGGAAGTAGCATGGACTGAATTTCACTATTTGAACTCAATAAAGTCCAAAAACTAGTTATCTGGGGAATAATATTTCACTGCAATAATGTCCCCGATTGTTCGGAGACTTGCTTCAAAACGGGTGCTCTCCCCAATCAGTCGGTGTTAATACATTACAACAAGTGTTATAAAAGGCTTTGGTATTTGTTTCCAAATAATTACTAGACTATTTAACCATGTTTAGATTTTTGTTTTGTTTTAATGATAAAAATTTATCATTACATATATAAATATGTAATAAATTCATAATATTTTTTAACCTTCCTCAGGTATTCGGGTCATATTGACTCGAAACTGAAATTTGGCTCAGTAAAAGTCGTAATAATGAATATGATTTATTAAGACTTCATGACAATTATTAATTATGCATCAACTATGTATATGGAATAGGTCCTCTGGTCAGAAAAGCGCGCATATTGCAAACAATAATGCTTTGTGGTATTCTAGGAATACACTTACAATATATAAATGTTGGTCATATCTCAATCACATAGTGTGTTATTGTTATAGCAACTTTGAGAATAATTTGTATGCGAGTTAGATTACAAAAAGTAAGATGATAACTCTTATTTGATTCATTCATTGTTTGGACTTGATGTGTTCCATTGGTTTTAGTTAGAAATAGCACATAATTTTACTGATTGTGCGAATTCACAAGCCTTAAACTACGATATAAATTTCGAAGATGAAATAATTAGTGAAACCGAGAATAGTTTGGACGAAATCCTACCGAAAATATTCCAACCCAGTTTAGACAACAAATGCAGTAGTGACGAAAGAAATAGCGACGAGGAGCCTCTTTCCAGACACTTTACCAATACAAGTGGTAATGAAAATCAAATGCTATAAAAAATTGTGAATTTGTGTGGTCAAAAACCCCATTAGAAGTCTGAGGTCGTTTAAGTAATGCAAACCTTATAAAACTCACACCAGGCAATACCAGGTATGCTTCTAATCGCACACATTTAGAAGTTCTTTGGTTTATTTCTAAATAAGTGTTTAAAATCTATAATTTTGAAACAAACAAATATAGAAGGTTTTTCAGGTTTCGGAAATCAATGGGAAGCGTTAAATGAAACATAGTTAGATGCATATTTTGGTATTCTTATTTTTGCTGGAGTTTTTAAGTCTAACGATGAAAGTTTGGAAAGCTTATGGTCCGAAGCTTATGGAAGACCTGTATTTCGGGCAACAATATCTCTGAAACTTTTCTAACAAATTTCTTCGACTTTGCGTTTTGATAAACGTTCTGACCAAGAAGCAAGAAGACGGAGTGACAAATTAGCAGCAGTTAGAGATATGTGGAATGAATGGGTGAAGCTGTTGCTAATGTTTTATAATACAAATATTAATATCACAATTGACGAACGGTTACCTTCATTTAGACATCAATGTCCCTAAATTCGTCGGTATTTAATTTGAAATGTTTGCTTCATATTTTTAAAATCGGGTCTACATGTCCCGAAGGCCTTAAGTGTAAATAGTATTTAAGGAACTGAGGAAGGTTAATTATCATATAGATGTAAATGAGCCAGATGATTAGAATTTAAAGAAGTTTAAATAATCTTAAATTTTACCTGCATATACTCTTTTAACTGTTTGTTATGTTGTCAATCATAAACTATTGATAATTGTAGATGTTATTGCACTTCTAGGTAAACAGAAAGTGCTAAATGATACGCGAATTCTACAACAGTTCAGATGAAGATGAAATGGATAATCAGTATTTAGTAGACCCAGAATGTCTAGTGCTTACTCTGCCAGACTGCGACATGCATAATAGATGTTGTGGTGGTAAAGCATGGTGTATAAAAGTAAGTATATTGGTAATTGCTATTCCACAGTTGCAGTTTTTCATTATTCGGTATACTTATACTTTAATTCTGTTTCTACTGCATTAACATGTTTCCCTATCAGTTATTTGACAGACGTGAGTAAGGAAATTTATGCAATCCCTAATTAAATACTATGTAGTTACTATAAATGATTATTTAAAATTGTTTTCATGTATCACCAACAACTTATAATATTTAACATTGCCTTTATTTTGTTTAAATGTGTGTACAATAGTTAACTAGGAAAAAATTGGAAAATAGGAACAAGGATAAATAAATACGATTTTTTATATTGATAGATAAGATAGTATTAATGGTAAATTATGTAAAAGGGTTAAAAATTCCTGAACAATAATATCACGACAAAAAGGAACTAAAAAAACATTGTCTTTAAATATATAATTATGTTCATTGAATAACTTTGGCCTAAAAATTTGATTCAGATCAAATATAATGAACTTTTGATAAAATAATCATTTCCAAAGGTGGCTATGATTTCCCTTAACGCGGCAAAACACGCTGACACACTATTTAGCAACTCTACAGTGTGATCATTGTCCAGGACAACTAAAATAAAGCCTTTTCTTTTAGTCTAACATTTGAAATGGTTGCACATATATGTCAGTCTTGGTCTTTGACCATTTCGATGTTCAGTGAGGTTGTAACGATTCTGTTACCAAAGTATTTGTTACACTCTATGGTGTTACCTTTTACTGAGTACTGAGTTGGGGTCAACTGTTTTCAATCATTGTATTTTGTTTCAGGACATATGTGGAATAATATGTGCCGTTCTAACATGGCTGCTTATTCTGTATGCTGAATTTGTTGTTATGATGGTAATGCTTCTGCCGGGCTTGTCAACTTATCCATTCTATAGCTATGTAAATATAATACTGTTCCAGACCTTGGCATTTCTAGCGTTCGCATCACACCTTCGAACAATGTTCACTGACCCAGTAAGTAACCAAGGTTTAAATCTATAACTAAGATAATATGAGGATTAGTAGTTGTGGACAGAAATGTTCAATATTTACATTTATAGATAGGTTTACTAATTATACTTATTTGAATTAGAGAAAGCAGCGTGATGTGGGTTTAAAGCACCTTGGTGATTGTGGCTATACTTAGCTATTCTTTTATTACAATTGTTTTGATATTATTGAAAAAGTAAATGTTAAATTTCATCACCTTTAACAGGGAGCAGTTCCCAAAGGAAATGCAACTAAAGAAATGATCAAGCAAATGAGCTTCCGCGAGGGTCAAGTAATTTTCAAGTGCACGAAATGCTGCAGCATAAAGCCTGAGAGGGCTCATCATTGCTCCGTCTGTCAGCGGTGTATCAGGAAGATGGACCATCACTGCCCCTGGGTAAACAACTGTGTTGGAGAGAACAATCAAAAGTATTTTGTTCTTTTTACTGTGAGTTTTAAATTTTTTAATGGCTTATGTATAACATTATAAAAGACCTCTGTATGAAAATGGTGAATTTCAATTTCTTTCAGTTCTACATAGCGGCTATCTCAGTCCACTCGCTGGCTCTAACTGTATACCAATTTGTGACCTGCATCAAACACGAGTGGCGCGACTGCAGCACCTATTCCCCACCAGCGACAGTCGTCTTCCTTCTATTCCTCATCGCCGAGGCTTTACTTTTTGCAATTTTCACTGCGGTTATGCTGGGAACACAGTTACACGCTATTTGGAACGATGAAACGGTAAGTCAGCTGTGTGTTGTTGTATATAATTTAAACAATTACAAAGTAAGCTGTTGCCGCTTCCATGCTTTAACATTCCAATTATATCCAGGGAATCGAACAATTGAAGAAAGAACAAGCCCGTTGGGTCAGGAAGTCGCGATGGAAGAGCATACAGTCCGTGTTCGGCCGCTTCTCAATTTTATGGTTCTCGCCGTTTACACAGCCGTCTCCTAAATCGAAGTTAGAAAGCTACTTGTACAGCGTGTAGACTGCTAACCAACCACTTACAGCAGGGTCCAGAACTCTCTTCACGCCCAAGGTCAAGGTCTTAATTTTTGGCCGTGAGTCGAATTCTCCCCATGAATTATTCGTAAAAAGTGCACTTTCCGCTCACGCTAAGAAACTTAGCTCTATATCAAACGTAATCGAAGCAATATTCATTATAATTTTTTTCCAGTGTTTTAATGTATTAGGTTATCGTATTATGTAACCTCGCTTCTAGGTGATGCGTTTACGAACAACATTTTGACTGATAAACGATACTAATTTATGTCTAGAATTTATTGTTATACCAAACGGTCTGCATTTATTTGTTCCGTCTCCATTCGTGTTCCCGATATAAACATATACATATATATATAGCAATTAGTGAAATAATATCATTTATGTAGTTGTATATACAGTATAAAATTTTATTCTCTTTCGTGTTGTGGCTAATCGTTTGACTATTTCTATTCCGGGGCCATATTTTGAGGAGTTTGGTGGGGTGGTTGATGAGAGCCGGAGTATTCTAGATGAGCGCGCTACACCATCCACGGCCACGTTTTCACTTAACTCCAAGTGAAATTGAAATCGAATGTATTAAAAAAAACGTCACGCGATAGCATCGCTGACAATGTGCGTTTTCAATAATCTCCGCGCGTTTCAGACGCGCTCTCGTCGTAATTGCTAACATTCAATAGCTTTATATTGTTAATGAATAATACCATTTTTAATCAATAATTCACAGTAATTTACATTTACAGTAGTGCCTTATATTAAATGTCTCCGTTATTATAAACAACTAAATATCAAGGCCTTAAGACAGACCACTTGCTCTTCATGTGTCCCATAGTGTTAGCAATGAGTGTTGTGTAGATACATTGATATTATACGTTATATATATTTATATATACAGCGTTCGCTTGTTACCGATAAGTTACATAAATAATAATATTGCAGAAATCTTCTTAATATCCTATTTACCTATAAAATTGATAAGGGGCAGTATTTTTTTAATATTATTCATTGATCAAAAAATGTAATACGATAAATAAAGTAAAGTTGTTTAAGCGGTTAGTGATGTTTATGAATCGGTTGAGGTGAAATATTGTGTAATGTGGTCTAATAAATTCTTAGGGATAGTAACTTCTTATTATGGCAATGACATATATGATTAGCGTCGCTATTGAACTAGTTATAATTATCTTGGGAACACAAACGGGGAACGGGCGTTTTAATTATTTAATAAATATCACAATGTATTATTTCACAATTAATTTTGAATGATTATTTTCGTATAGTTGTATAAGATTAAATGCATCATATATTTGTGCATGCTTAATAGTGATCGTTTCAATAATGTAGCTATTCTAAACCGTAGCTTACCAAGTTATACTTAATTAGTGGTAGACAGTAGTTATTCATTACTTAGTAGATTTACCCCAGTGTAGAAGCGAGGTTAGGGTATTCTAATCTCGGCTAAATACGACTAAATACAATTTGACAAGAGCCGTAGCTTTTCCTGTAAGCTTTACAAATTAGGCGAGTACGGTAATCAACAATAAGAAAAACCTTTATTCAGCATTGGTCACCTGGATGACATGATGATTATAAGGTAACGATGTCTTTGACATTGAAATGAATCTACTTAATATAACAAATCGTACACAGTATACTCAAATCGGGGCACAAATATCGTATATCGGTTGATGGTATAGCGGTGTTATAGGTATTGTACGTACGTTTGTTAAATTTCTATATGAGCATTCAACGTGCCTCTTTAGCGTATTGTGTATAGAAATATATTTATTTGTGTCGTTTAAGAGTCGTCACTTGACGGTGATTGGGTATTGATAGTGGATATAGCAATATTTATTGGTGTCGATTTCATTTGATAAGTATTCAATCGATATTTTATATGGTCGTGAAGGAGATGTATTTATTAATCAAGTGTGTGTTGACTATTGTTTCGATGTCAAATCTTTTATTTCCAATCGATTAATACGTGTATAATGACGGTTGTTGAGGATATTATATCGACGAGTTGCGATGTTATGAATCGATATTTCATATATTAAATGTAAATTTATTTTTTGCAATTATAACGTAGTGTATATGGTGGTATTTGTATACTATCTGTGGCTGACTATTTGGCCGTTGATCGGTCAGAGCGACCATGACCATGATATCATTGGAGTAGAAGTAATGAGAACTTAAAATTCGCAGGTAATCTGAAATAAATGTTAATGGCGTGCTACGATTATGAAATATAGTTTTTTTTTTATTTAAACTGTACATTTGACAAGTTATAACTAACAATCGCCGGACCACTAAAGCGGTTTGTAGCCGTCACACACTTCATATCTACCTGCATGTCCTTATGCATGATGTATTGTGTAACTATTAAACCTCATTCGTACTTTTCTACCCATTTATCATTACTTTTTATAAAAAAAAAATAATGATAACATTCCCCTATCCCATCTCTTAAAGAAGAGGAATTAGTACTTATAAAAAGCAAGCATTAAAATTAAATCTGATACTTACCAAATACTAAATATTATAGCTAACATATCATGGTTTTTTTCTTTATACAGCTCATGTCCGTAGTTTCAAAGTTTTTTTAAGTTATGGGCAACATTTAATACTGTACAAATTATTATTTTGATCTATACACTTGTTTATGATACAATTGTCTATGCCCGCTTTATGTCATAAGAATATTAAGAGCAACCGTTGTGAGGCTCGCATGATCATACAAATGTTTTTCTTCTGTATTTCGTTTCATGAGAAAGTGTTACTTATTTCGTATTATATCAAACTTACACAAAGACAGACATCACGCAAATTTGACTAGGTATTATTTGTAATACAAAATAAACGTGTTTTGTTTATTCCATTTAGTTTCTAATTTTGCAATCCTTGGTTTATATTCGTTATTGTTGTGGTTACGTTTTAATATGTTATTTGATTATGAATGGCGATAGTGTTACATAATAATGGTTATTATCGTAGATGCATGATTGTGGTGTTATTTGTTTATGTAATATTAATTTGTGTTACAATTTTGCTGTTTCATGTGCAAAACCTCTATTACACGGCGTCGCTAAGAAACTCAATAAGCTAAATGAGAAATGCATTATTAGATAGGCAAGCTACTTTTAGACGATGACTTGAATAGAAAAAAAGTTATCAGTAAAATTAAATGTATGTTTGTGTTGGTGTATTTAAATGAATGAACAGTCGACTAGTGACGACTCTTCGCGTGTTTTCTATGACAGCCGAGTTAGCTTACTGTACTTTTCACATACTGTATTAAACTATCTAACTGTTTATATGATATAAGATAGTTTAGTACATTTTCTTTTCTAAATCACAAAGTTCATGTTCACGCTGTTAAAGATTAGCATGCTATATTAGCTGTTCCTTTATGTTCTATAATATATGTGTAGACAATAATTTTAATAACGATTTACATAAGTTTTAAGTGATTTGTAACACGTATTGGAAAAGAAAAATGTAGCTCTTGTGCAGTCGGTTAGATTTAATTATTTGTGGTTGTATTAAATGCAAATAAGAAAACGCTCCTGAAATCGGATTGTCATTTTGGAGCTTTTTTGATCTCTAAATTAATATCTGTATGTAAGGAAATATTCCGTATGTATTTACGATGCTTCGTACATTCGTTAGTTTTTCGTGCATTAGTATTTTTTAGATGCTTTTGAACGCTCGTAATAATTGAACCGCTTTTTAGAAACTTGAGCAATGTTAATGGGCAAATCACAAAACGTATTCAAATTATATTTTAGATGATGCTTAGTCGGTATTTGACGAGGTAATGTGTATATATATACAAATATATGTGTAACGTGTCGTATATAAATGTATGTTTATGGTTTTACAAGTAGGTTTATAAGTGACTCATCGATTGAGCCGTTGGAATGTTTTTAGATCTCTCTTTTTTTTTTGGATTTAGTTATTTTTATTTCTCATCGAATGGCTACAATATCATCATAACTGGAACCGCGAAGCCTTACCAAAACTAAAAGCTAATGTAGTCTGGCGTAATAATAGTTATAGTACAAAAACAAATGAGAATTTCACAAGTTTCGGAATTGTGCAAACTGCTTTTCGTATGTGCATTGATTGCGCAGGCTTCGCTAAGGTTCTGACGAGACCGCGGGATTATTACGTATCCCACAAACGAGTGGTACGACAAACAGCGATAGTGCTATTTATGGTTCCAGTGCTTAATGTAGCTGCGTAAAGAGCGTTTTACGACTTGGTAATGAATATTAAAAAATCACAACAATACGATATTTTCTTTTCGAAGCAATTGATTGCTGGATTATTCGCCGTTTAGTTGATTGCGTTATATCGCAATAAAGAAAAATTTTAACGAGTTCACTATATAAAAATGTATAAACGTATTCCATATTGTAAGAGAGTAGATGAAATTATATTTGTAACCGATCTATACTTGAGATTACTTAGGTGTAGCTTAATTGAGTTTATAGCAGCTGATATTTATTTACATGCAATCAACAATTTTTGCATGTGAATTGTTTAGTGTTAAATGAGTGTATGCGGTTTGTGGTGCATTTTTGCTCTGTTCCCGATATGCGTAGATAAATATGTTTAACAATGAACAAACTTTGAAGACAGAGAGTCACTACTCTCAACTGTTATCGTATACAAAAATCATTTACATTCCACAATGCCTTACGCATGCGAGTAACAAAAGTTTAGTGCCTACACGTGATCCGTTGTGAAGAGGTTTCCGATCTGAAATAGTATGAATATTTGATAAACACTGTCGTGCCTAATGATAAATCTATATTTTTGTGATGAGGTTAGAGTCATACGTTTTAAAAAAGAACCGGTTTATTTACGTAGAATAGTTAAATAGGGCCATATCATAAACCGGGGGCGATGTCGGTATTTTTGATATAAAACAGATAACTAAATGATACTTGCTCCATTTAGAAATCATTTAGTATTTATAATGGCACTAGATTGGATATTAAACGTTAGCATGCGCGCTATCAGTTATATATTTATACATAATAACCATTAGTACAAATTAGTGTTGTTAGCATTTGTTGCATACAAGTGTTTACTGTTACGCGTAATATCAAAAACAAACCATTATCACTATAACAATGAAACTGAAGCGATCATTGACATTTCGGCTTACGTATTACATTTGTTATAAATAAAAATAAGTATTTCTTACTGGTACTAATTCGGACTTAATTCTTATTCATTAAAAAAAAATGTATTAAATTGGTAAGATTTTGTGTAAGATTAAAAAAAGAGGTTAAAGCTAAAGTTGGCATCGATTATATTTAAAAATTGATTGTATGTTACGTGTATATATCTATGTATGATATTAGTTGCCTTTAAATGGTCTCATAAAATTCAATTAGCTTACTTTTAGTATAGTCATGTATATTATATTTTTTGATTTAAATTATAATTGGACTATGTTGAATTTAAGCAGGCTCTGATGTTTTGTTCTATATATAATGTATTACGTGGCGATCTACTTATTTAGAGGTTAAATTTGATCCTAACCGAAGTGAAACCTGAAAATTTGCACTTAACTGTTATCGTTAGTCGTTAAAACTTAGTGGTTAAGTGTGATGCTGGAGCGAGCTGGTGCGCTTCCGTTGCACGTCTCTGTAACACAATGTTTGTCACTTAATCGTATCACATATACATATAACCTGTACCTGCGACCATGTACAATTTGTGAACGTGTGCTTGTTCAAGTTTCATATGCGGGTATAATATTGATGAAATAGTAAATTCTACTCGCTGTTGACGTCGTTAAATCATCATCACTATTGCGCGTTGTTCAAACTATGGCTATAGATCGTTTCAGCTTAACGCTTATATGTATTGTAATGTGTAAGTTGGCCTAACACTTAGCCTTCAGCTGCTGGTCGCCCACTGATTTGAATCAACACTAAAGAGGTAAGGGAGTAACTGATTATTTACTTCCTTACATCAGAGGTCGGCAACTTGTAACACGTGTTTGATATGTTTTATTACTACAGGTAACTTTATAATGAATAACTAAAATTTCTTTGATTGTTCGGGTCTCTTTTGTAATCAAATTATTTTGATCAGCGCTCTAAATAAGTTTGCCGACCTCTACACAGCTTGTAATCGGCTAACAGCCGGCCGCGATGTTCTAGCAAATTTTTCGATGTCTTTTCACCATAAAAAATGTATTTAATATGGTATTGTGCAGTTTAGAAGTATTGGAAATATTTACAGGCTAACAATAATCATTGAACAACTAATAACAGCATTCAGTATATTTTAGTTATGTACAAAAAAAACTCTTACCTAAAATTTTAAATAATTTGTTTTTGGTCGGGAACCTTGAAACTTGGGATGTTGTCTCGTTAAACCAGTAATTTCACTAGCTACTGCCCCCTTCCAACTGGAACACAGTAATGTTTACTCTGTACTATTTGGCAGTAGAAATTGACGGTGCGGTGGTACATACCTATACGGCCTCCGGCAACAGATACTTTGACAAACTTTTATATATAACTTAAGTACAATGTTAGTTTAAATTTTGACAAATAACAATATTATGTATTTTTGATGCCTGTATATATTTTTAAAACTTACGTTGTATTGCAGCAGGAGGCTTTGCTTTCAAATGTCATTTATTAAATTAAACAAGAAAGCCGCATCATAGTTTATATGAATTAAGGTTAGGCCAATAGACGGTTATTAATTCGGAAAATGATATATATGAATATGTATGTAACAAATTGAAATATTTTAACAGTAGACTACTTATTGTAAACAGTAGAATTTTTTTTTTTTTATAATAAATATAAGTATTTTTGCGGGAATTTATTAAAGATGAAATATGATAATTACATGTCGTGTTTTATTTCATGCGAACGAAGATCTTTTGAATGCGTATTCATATTTAGTATTTTATTTGTTGGTAAATAATACTATGTAATATTGGTTTTTGAAATGCAAAGTTCACCTTTTCTATTCCCTTCCTCAAAATTATTGTTGGTAAACATCGTTGACCCAGAAATTTCAACTTGTGCATCAAGAACAAAGTAATATTAATGATTGGAAATAAGCGAAGCGATTGGAGAGATGCCATTTATCCACACTGGTCAAGTGCGAGTTGGCATATCCATGAAAGCTGTTCTTCGAACATGTAGCTTTCTAATTGTTTTGCTAGAACAGAACCAAGCAAAATTAGAATCGAACCGACGTTTTTTCAAAACTTTTTATAACTAATTACTAAAACATTGAAAAACTTGACAACACATGAACTAAATATTATTTTATAATAAATGTTTCGCTAACATATGAGCAATCGTTAATAAACGTATGCAATTTTTATTGCCTTACAGGCTATTAAACATAAAACAATAAGTTAACAATGGATGCTTAAGAATGCTATCGTAATTGTAACCTAGATGTTGAGATGTAAATATCTAAATAACATTTCAAAATGAATCAACGCTTCTCTATAATGTTTGTATCAAAAATGATTCACAGAAACTAGTAGTAAAATTACATGGAATAACGTCTCAGAAGTTCATAGTAATAAGAGAACAAAGAGGTTTCGTTTCATTTCTGTTTCGAAATGTGAAAACAAAAGTGTGATCATTTTTCTTCTTATTTAGGCCGCTGGGTCACAATGGCGCTGCGCAATACGCGGTGAGTCTATTTTTTTCCTTGACACTCGCATCTCGAATAATCTATGTTTTTTACAGCTATACTTACTGATACGGTAGATCTAAGAAACGTTAAATAATGTTTTTATTAAACTAAACATTAAAAATATGTAAACAAACTTATTGCTAAGAAACATCATCATCATCAGCCCGCGGTAGTTATAGACATAGACTCCAAGGAACGCCACTTAGATAAGTTGCTAATAACTGTACCATCCAGGTATTATAATTAATAACAATGCTTTAGAAAAATCGATATAAATGTAATTTTTTTAGAATTCACGAATTACAATTTGTAAGTGATATTTGTTACGATTTATAAACCATCAGTTGGCGTAAATGATATTTACGCGTTTCAATGACTGATAGATTTGTGCGCGTCGGTGGTGAATATTCAATTGGAAAGTGTTGCGACATACACCCGTTAGTCTAGACTCGGCTCCACCATGATCTGTTCCCCTTCAAGGCGAACCACTACCGCCGGCCACCCGCCGCCGCCGCGCCCCGCTCCGTCTGTTTCTTTTGCGCAACCGGCATCATTGACTCACGCTAACACCGCACTTAATTTGCATCTGTTACCGCCATTGTACGTAAAGTATGGAGCATTTATTTTATTTTAATGTTTCCCCGTTCGTTTCTAAAGTTAAACGTTTTTGTTTCAGATGAGATTGTCCGGAGTGCTGTTAGTTGCGATGCTCGCGCCATCTATGTGCCGCCCGTACGACCCGGAGGATGACGAGTTGAAGGGTGTGCTGCCATCTAGTGGGAACTTCGAGGCGTTTTATCCTCAGCAGGCGCACGGAGTGCCGAACGGGTCCTCGAGGCCGGCCCACGGACACGGCAGTTTCTACAAGCACCGCAACCCCGCGCTGGTAGACGTCAAGAATGCAGCCGCTTATGGTTTCCGTTTCGACGGAATGAGGAGATTCAACTTCGACGACGAATAATTTGTATAAAAAACACGTCGAAACGTTTAATAACAATAAAAGATCATTTCATAAACATTTTTTATTTAATTTTACTATTCCTTATCATTCCCAAATCACTTTCTGTTGGACAATGACATATCAAATGAGACGTGTACATCTGTGATGGCGTTTTGGTGATCACCAACAACAGAGATCTACTACCAGTAAATTAGTCTGGTAATTTTATTGAAAGCAATTATTAATAATGATATTCTTAAATATTTTAAGTTATTTGAAACATAACATTAAATTAAAAGAATAAAAGCAATACATAGATAAATAAAATACTTCAAGTCATCCCCATTTGAAATAGTGGCAAGCAAACTAATGCTGTTGTCCTGCTAGTGACGCTCATTCTTATTACTGGCTCTAGGGTCTTCCGCTAATCTTTTTTCTTTATCTAATATTAGTATTTGGAGTACGAACACAGAAATCAAACTATTTTAGTTTGGATATTTAGAATACGGGTACGGAACAAGAACTCATATGTTGTCAACTAATATAATAGAAAAAAAAGTAAGGAAAGATGATAGAGAAAATCTAAGAAAAATTCCGACGTACATAACCATTGAAAATTAATTAGCACTTTATTAAGCACACGCATTATTTTTGTTTAACATTTGATCTAAGTTTTACGCCCACTCCATCGGGCGTTACTGACTTAACCTGTCCATGCGTCCCAAAGCCATTTATTAATACCACACCACCATATATTGACTGAAACTTTAATCGCTTTCGTATGTTAATTAGATAATAACCACTTTATAGGCTGAGCCTCATCGGCTATTTGGCTTGTAATTATACAAATGCTTCTTCTGTGAGCGACGGAGCGATGTGCTGTATCTAATGGATGCATTCTTCCAAGTGTGTCCACCTCTTCTCATCCATTACATGATAAAGTTCCACATATAAAGCTTCGTTTGTTATCGGATTGCCTCGTCCATTGATAACGTCCGATAAGATTTATCAACGATATATTTAAAATAATGATTAGGAAAAAGTACAATTTTACGTATTATAAAATAGGAAATCAACGTCTTTGAGAAATTTCTTCGATGATATTATAAAAGAATTGTTTGTGTTGCACAGTTTTTGGTTTCACCGCTAATAAAGTCACCTGCTGTCGAAATCCTACTTTTTTGTATTATACAATACTTAAAGTAACTGGTGTAATACAATCCTGATTTATTACGGAGGCTTATGTTACGATTGGTAAACCAGTATCGTTTAATAACGAATAACGATATAAAGTAGCCAAACATAGAAATATGTTAACTCCCCGCCATTGAATAACAATTGTTTGGATAACTGTTTACTTTAAGCTTTATATATTAACTATGTAAATTAAATCTTCGACAAATATGCTTATTTTTGTATATGAGAAAATTCTTAGTAAAACATTCGGTCAGAAATTGACCTATACTTAGAAGTTAATATAATAATTCAAAATGTCAATTTCAGTGGCTTAGCACTACATTACTGCGTTGCAGTATATTTAATTATGTATCCAGTAATAATACTGGGTGTCATATGTGTCCTAAATAAAAAGTCCGATGAATTCCTGTGTAAATAGAGCAACTAGTGAGTTATGGATTTTAAGTAAGTAATTAATATATGTAAGTATATTTCGTTAAAATACTTAACTCATGTTAAATTGTCACTAATAATGATATTATTTTGTTGATAAGTTGGAGTGTGGTGTGGAATTAGAGTAAGATGTAAGTGGAAGAATCAATATTGAAGTAATTGTATGATTTATCCGAATTGTGTATTTAATGTAAATCTAAGCTAGAAATATAATAATAGTTCTAGTAGTTTCTTACTTCATTTATCATAAGTTGTACACTAAAAATTTTAATAGTTGTTTTTATAAATTATTTCGTTATACTAAATTAATTTTCGGTACGTTTTAAATGTATTGCTATAGAATAGTTTCTCACGGCGTGGGCAATGTTAAGACAAAAGCTTTACAGTTCATTCAATAAGAAAGCACTTCCTTTCCGTAATATCAATCACCGGTAATTAATCGGTCACGGTTGTATATCAGCTTTTTGTATTACCATTGTGAATGTTAACGTTGAACACTATTTAGGATTTTACGGACGGGAGAGCATGTCGAGTCATGGATCCTGTTCACCGGCGATGTTAATGGACATGTACAGATTCGATACAACTGTCCGATACAAACTCACCTTCATCACGGACCAGCCCTCCGGAGCTGGCGAGCCTATTCGAAGAATAAAAACAATCAGACAATGAAAGTAATGAATGAAATTAACTTAAGCGTCTAACGTATACGGAACGGAATCAACGCGGTTCCGATATAAGAGTAATATCTAAGTAAAGTTGGAGTATAGATGACTTAATAAGATTATTATTAAAAGTTCACGATGGGGTCGTAGACCGGCTTTTGGGGACGGAATGTTTCTTAAAGCGTGTATAAAAAACGACGGGTCCCTCGGGAGCGGTCATTCCGCGATCGGAGTGGGTGAGCGCGTCTCCTCCGAGGTTTTGTGTTAAAAAAAAGAACCCCCCGGCCTATCCGCGGGTCCCAGTACCAAATTTAGTCCCGTGAGGGTACAACGTGGTTTCCGATCATTACAGTTCAATAACAAGTGCGATGCGTCCGTGTAGAAACCATACGGTGAGTTACAACATTATTTATAATTTTTTTTAACTCTTCAACTTTTTTCGTATTGTCTTATGTATTATACAGCTTATAAACTTATATTTAATGATTTGCATTACATGAAAAACTTAAATATCTCTTTTATAGTTTATTTTTAAATATTAAAAAAAAAAATATCTTTCAGTTTCGTAATTTGTTTAAGATGAAACTAAAAAATCAATTACAAACGTTGATTTCGTTTTACAACGTATGCGGTCGGGGTAAAGGATGAAGGATTAAAAAAAAAGGCTCAGTGAACACGGCTCCTATTTGCTTTACGTTAATGATCGACCATTGATGCTCACAGCTTCTATTCACATAGAAATGTAGATGCCGCGTTGGAGTGTAATAGAAGGTTGCAAGTCACCACCTCCAGGACCCACCTCCTCACTCCCATTGAGAGCTCTATTATGACATTTTTGATGTATTGATTCATTATAATACTTTCATATATACTCCCGGACACATCTATCGGCCCACCACCCAGTGTTTAAAGTTTCGACGGTATCTAGTTATAAATAAATGTTAGGTGCAGCAATAAGTTTTAATGCAGTTTTGAAGCACATTTATTGGTCAACCCGTATGTATGCTTTTTTTTATTTTTTTTTTGTAATTGTGAATTGATTTGGCCGGCAGAAGTTTTACAGCTTAGGCGACAATTTCTGGCAGAATATCCATATTTTTTGGTCAAAACTGGCTCTAAGTTTAGATTTGCCTTTTTAAGGAACCAATAATCGGACACATAAAAAAAACATCCAACTTGTGCGAAATAAAAAAGTTTTCTCCATTTCTGGGTCGTTGAAAACAATGAACAGACTCGAATTTTCGTTTTTTTTTTCATAATCCTGAATTCAAAATTAAAAAAAAAACATACATAAAGATTGATCAAAAAGTCAGTTTTAAAACTGCATTAAAACTTATTGCTCCACCTAACATTTATTTTTAGCTAGGCACCGTTAAAACTTTTAAACACTAAGTGGGCCGATAGATGTGTCCGGGAGTGTATATTAACCGTTCTTGAAACATGCGGTAACCATAATTTTACTATATTCGTTTTATATAACAAAATTTCTTATAACTAATTTTTTGATATAATAATTATTACTATTCCAATCTTATTATCATATTACAGTTCTTTTTCATTGATGTATAACTTAGAATAGTTAAATTTTTAATGTATTTATATAATTTATCAACATATCTTATGTGGCTTCAGTAACGAACTGGCAAACTCTGTAATAAAGCAGTATTATAACCATTGCAACTCGAAGTTACAGTTATATGTATTGATTGGTGACGTGTCTACGTTTTCTTAGTAGTTAGTAAGGGAAATAATTTCACCGCGGCCTGGCTCTAAAGCGACGATGAACATTAAACAATTCGCTACGGACCGATACAAATCATTTTATAATGCGATAGTGAACCGGCGAAACATTAGGAGCCGGAGCGGATAAACTTTTGTAACTTGTTTTTTTCATCCACGAATTATTTTTATTTATACCCAAATGGTAATTATGAATATCTTCGATACGATAATATCAATGTCACAGCACATTTTCATATTCTGTTAAGTTTGAGGTGAGAGATTTGTGATGAAATGTTGTTTAGTATTTTTATAATACGCAATAAATTTGAGCATTAAGAAGTGGAACGTAATGTAGGTTGTGCTTACTTAAGCAGTCACTGCAATATATGTTATGTTACAATTCACATTATTTTACTTACTATGTTCCCTAAGCGTTTTCTCAATTAAGTAATAATTTTTATATAGATAAATGTTAAATTATAAAGAAGTTATAAGAGAAGCAAGCCATGCTTCTCTCGCATCTATTCCTCGAATACTTAAGATAGAATTCAAATCCATTCTTTGTATACTTACTTAGTAAGTACAAAAGAACTCGAAGGGAAGTGGGTTTGATACCCACTGAACTTAAACTTCCGGTAATGAAAACTAATTAGAAGTACTCGACATGTCTCTAATAACAACATTTCTCGTATAATCCGAACTGCATACGACGAGAGTGGCGAAAGTTTCGTATTCCCAGCTGTGGGAAAATGTGGGATGTCCGTGTTATATTAACGAGGTGGCGACTGACATCTGTGTTTATTTTTAACCCTATCATTATTTACAAAGCCTCCGGTGATTTGGGATTTGTAATTACCAGTTAGCTCATCAATCTTAAGTTTAGCGATGCCTCTAGGAATTATCCGGGAGACAGATTAATAAGAGCGGTGATTGGAAATTATTATTTTTTACGTATAACAATCATATGTGAAAATTTTATATTATAATGTTATAATAAAGTAAATATGAGTCATTAAGACGAACTGCGAGATTGCGATATATTGTATTCTTTTAAATATTCATATAGTATGAATATACTGACCCAAAAAAAAATGGATAAGCTTAAAACTAATCTAAAATATCTTTGCAATCGTATCAAACTGATTTTATATAGCTGGCAATAAAGTTGTGTTTATTAAAGCTGAAAAGCTATAACGTTGCCTCGTGGATAAGTATGATATGAATGAAACCTTTTCAATTAAAAAATTCGTACAAATGCCTATTATTGAATGATGATCGGACAAATGTCCTCGTAGATTATCGTACTCAAACTACGTCGTCTATAAATAACAGAAGCGGTTGTTAGGTGTTGTTCAGATTGATTTAGACCGTATAACCTCAACGATTGCTTCATATCTTTCCACTTTCACATTTTTTTGAATCAGTTGTCGCCAGCAGTACTTTGTTTACAGGCAACAGAAAAATATTACTTCCGACGGCGGTTGCTGAGATATTGTCAGGTTAATTACATTGCTGTTAAAAATAATCAGATCTATTTAAATATTATACGTAAATGAGTTTCATTGAATATTTTAATAGTATTTATGTCTAACAAGTAAATTTTATCTGACGTACTTGTCTTCTATTATTACTATAGTCGTTGCGAATGCCCTCTGTAAAAACTACTGCACTGCGAATACGACACCCATATTTGTGTCTAAACATACATAAAAATTACAATTTCTGTATAAATAATTAAGAGTTTATATTATTACTTAAAATTTATGTTAACACACAATTTACTGGTGGTAGGTCTCTGTTGCCGGAGACCGTCTAGGTAGGTACCACCGCAGTGTCTTTCAACCGGCAAACTGTAGTGTGCAAACATTACTGTGCTCCAGTTTGAAGGGGGATATATGCTTATTACTTAGATAACGAGAGAACACCGCATGTCTCAAGACGGCGAGCGCAATGTGGTACAGTGTATACCATCTTAACTAGCGCTCGTTTTATGGGCGAGCGTATCACTTAGCACCAGGTAAACGTCTCGCCCATCTCGTTGCTTCATTTTAGAAAAAAAGTATGATTAATAGGAGTTTATTAACGAATAATATTGTTTATTATAGTTCTTTTAAAGTAAATATGTATAAGAAAACTTCAAAATAATGTATAACTTTCCTCAAAAGAGCTGAGAAACGTGAAAAGATGTTTGTTCTATTTTAGCATGAATGGTTATCGATGTTAATTAATGAATATAAATTAAGAATGTATTAGCCGAGGTCGTAGTGTAGATTTTCTAGTTAATTCTCCACTTTTTTTGTTTGTTACAGATGTACGCGATTTTGTGTATGCTGTTAGCGTTAGCTTCAACGGAGGCTTTCTTCCTAAAGTGGGGCTCGGAATCAACGTATGTATAGTAAAAGCGTGTATTATGTCCAAGTGGACAAATATAACGACTTTAATAACAACGGTAATGTTTAAAACATACGAAAAAGTTTGTTTATATCGTTACGTGCGAAAGCATTGCGAAATACGTTTTCTTATTGTGTTTAAAAACAGCGAATTGTTTATGAATTTTTTTCTAACATTATTACAATTATTTATCGTAATGTTTGTGTAACGTTTGTTACTGCTATGCGATTACGTTGGTATTTGAAAGAAAAACGATTAGCATTTGGTAATAATGTACGGTTTGTGTATTAGTCTTAGTTAGTTACATCGCTGTCGAAGTTATATCTTCGAGTTAAGTAACATTCGGCGACAAAAGCATCTTACCATAATAAGCATACAATGTTGATATTACCCATAAAATAAATAACACCCTCAAACTGCACTTGAACACAAAATCCACTTACAAAACTCAACACTGTTTCGACTGTCACACAATAAAATAATACAATTGTAAATAGACACTCTTCCTGTATAATCTGAACTTAGTTTTAATACAGATACATTTATTAATGTACTTGGATAATAATTGCTAGAATCTGTAAGACTAACCAGACATTGATAATATATACATACTAAATACAAATCTGTATAAATAACTCATCTTAGTCAAAAATAGACGTAATGTTTTAAATACAAATGTAGTGTTTGATAATTTAAAAAGTTTTTATCATATCAGTCAAATGACTTACTTTTTTTACAAGTTGTAAACAAAGTGTTGACAAAACCAAAGCGCTCATTTCTATCGACAAATTGTATGTAATATAAAATTTAATAATTCTTCGGTATAAAATGCGATGTGGCCCATGAAATGATTTCTATAATTATTCTATCATACTACATTTGCTACATTTCATACACACATTGTAAATATATCGGTATACAAACTATTATATCTCTTTTATAGCTATATTTAGATTACACGAAAATTATTTTCCTGAAGTTACTGTATAAAACTATTCTACACGATATTTGACATTAGTCATCATGTTTCCTTATTCAACGCATTTTTTTACACGAAACCGAAAAACTAATACGTGGCGTGTGTACACATATATATGACAAGTGTTACTTGTTTCGAACTTGTTCGCACGCATACATAACAATCGTAAATCTATCACTGAATATATATAAAAAAATCGTCATGTTCGTGTGTGTCGATAAAACTTGAGATTAACTAAGCATGTAGTATAATAAAAATCGGTAAAAAAACTTTTAAGTTAAACGGTTTTCTTTATGTGCACTGAAAACTACAAAATAAATAAATAAAAAAAAAAATAAAAAATAAAAACGTGGGGCCCATTAACTATTTCTGTATTACTTTCTACTATAGGATGATGATGATGACGATTATAATAAGTCGATGCAAACCGATGAAAACCGTTTAACTTAAAAGTTTTATTACCGATTTTTATTTTCTTGTTTTTAGTATTTAGTGAAATTGTCTACCGAATATTCTGTCATATATTATATATTCATAATGACAGTATTCTGCTAGTGTAGTTCTATTATTGGATACCCATATTGTGGTGGTTGTGGAAAAATATGTACCTAGTCCGCCATATTGGACGGCGTCCATCTTGAATTTTAAATTTTGACATAATCATCGTGTTTTACTAGTGTAGCCCTTTCATTTGATACCCATATTGAGGGGGTTAAGGGAAAATATGTAATCCGCCATTTTGTATCGGCGGCTATCTTAGATTTATAATGTTTTTGTTTTTATTATATTGTATTGTCATCTAAATTAAATGTGTGTACCAAAATTTCAGAACAATCTGACAACGGGAGGTTGCTTAAATTTCAATTTCTAATTTTGACCCAAATAAATTCCGTACGGGTCGAGCTAAATAAAACCGTTTAAAAATATCGGTAACGTCGTTCCTTGTTGCAGGCCGCAGTCGTCGCAGAAGACCTGGGTGCAGCCGTTGTCTCCGAACATGTCACCCGTGCAGTACCGGTATCAATACGCCTACCCGTACGAATCACGAAAAGTTTACCAGGTGCAAGGCCAGCAGTACCAGCAGCCCGAGATTCCGTTGCAGCAGAGCATGGCGCCGATACCGATAAGCGTACCAGCCGGCGCCAGCCTGACGCCGGTGTCCCTTCAGCATGTCCAACTAGTTCCTTGCATGTGTCCAGTTGCACCGGAGGAAGCCGAGAAGCTGCAGGAACAGGTCGGCCCCGGGCCGTACCTGGCTCAAGCGTACCAACAAAACTCTTACTCACCACCACAGCAAATGACCGCAACCAGCGACACCAAAACGACATCCAAGCAGTAGAGCATACACTAAGCATAATTAGAGTAAGTTATTATTGAATCATCATTAAAGCAAACCGCTGAGTTGTTCTCATGTCTCTCTTATTAGACTCTTTTATTTATGTATAAATAAGACTGATAGTTTTAAGAATAAGTAGAGTAAGAAGTATTCGAAATAAATTATTTTTTAATCAATAGTTTTATGTTTATTACCTTCCTATCATCGGAATATTTTATAGTTTCATTAGCATACGTATCAACGTATCCATTATTAATATTCACAACTAACAAACAAGTCGTCTTCCGAATAATGTTCTTTCCCTGATCATCAATTTTTATATTTATTTGAATATGTTTGTAATGATTAATTCGTTTTAATGGAAAGTTGTACTGTTGTTCATTTCGTTTGATAGCAAATAATTTTACAAGACATTGTAGCATAAAACGGAAGTACGTTACATTACGTGGCACTTTCATTGTTTCTAACTCGATATCACCGAGACTCTCGTATTCAATTGAATGGGAACGTATTTTCCCTGCGACTTACTTTTTATAGTCGTACGACTTTGAATTGTGATCGTTTACTTTATACTTGTGATCTCTTTGAATAATGAAGTAGATATTTTTATGTATTTGCCTTTACTGGCTACAGAATTATTTGATGATGTAATTTTTGTGTTTAAGTTGCGAAAAAACTTATTACAAATATAAACACAATCGTGAGAAATAATAATGGCTTAAATTACTGCTTTAATTATTTTTAAAGACTTATCTTTAAAACAGTAATTTTGAGAACAATAGTTAAAATTTTTAGAATCTCGCGTAAACAAAAAATTCTGGGTTATATGTGCAGGGCACTTATGTATTTTAACGTGACAACGTCTATTAATTATATCACAAAAAATTTTGATAATAAATTTTATTATTCTTGTTTGACATGTTTATCGGGTTACAAATCAAGTTATACTAACTCTCAATTATATTTGTTAGGGATTTTATTTCTAATTATTATTGAGCAATAGAATACATCTTTTACTTTCAACCAATTCGGGCAAACGCATACCGACTTAGCGGTCGGCGTAAGCCACGCCCACTTATGTGCGGGACATTTCTCAGCACGCGCGTCCTGTCTTATACCAATTTAATAGACGTTGTCACGTCAAAAAATCATGAAATAAAAGACTTGAGACGTTTCATAACACTTTTTGCAGCAGAAGTTAATTATAAAAGAACAATTTCATAAACAAATATGATAACTGCTAGTATTTTTTTATCTTTTGGGAGACAAACTAATTATTAGTGGAACAGGTTGCTCGTATGTCACTTCCCCAAAAAAATAGTTTTGTTTTGACATGTCAGTGTCAAGATTAGTTATATATCTACTTTAAATATATTTTGAAATATAAGATTAATAATTTTAATTTACTGTAATATGTTTTCAACGAATCATAGGACCCTGGAAGGTGCTCAGTTGGATGAGAGAGTGAATAATCTCCCTCAATATTACGTACCCATGGACCTTAACCCGTTATACAAAAATAATAAACTTAAAGCTACTAAACGGATCCGATACATCCTGACACACGCAACGCGTCTTAACTTACAGAGATCAAATTTTAAAGAATTGCTCCGCTGCTCACTAACGCTGTTGTACTATTTCGCAATGAGGTTGAAAACTAGAAGACAGAGCAGAAGCTGCTGGAACTGGTACGGAAGACGGCAGTTTAAACAAGCAGAGCAACTATTTCACAAATCTATGGCGAGTTTGCTACCAGAGTTAAGTGAAGATTCGATAAAGATTACACTCAATTTCTTCAGCGAAATCTCTCTTTGGCCGTTTGAAAGTTTCGTTCAGCAGATATTAGAGATAGTGCTATACTATAATCGTGGCAAATCGACACTCTTCTATATAATGCTTTCGGATATTCACTCCATCCTGTTCACCGATGTAGTATCCGCTAGGCATCGCATGAGGGTCCTGTACGAATTGTTGCAAAGTGAAAACTGGATTATTGACAAGCACAAGCTACTACCTTTCATCATACGTTTCTTAAATTTTTTCGCATACAGTATTGACAAAGGGGAAGGTAAAGTTTCAGCTTACAGATACTTGAAAAAAGGTTTCGAAGTGTGCCTTCGTCGTATATTCGAAAGAGCTGAAAACCATCACCGGCTGACCATCATTGCCACAATGCTGAACTGGTTCTACATTGTTAACATGAGCGATGACGATATATTTGAGTTTTCTTCGTTATTAGATTACGCAGCGCAACTTTATCAAGTGAAGATGTACAGCGAGAGCTTCTGCGAGGGACTATTTGAACATGTTCTTAAAAATTTGGTAGGATCACCAAACACACTTCACAGCCTCGTCGGAAGCCGTCTGTTTATCAGGTTCCTAGATCGTCAAGTTAATGCGCAGTACCTAGTTGTACCAGCAATTTATTACAATTTTTCACAGGTAATAGTTTTAAATTACTATCCAACTTATAAGTTTTATTATCAATATAAGTTTTGAACGATAAAACTGATCAAGTCAATAAGTAAACAGAAGGGATTTTACACATCGTAACTTAAGTATTTTTACTGTTTAGTCTAATGTGTGTCTGGTATATAATTTGCTATATTTTAGGTTGAGCTGAAGATCGGCGCGTACGACAGCGGTGATAAGGCTTTCATAAGACAACATCGCGAGATTATACACAACTATTTCTTCAAGGCTGTAAGACAGCATTACTACAGCGCCGTCAACTTGAAGTCCCTGTTCACTGCAATCAGCTGCATAGTACTGGAGGTGCCTTGCGGACTGACCGCCGCCGTCGCAGCCTGCATGGTTATGGTTATACAGGACTTTGCGATCAACGCCGAAGATATACCAGTGAGGTGTAGATACTGGATGCACGCTATCGTTGTGTCGGTGATGTCTTTGGTGTGCTGGGTGCACAAAGCGCCAGACCTCTACAGATACGTCAATCAAATTATATCTAGGAGGGCGAAGGAAGCGCCCGAGCTTAATCCACCGCTGACGAAAATCTATAATGTAGAGAATAAGCACATTATGTGGAATAAGCCAACACTGTTTTTCGAAGATTGGGAACTGCGTTATGGCCTATGGAAACATTTCCAAGGTACTCCGGTAAGTTGTGGGTGGTATTTAAATTATTTATCATTACAAATATAAAAGTAAAGATTGTCTTTTCTAACAAATTTCATTTATTAAAAAGTCGTTAAAAGGGCAGACAAATGCGGTAACAACATTCATATAATCATTCCCACTCAGTGAAGGATTTAGCCGGCGTGGTGGATAACGGCCTTTACTATCTCTTTGTGGTATTGGCTTCGACTCCCTTATTTAATACAGATTTGATTTTCTCATTTTAGCGTCAAAAAAAGAGAGATTACAGCTTATCCGAGCTGAAGACGCCATATATGGATAAAGTATGATCTCATCTACTAATAAAGTATGACTCTAGTTATAAGATACGCACTAATAAATGTAGTAAGATAAAAATTTGTTTTTTTTTTGTGTCACCGTGTAGTATAAATCGAAGTAATATATTTTTCTATGACATTGACCTTAACGTCATATGTTAAATGAAGAGCAGAAACCTTACCACCAAACTTGACCACTTGAATCACCTTGGAATCGACACACACCACTTAAGACGGAAAATATCTATAAATGCTTTTCATAATATAAACCTGAAAGCATAAACAAATATTTTCACGTGCGAGTTATTAACAAATGTTCTACTTACATAACCGAGTGCTGCGTTTATATGTAAAAAAAATGCAATAATTAAACAGTTTCGTTTTAGTTACGCATAGACAATCGTTTGTACGTAATCCTCGGAAGTAACTGAACACGTTTTAACTAAAGTAAAATTCAGACAAGCGTGATACGGTTAGAATATATGTGGTTCCGCTGAAATACAACTTATTCGGATAAAATTCATCTGTCTATTATAATAGTCAATGATAGAATTCATTCTGTATGTTTGTTTAAGGTAATCAACAAAACGGTTGACCTGTTTTTATGTAACTCATCGTTATGTATGTTATAAAGTATAACTTAAGTAAAAACAATAATAATTTATTGTTATGTGCATTTATTGATACTTAACATTTATTTATATATATACAAAAATAGATTTCTATAACAGTCCCCAGTCCATGAGACAATTCAAGTTTATTTCTTAACATAATATAAGGTCAACGAATTAAGGATTATGTATCGTTAAATTCTGATTTTTTTCTCTTAGTTAAGCTTATATATTAATTGAAAAATATTGTCTATAAATCTAAAAACTATAAAGCTAGGTGTTGTGGTTTTAGATCCAGTAATCAATAGATTGAATAACTTAATGTGAGGTTGCATGATTTCCTTCATTTCCTGCGAATTTGACATTTTCTTTTCAATTAAATGGAAGAAGAGAATTCTTTTCTATTAAAGGAAATATCAATAGGCTGAAATATTAGCGATAACCTTCGTGTTATGTTCATTTAATTATTAACAATATTCACAGCGGAAGTTAAAATATTATCACGATTTTTACTTCTCATGCGCATATGTTTTATACTTCTGCATATATAACGTAGAGCGTTTTAAAATGCAATAAATATTATTCTTGTTAAAGAATCTGCATTGGAGGTCACGCCATTACGCATATAATTTTTTTCAGTTCTGTATTAAAAAATGTTAACTATCCACAGCAAAAAGGAGCTCAAGATAGCACAAGAAAAAAAATTATAAGATTTGGCATGAAGCACCAGCAACTTAAAACAACATAAGAAATTTGTTGTCGTATGAAAATTTATAATGAAAAAAATAAGAATTTTTATATATTTGGTAAATTCATAAGCTTCAAAATGTTTGTTTGATTTTCAAAAATAAATATACCGAGAAAAGGATTTTGTGATAAAAAAGTTTCGGCTTGCTGCATTTTACCGCAACATTTTTGGTATTCTTTTTTACTTTTACCCCATATCTTGCATTGAGATGGTAAATGAAATTTTTCATTAAAACACTTAAAAGGTTGACTGGCAGAGAGTTTCGATTTGAGTTCAATCAGTCAGTGTTACATCACACGTAAACGTCTGTCGTCTCATTTATCTTACGGGAAGTTTGTTTGTACAAAACACTTAACACTCGAGATTTCCGCTTCATAACCCGCTAATTATGAGGAAGTTGGTGTTTTTTGGGTTGTTTTATTGACAGAGACATTTTGTGCCGGTTGATTGGTAAGTGACAAAACGTAACAAATGTGAAGATTTAAAATAATTGAAGTTATGTTTAAAGTCCGTTTATAATCCTCTTAAAGAACATTTTGTAACAATATACTATAGCACACGGTTATTAATTATAACGGATGTTATATAGATGAGTTTGTCTCCACGAAAGTAGACTATTATTGAACGGTAGAATACTTGGTAAATAAATACTTGAAATTAGTCTGTTTTCTGTCTGTAAGAATGGTTGCGTTGTAAATCGGTTCGTGAAGTTATTGCATGGTGATTATGTCTTTCTGTTTATTACATGTAATCAGATAGAGACGGAAAGAGATCAGACAGAGAAGTACTAGATCAATAAGATCAAACAGATAGCAGAAGAGTTAGATTTCCACGTGAAATCATTATAATAGATAAGTACTAATGTCACATAACGTAAAACGTGTTATTACTTTTAATATAAGAATGATCGTCTGATAACTTAGTAGGGATTAAATCGTTTTTTAAGTTAATCGAGTATAAGACGAAAAAAAAATACTTACTGTTTGTACAAGGAATGTCAAGCAAAGTATATTTCTTATATCAACCTTTTAAATTAAACTGTAATACTTGAAACAAATGTCTTAGTATTTTTGGTCTTAGTGTATTAGTAAAACCTATTCAATACATTTTTTTTTATTTTAATATTTGTTATTTGTCTATAAATGCATATTAATTGTAATATAGTTTAAAATATAAACAACTGCGTTATGTTTTTGTATATTTGTCTGGTTTAGTAGACGTTGCGTATAACCTACGAACGGATTATACTTATTGGATCGGAACTGTCTCAATTAAATATGACACCATCCTCAGCGGTTAGATAAGCGATTTGTTACAAAACAATAAATCACCTAAATCTAATAAAGCGGTAAATTTAAGTTTAAGCAATGGCCGAATGATAGAGCTGATTTCAAATCCAGATCATGAAACATTTTTATTGTGATTTAAAGCGCGCAAGCAAATTATGACATAAGAATGCTTTAGAAGTTTTGTGATAATTTCAAATCTAACACTGAGGGAACTGCCTGTCTTACATTAGAGAGGTTATGTCAAACTGATCTGTCTAGCACATGCACACACATAATCAATCCACCGCTATATTAGAGTTACTGTGCTCGCAAAGTTATTTAAACGCCTGTCTCCTGAACTAACCTTCAACAGTAATCTCTTAATTGCCCTCAGCCTATAATTATGAGAGATGTTGTTCTTCATTAATGGTATCTAGATTATTATTTTGATATTCGCATAGAATAAAATCGTAATTATTATATAAGGTTTACGCGATTGGAAACGGACCCTAGAATCTAGAACGATCCCGGCGGCGATGGAAAGAGTTTGATGCGAAACAGTTCGCAATTAGAACGAGAAGTAAGATTCACGATTCTGGATTCGCGTGTGTTAGCGTATGCTATATATAAATAATTGATACATGCCACTGCTTTCATTATCAGTACGCCGATTGAAACGGGCGCTGGTGGCGAGGGTGAACGTTGTAAAGTAGCTTTGCTCGGTGAAGATTGCTTCTCACGATTGAGAGTGTTTTTTAACGATTTTTCTCGATTAGTGTTTTCACTTACATTGTTAAACAACTATGGATTGCCGAGCCGTGGTGAGTTTTCGGATAAACTTTAATTGCTATAACAATTATTGCATACTTTTCGTATTTCATCTACATCAACAGTCCGTAATTTAACAATTTCTTAATTATTATTAACTCAAATTTTTTATTCTGTTATATACTGTAAAACAAAGGTGGAAGTAAATTTAAACTAAACTTATAAATCGGTCTTTTGTATAATATTCTTGTAACAGCCTTTATATAATAAGATCGATTCGTAAGGATTATTTAACTAATGGGCACTTCTGGACAAATGAACTGAACACAAAATTAATATCTATATTTTAACAATTTTCAGATATTTATTAGCCTCGTTGTGTTCTTGGGTTTGCTGATCGCAAACACCGAAGGGTAAGCCGTTGAGATTATGTTTCACAATACACATAGAGTAATATATAATATGGTTAAGCCACTTTTGATATGGAAAGAAAAGGTAGTGTTATCTATTACAATAAAACAATAAAGAAGCGATGGTAACAATACTTAGAAAATTCAAGTTTAAAAGGTCTTTTTGATCATAACAATAAAATTTATTTTAAAACATATAAAAGGTAAGAAACACTTCATCTAATAGAAGTAAATCATCACAGATGCTGTCCTATATTTCAAAAGATACCAGCTGCCCTGAACTATGATACCCATCAACTAGCACTTGAACAGGGTGATTTATAAATACGCTTGACTTTATTTTTAGGGATTGCTCCGAGTTCTATTAATAGGAATATTATGAGGGACGTTTATTTAATTTTTGTATACCTTCGAAATAATTTCGTATTGATATCTTATCATTTTTAATCATATGAATTATCGATACATTTCAAATCTAAAATCATTCTGCCACGGGTCGTGTTAAGCAAACACCGTGATAAATATCAATAGTATTATCTACTGATGTAGGTAATATCGGAGGTTGTTGTTAAGACCATCAACTGTGTAGGTAACCGTGAAAAGTTTAAGTAAACAAAGCGTTACATGCACCCGAACAGGAAACCGCTACCTGGTGAGCACTCGCGCGTTGTATACTAGGAATTACGGTAATATGACGGAAGCTCTTTATATCAAGCAGTTTTATTTGTGTTTCGTTATCATTACGATATCGACTATTATAGAATAAAGTTACATCGGACATCATTCATACAGGTTAACGCAGAAATTCTTAAAGTTCCTCACCATTGCTGGAGGTTAAGTCATATCCCCCATAAGATTTATTAATGATCTGGTAACTGTCATAGGACCGTTAGGTGTGAGTGGTGTATCATCAATTACCTTCTAGCGACAAATGATAATGTCGATGTGCTTTCTTTATAAACTTAAGCCGGACTAAGTTACTCCGCACGTTTTAGCTACGATAGTAATAAAGTTACAGTAGTTCCGAATAGAAGCAACGATGATATAATCATTTGCTTGCCCTCGTGGAATTAAAGTGAAAGTCAAAATGTAACTTAAAACGACTTTATTAAATTGCATATACTTATAAATTTGTTAATGAACTATATAATAAAGTATAAATATATAGAATCCGGCGCTGAAGAAAGAAGTTGAAGATTAAGGACTTAAATTTGTATTGTTGTCACTTCTTCTGAGTCGTATTTCCCCATGACTGAGGGTCGTGGTCATCATGTTTTTATTGAAACACACGACGACTCTCTTGGCAGTTATAATGGAGTGGTGTTGCCATTGCCTTCTCCATTTCACATACTAGTCCCCGACCATTGATGGTCATGACATAGATATGCAGGTTTCCTCACGATGTTTTCCTTCACCGTCAAAGCATGTGATATTAGTTGGTATTTTATGCTAACTGCACATAAATTGAAAAATTCATTGGTGCAATTGTTGTCACTAGACGAATTTAAATCTAAGTTTAATACTACGCAGTACAAAAACTTTGATAGAGGAATAGGAAACAGAACGAACATGAACGAACAAATACATCAATATCAATTTTTTTTTTAATATTTTCTTATTACAGGCGCACGAAGAAAATAGTGATCCATGTTCCTTATAAAGTGAAGAAAATAAAGCACACGCACACGGTATTCAAGACGTTGCACCACCACCACACTCACCACGACAACTTGGACCATGTGCCGTCGCCTTCGGAGGAGCACGAACACTTCCACCATTTCCATATCCACGAGGAGCCACAGATAGCACAGTATAGCCCGCAGGTCAGCGGGCTCAGCATCCCGGAATTTCTACCTGACACACCACTCGACATCGAGGACCTGCCCGATATCGCTTTACGTAATGAGCTGTCCAGGATCCCGAACCGGCACTTTATACCACCATATAAACGGCAGTTCGTAAGTAAATCTTACATTATTCAATTTTAGTGACCAAAGTTTTATGCATCACTCATAATTTTTAAAAAATATGTAAAACAACTATTAAACATTAATATCGTTGTTAATTTATCATAGACTTGAATATCAAATAACTTTTTATAGATTATTACATGTTACTATACATAAAAGAAATTCTTTTACCGGAGTGAATAAAGCTAAGAAAATTGTAGTTTACAATATATCATTAAAACAAATATTTTGAAATATCTTTATACAAATTTCAGATGGTTGAACCGTAACGTGTCGTTAGTAGACCAAGCCATCAGCTTCACATCTCGACCTACTCGAAGTATGAAGTCTTACCTTTTGAAATCAAGAATACGTACAGAGTCTGCGAGAGCAGTGATTTATTTATATGTTAATGTAACAGAAATCAATTTAGAAATTATACATTTTAACGACTTATACCAATTAATGTATGTTAAGCGGTTTATATCTACTAAAAGAAAACTTAAACTTCAACATCTTTTATTTTTTGATTTGATAGCAGTTAACATAAACACTGGTATAGTCTTTAAAATGATATATACAAAATTGTTTGATTATAAAATTGTTGTTGCATGTGTAGAGCTATTTTTATAAATACAATTTTCTGTAAAATAAGCAGCATTAGCAGCAACGTTTAATATAATACAGCATTGTTTATAGTTTACATTTTAAATACTATAAATGTTTAATTTTTACAATAGCCGATAGTTCCATATATAGGAAGTTATATTGTACAAAAATATTTAAGTATTTTGTTTAACTTTGAACTTTCGTCTACGCCAAAGACTAACAAGACTGTTTAGCTTCTCTTCTAATTGAACATAATTGTAATATTGAAGTGTTACTGTTATATTGATTAATATTATTTTGTAAGGGTTATTTATAAATAGTTCATAAATATATGTGTTGTTAACGTTGATCGTAATAATTATTTCTATTGATGAATACATTATAATCATTGATCATAAACAAAATAATTATGTGACAATTTTTATTTTCAATTGTAATTGGGAAGATTTTCAGCAGCGCGACCGTTTAGTTATCCAAACTGCATAGCGAATAAAAATCAATGTATGTCTTAATCATTTTTAGTTGAATGTGGGCATGTTATATTTTCCCCAAAGAGTTTCGGTCTCCGGCTATAGAGCCCTGACACCAATAACAAAGTCATCGCCTATAATATTTAGTTTCGGTTATTAAAGATTATTGTGTAAGTAACTTAGTATTCGTTACAGTTTGTATTCATTCAAAATACTTATCAACTGTTAAACTCGCTACAGATTATCTAACAATTCACTTGACATCATGTGATAGTGGCACGTTTGATTTCCCATAATTTGCTTGACAAGATGATAATAGAATTATCAAGATTCTCTGAATGCAAACTTATTTAAACCGGGATAAAACAAAAATTTAATAGTATAGTTTTAAACGAAAACAATTTTATCTTAACCAAAGTTAATACATCAACTTGTAACAGTTACTTTAAACACCACTTGAACACTGTAGCCAGTAAAATTCAAGTGGTGACGACATTTAATGATCAAGAGGAAAATTGAGGCGAATTTGAAAAAAAAAGTTGTACCGGTATAACGGAAGTAGTCTGCGAACACGTTGTGAATGCAACAACTGTGTTACAACATAAACCCTAATCGTATGCGTTGTTTTTTGACTACGACGAAATTGTTATTTCATACGGCGATCGCAAAAAATCAAACGGAACGAAGCCGGCTTTCGCCCTATTACTAGACCGAAATTCGCAGTGCTGGTGTTCACCAGGGTTACCATCGTTTGTTATCTCTGTGATGACATTACGGGTTTGTTTAATTGAGATTGGATAAATGGTCATCTAACGATTTTCCGCCGCACAATCCGGTGCGGGCACGGAGCGGCGCGCTCGTCGCAAACAACGCCGCAGTGCTCTATAATAAAAAAGAAAAATCGGGAAGCGATGAAAGTAGCGCTCGTTGTGCAAAACAAAATGTGAAGGTGGCTCGGCCGTCCGGCGTCAGCTCTGTAGATATTGGTGCGCAGCGGGAAGCGGACCATTGGTGTGTCAGTTAGCCGGTGGTAATGGATCTGACGAGGTATCTGGCGGTGCTCGTTGTGGTGTTCATCGAAGGCTGCGAATCAGGCGGCCACGGCGAGAAACATCAGTATGTATACTTCATACAATTTCAAATTTATTACGCTTTGCGATATATATTGTTATGTTTACAATAGTTTATAATCCATGTGCTTTATTCCTGGAAATACTAAAACATTATTCTTCACTCCATTAAGGAGATGTTATTTATTACGCTGATTAATTATGATGCCTGCAGCGAGATTTGCTATAACTTCTGTTTAATTTGTAAATATGATTATTATCATCATCATTATCTGTATAATTTGAAGAACTTGCCACTTTTTTGTACTAAAGTACTGCATATGCCGTAGTTTTTAAATCGACGTTTTTTTCCGCAGTGACCACGTTAAATTGCATATGCCGGAATTCATTCACCACGACCATCATACGAAAGTGATAACCATTCATCACCATCATCATAAACCGAAGAAAGAACATCATCACCACCACCATCATCATCATGCGAAGCCGCATGTACCCCATCATCATTACAATCATCACCATCATAAGACAACGCTGAAAACAACGACGGTATCAAAAGGTAATAAGCATCACGGACATGGTCACCACGGACATCATAGCCACTCTGGTCATCATGGTCACCATACCCACCACGGTCATCATGGCAGCCATGGTCATCACGGGCATCATGACCAACCATATCATCACGAACCACCGTCGACCAGTTACGACCCCAATCCGGTTACGTTTGAAGACGAATACAAGTCCTTCACACCATCGGTTCCAGTCAGCATTCCTCACAGTCCACATGTTCACGGAGTTGTGCATACAGTGAAGCAAGTGAAGGTGTTCGATTCGTTACCAGGATCATTGCAAGGTACTGCTGGCGGTGTTGGGTCAAACGGTTACGAAGTGACAGAAGAAGGAGAAGAAGGCGATGAGGACGCTTTTACTTCTGTTAATACGATCCCACAATCCTATTCGGGAACTTATGGTTTTGTGAGGAGCGCCGCCCCTCAACCAGCAGCCTCGTTTGGTAGTGTCGCTTCACATAGCACCTTTAATTCGAATCACGATCCGTTTGCATCAGCTCCAGCTGCTTTCTCTGGATTAGAGAACTTCTCCAATGATGGTCATAGCGATACATTTACAAGCTCAATACCCACACAAGGTGTTTTATCGAATGCTCACGCCCCACCCGAGTTTGCATCAGGATCTTTTAACTCGGAGCCTTCGGGTTTCGATGATCCAGATAATACATTTATAGGAAATGATATAGGCGGCACTGCACTGCTTTCAGCTGAAGCTAATGATGATACTCCCGTGTCTTTTGCAAGGGAAGCTGGTATACAACAAACTATCAAGACCGGTGGCATTGAAACTGTTGTATACTAAATGTAATTTTTTTTAAATTGTGAGAGATACCTGTTACAAGGTAATAGTTCTCCATTTTCATTTGACTGAGGAGTTTTGTTATAAGTTTTAATTTAACATTAGTTTTAAGCCATTTTAAATCTGTACTCTGTTTAAAAGTATTCGAAGAAATACATTTGTAACTACTCAACCAAATTATCTTTATATAACATATTTTATAGTTTTAATAAGTAACCAATGTTTACGTTTAACAATTAACAATTTACGGGATCGTGTTTAAATTTAATACATTTTAAACAAAACTCAGTACTTATTTATAACGAGGTATGAATACAGGCTTTGGTATAATGTTGTGTTATTAATTATTTGTTACAATTGTTATATTAATTAAATGTTGTTTTCAAAAGTGGTTTTTTACTCGATGACTTCTGAAAATAGTTAATACAAATCTTAAATCTATTTAAACACACAGAAATGTCTAGCGGCAATTTTGTAATAATTTGCGTTTACTTATTGAATATAATATTAAACGAAATGGAAAGTGAAATGAAGTGAGTGATGATAACTGTACGTAGTATATAGATGGAGAGACAACTCGTCTGATGTAGAATGGACGCAGCTGAATCCGCTATTTGCGAACGACTGCTCACACTAGCGAATCAACTGCAATTTACTTCACACCAAAAAGTATACAACTAAACCGAGAGCAATTGGACACGCCCTAGATTTCCGGTTGCGCAACCGAAAAAAACAAAACGTCGCCAAGACAACGTAACGGCTGCATAATATTTCTATAAGAAACAGTTGAAAAGAAAATAATCGGCCACCGCCACATTGCTACACCCGGTACTCTTATTACCTCTGATAAGAAAATGCGTATTGTTGCACAATATTAACGTTCCATTATAATAACTGGAATAGAAAAAACAAAACTAATGCGTCGCTGTAAAGGTAAGAGCGAATGTAGCCAGCGGATGTAATTATGTAACCGGCTTATGATACACTGTTTCCTTTCTAACGATTCTTCGTTATGACGGATTAATGATACCAACAAAGTAAACTCAACTTACGTACTCTAACATATTTATTTGTTCTAAAAACCTTAATGTGAATTCCCAAAAAAATGTTATAACAGCCGAACTTAATATGTATATGTATTCTTTATCACACAAACTAGGACGTTGAAGATGTGAGTGAAGAAATTAAATAGAAGAAAAGGAAATTATATACCTACCTTTATAAATACATATACTAGCCATTTATATTTCTTATCATTATATTTGAAGCCGTAAACAGACAAAGATGTTTCTTTTAAATGGGTACACTCATGTAAAACAATCTGGAATAATTATCTGCCAGTGAATGTTCCTTCAAATTTGTATAAATGAGTTGGGTAGGAGAAAACAGATAAACAGACATGGCATTGAAAAAAATATGAAAAAAAAGTTACTACTTTTCTGTTTGTATACAAAGCAATGAATTACACATAATTTTTTCATGTTTTCTAACTGAATCTCCGACTAACGAAGTTTGGCTGCCATTTCGTATTCTTTTCGGTTTTTTTTTTGACAGACGTAAGTAGTCAGGTTATAAGTAACATAATCTTATTACAGTTACTAGTAATCCTAAATGGAGGTTGAATAGACTATTTTCCTTTTCATTTTTCATTCTGTAACAACTCACACATCAAATGTCTAAGATTTTATTGGTGTTATAAATACTTGTTGTGTTCTGTATAATATATCTGGACTTGACAATCAACGTCACTACGGTTTTTTAACTGAACGTGTTTCATAAAAAAAATTTACATCTGGTCTATAGTAATATGTGAATAGGCCATTAAATATTTTTGTTTTATGATTTTTAAAAGGCATGACATATTTAATTGAGTGGTACAGCCTCACTAAGTTATTCTAAACCTGATGTCGTTCATCCATCGTCATCATTGGAGGCTCTACTGCTGCAGAAAGAATGGCACCGGTTCGCTAATTTTTTACACGTCTTTCTTCTCAAGGTTTTTGCTTCCACCTTTAATGCCTAATTGTTCTATCTGGTTCTGGCTACGGTTAGTAACTCTACAATCATGTATCCTGCCCATCAAAGCAGCCGAATATTTATGGTTTTGAAGATATTTCACTCGTTCAGCTCGTTGTTATACGTGTCCGCTATTGATCATCATCATTGACGGTTAAGGAAAAACATCGTGAGGAAACCTGCATATCTATATCGTGACCATCCGTGGTCGGACTAGTATGTGAAATAGAGAAGGCAATGACAACACCACTCCATTATAACTGCCAAGAGAGTCGTCGTGTGTTTCATTACACACGACGACGACGACCCTCACTCATGAGGAAACACGACTTAGAAGATTGATCATCAACGGATACAGTTGGGACAACAGCAGGACTCCAGATCTTTTTCATTCTAAACCCAGCATTCAATGCTGCATCTCTTTCTATTATTGTTAGAATTCACATTATAATACTTTATTCTAATTTAATTGAAAGTTAAGTTAATTTAAACATCTAAAGTCATATCCTAGAACCAATTAGATATATCCATTGGTTAAACATGTAAAAAAATTACGAGGTTTCCTTACTCACGTAATATTACCAACGTAATGAAAATAAGTATGATTGGAAAGTGTTATTTGTTTCCTTATTTCCTTGTTAACATTAAATATTATACAATTGTGATTCATAAATAGGCGTTTGTTAATAAATAATTCATAACGTACATTTTTTATTACATTCAAATAGGAAATGATATTGTGGAAGTGATTAATGAAAAACAATTTTTTTTTATTCGTCGGCACCTGCAAATGTGTGAGGATAGTTAAGATGATGTACACTGCACTCCATTATGCTCGTCGTCTTGTGACTTTCGATGTCGTATTTCTCTACTATAGTAATTTAATTTTCTACAGCGTCTTTTTAACCGGAACCCAGTAATATTTGAGCACTACTGCTTGTTGGCAGGAATGGAATCTGCCACTGAAACTAGACACCTTCTGATAACTGAGATTAACTGTGTGGAAATTGGTAGGAAATTGGCAAAATCCTTTACATACAATTGCTAAATAAGAGAGCCTTTTAGAATCTCTTAAAAACATGTAGTTTTGCTTCCTTCTTTATTTATAATTCAAAAGCCGATGAACTCCTTGTGTAAGATTTAAATAAAACACTGCGTTAAAAACTCAACGATTTAACTGATTTATTTAAAAAAAAAATATCTTTCAGATAACTACAGCACCCATCCGTACTCCATAATCCGTAACAACTTACTTTTAAAAGCTTTTTTTTAAATATAACAATTATTTAGTAAGGTAACAATGGGTCAATGACTGCGGATAAAGAACTTGTTAACATAAATAACGATCAGAGTGCGATCCGAAAATAAAACGTTGAACTTACAATTTCTATTAAAGTGATTTATAACTATTACAAAGTAAGATTATCTGTACACATAATCATGTCGCCCCCACAGATTGAACAATACATCACAAGCGAAAGTGAGCTTAAAGCCCTTGGTATAGTAACTTTATTTGATCACAATCAAAGAAGTGCAACGGGAAATATAGAAATAAGACAATCTTAAGCTATTGCATCATAGAAAGTTATTTGAATTTTTAATCGATTAGTTTTTCAAATGCGTTATCTGAAATAAATATGAATATCCTAAAATATGTCTATACTATATATAAGATTTTGTCTAATTTATACGTGATGCACTAACAGATATACATTTAAAAAAATACAGGTGTTATATACAAAGGTGTTATATATAATTCCATAACGAAATACGTTCCGGTGTGCTTATTATCATATAGGAATAAAAAGATATTTAACATATTAAAATTGTACACAGAAAAATGACAGTCTAGAAAGTTTTCAATTATATACAACTCATTCATCCATTCATATACACGCACATACACACAATACTCAAAGAAACAAATAGATCTATAACAGAAGAGAACTGGGAGGCTTAGTTACTCCACCGGTCCTGAATAATGCGATGGTGTTTTTTTGTTTATCTATAAAAAAAAGTCTTGTTCTACAGTGTTTATAATACACTATCGTTATAATATTTGTTCTTATAAATTATTTCTTATCTACTTCAATATCCGTGGCCTATTGATTCGCCGCCGGAGCTTGAAAGGGCATAGCTACCGTGATCACCACCCTCGAAACTGACCGGCGAACCTTCTCCGCCGTGACCTTCATCAGCAGCACCCCAGCCGTGACCTGGAAACAGATTGATCCTTTTCAACCAGATTTAACATTCAAACTTATTATTTTATATTAAAACAGAACTAAAAAGACGAAAGACGGGAAACCGCTGGATGCGAATAGCACAAAGCCGATTGGAGTGGAGATCTTTGGGGGAGGCCTTTGTCCAGCAGTGGGCGTCTATAGGCTGATGATGAAAAAGACGAAAAGTGATATATGTTAAATATACAATTGTGAGTATTGAAAGCGAGCGTGGTAAACCAAGATCGTTCCCGTTGTCACTCAGCTCATTATTTTTAATAAAAACAAAAGTCTCATATTCAATAAGAACTTACCACCGCCGAAATGAGGAGCTGGCTTCGGTTCACCGTAGGTATAGCCAAGGACCTCGTAATGGTCGTCACCGCCGCCGCCGCCGCTCTTGTGGTGAACGTGCTTCACGATTGTGTGCTTGTGGTGGTGGTGCTTCACGAACAGCGGCACGTGGATGATTACCTTCTTGTGGCCACCGCCGTGACCTCCCGAAGAGACCAGCGTCGCCAGCTCGGCCGCGCAAACGAGCACTAACTGTATAAACAAATCAAAAGTCCACTATAAATTCAGGTGACGAAGATAACAAAAAAGAGTACAGGTACATAGATTTTACTAGATCTTAGAACGTTTGCTTTAAGACGAACTCCATGCAGTTGTTTTAAATATTCATTATCCCATTCATATTTATTCAAAACACTCGACAACTTTACCATCACACACAAATTTTACTAGACAATAAAGAAGCGGAACAAAGATAACAGAAAACAACCTGTCAACGTTTTATTACTAACACAACATCGCAAAGCATGTAAATAAACTAAAAATTGTACTAAAACTCGCAAAAATGCATAATTAAAGCGACATATTAAAAAATAATGAATTATAATTTTTTCAAACACGATCAAAGTAAGAAATTCGTAAGCAACGAAACTATATTTCATTATTATATTACTATGCTTCTATGAGTACGGAGTTATTTTTTTTTATTTGTAGTACTATAAAAATTCACTTTCAATTTAAAAAACGTAGAAAGGAAGTTCAGTACAATTATGTTTTGCCTCTCACTGTCCATTTTGTTTTTTGTATTATTTGCTACAACTTCGGCGCCGCGCTCGATGCTTGAATGGATGGTACTCTTTTTATTGTCGATGTCAATGACATTTTAGTATTGATCTATAACGAAAATTCTTTATATCCTGTTCTAAATTCTTTAGATAACATAAACAGTCTTAATTTATTGACAATTCACTGTCTAATTTATCTGGAGTACCTTATTAAAAAAAAAAACATGTGTTAATATCACGAAATTATTTCTTTTTTCATTCAGTTTCGTTAACTGAATGAATTATGAAATATTAGAGTGAACTATGAAATAGTCGTTAATGTTTCATTTGTGTAATAATGAGAGGCACGTATCGCTGCAACGGCGGTAGTAAATTGCTCTTAACAACAAAAGTGAGAACGATTCCGAAATCGACTGAAAAAACTGAAGGTCGCTGCAGAGATTATTGCATCATTAATTGATAACTATATCTACTCACCAGTAGTCGTGCGAACATGATGAATAGCGGAGCTGCAGCTCAAGACTAGACGCGGTTGCAGTAAGACGGTGTGTGATAAAGAAATTTCAACAAAACTTCCTTTTATATCACAACGTGATCGCGTTTCGCGACACTGCCTCTTATAAGCTTCTATACAAACCACTCTATCACATTCCATTCGAAATAAAACCATATAACAGACGCACAAAGTTTATAATAACATTTGAACAACGTACGTTCACGATGAATGTTTGCTAGATAAATTTCAACCCTTTCATAATACAATAAAGATTATAATTCAATGAATGGTATGATAGTCGTAGCAATTTCATAGTGAAATGTGATCTACGACGAGGTTTGTAAAGTGGAAATTCGTTCGACTGCTGCATACACCGAGAGGGGGTACACTTACAGAAATTGTTTATCATCTATTTTAGTGTATGAACAGGGTTTTTATATCTATTCATGATTTAATAAATAAATACGATGGTTAGTAAGTTATGACATCACGAGAAGTTAAGTTCACAAAGGAAGAAGAAAGGATGTTTTCAAGTTTAGTTGTAAGGAGTTAATTTAAAGATAATATTTAACATTTGCTGCATCGCCAATTGTATTGAGCATTTAACCACATGTTAAGCTGCTGTTAACGCTGTAACGATTAGATAAAAGTACACTAATAAGTTTAAGGATTGTTGTATAATAATTAGAAAAGGCTATAACATAAAACAATATCTAAAGCGGAAAAAGCATGTGTAAAAAGTTTCATCAGAACTTATGTTTAGTTTCGTTTAATCTAGCAATAATATAACTACAAGCTTCATACTTATTGCAATAATTGGTTGGTTAATTCTAATTATACTCATTCACCAAATCATCAACACCTTTTAAGCTTAATATTGAATGTACATATTTATTAGACACAACCTAACATTACACAATGTTAAGTAGAAATGTGAAAGGTTATTTCGTTTAATTTTAACTTTTATAATCGTAAAACAGCTTACAAGGCTTGCTAAAGGATCTGCTCAAGATCGATCCTTCTCTGTTTACCACCGAACAATGATCTATTTCATATAGAACTGTGATTTTTGTTTATTATCATATGTTAGTTATAACATTTGTTGAGTTTACATCTGAAAGACTAAATGCATTGTCAAATGTGCACCGCGTTTCGCCGTTGGTTCTGCTGATGGACAAAGTGACGGAAGACTCTCACTTTTGCCGTCATTACACAGCGAATGAGACCGATGCGTCCGATGGTGTAATTATACACATTACAAACGCAACACCAACAGCTGATAACGAACTGTTCGTAAACTTTTTTTACACTGTGCAACTTATAATTTAGAGCAACGCTGCGACTTGTTTTGCTTTCATGATGATGCGCAATGAGAAGATGCGCACATTTTTTGTATCAGGTATATCTAATTCAAAGTCTGATTTTTATTAAATTATACCACGTGCAAACTTAGAAACTATTTTGTTTTTGTATTAATTGACAGTGTTTTTAAACTGTCCGTTCTTTTTAACGTTGAAATAACTAAACGAATACAAAAGCATAGTAAATGATAATTATTTGGTTCACATATCACGCGTTGTCCTTAACGCCTCTAGAAATAAGTCGTTACATCTGTAATTCCGTAAATCTGCCTTACTCAATTCATTAAGCGCGAAGTATGGAAGAGAAGGAATGGAATGAAATGAGAAGGTAGAGTTAAAAGGTTATAAGAGATGATGAGTGACAAAGAGAATTAGAATGATAAAGAGAACAGGAATGGAAGAAGAAGTATGAAAGGTAGAAAAATTAGATGAAAAATTTTGTAAACGAATCCTTGGCCCAAACGCACCAAGGGGGAACGAGATTTAAAAAAAAAATCTGCCTTACTAAGTAACAAAATATTAATATTAGCACATTACTCCGTCTACGAATTACCGCAAGATAAACCGTTAGTTTATTTGTCTCTTCGCCATTAATCTATTAGTTTAATTTAAGAAAAATTATGCCATTGTTAATTACTAAATTTCATTTGTAGAGATATTCCAATTTCTACAATTTAACTAGTTTTATTTTTGTTGTGTAAAGCTGAAGGTTTCTTCAGTTTTGTGTTAAAACAAGGTGACATGAATGTTGCCGGACGCTAACCGATCCATGACGCTGAACCAAACTTCAGTTTCCTCCACACCGCGAAGGTCAGCAAGGGAAACTTATTTGTTAACGCGAATCTAAAAAGTCCATTTGAATTCCATCCTCTATTGAATACAATAAAAAGAAAATGTTACTAAAAAAAATTTTCACTTAAATCTTGAAAAAAAAAATATCCTATCTGTTTAACTTACGAGATTCAGAAAGAGAAGGAAAATCATAATTACTTATAAATATATACATCGCTAAGTAGTCATAATCATTAACTTCATGTAATATTTTAATTCATATATTTGTGATCGAAAATATCCATATAATATTTTATTTCTACAGTAAATTACATAAATACATAAAAGTACATAATTTCAATATTGACGTATACAAATAAAAAAACTATATTAGAAAAATATCTCTCTATCTATCTGTTGCGAGTCATAGGTGCTTATATAAAAAAATGTTTAATGTAAATATATATTTTTAGATCACTTTACATATCAAACTACATAGTAATACATAAATAAATCCTTTACGGAGAATATTTTAATATTTCGCTGCTTGTTTGTAACATGCCATCAGATTTGTAATATCTTTATGGTATGTTCAGATACAATTTCGGAAGAGTCTAAAATATGTACACAATACACGTGAAAATCTTCAAAATTATGAAAGAGAAAACTGATCCAAAGTCATAACATAAGCACTCTTTGCTTCGTGCTTTGAAAATTAATTATCGCTAATGAAAAAAAAAACATTGCAAACTTTCATATTGTTAAAATCTCACCACGTAATATGTTAGTTACGCTTCCAAACTCGCAATACATTTAGAAATCAAACACGATACATATAAAAAGTAATACATAACTTAAACGAAACACACAGACGCCTGTGTGTATATTAAAACATAATTGTTCCATCTCAGATCGTCTAACGATCAAGGAAGCTCGTGTACCGGACATTGGATAGAAAACGTTAAAAAAAAAGAAGCGCATTCTTACGTTGTAAGTCGCTCGAATTACATAAGTGCGCAGATGTACTTTCACGTGTAGTCAATAGTGACTTTGTACCTTTAGGTTAGGGTTACACAATTATTTAACATTACAACTATTAACTAATTTAACCAGGCGTAATGATGAACTGGTGATGATAGCAATTAAAGGAACGGGACGGTCGCAACGGAAATCGATTGTGGAGATCTATTTTCAACAGTGAATAACAACCGGTCGTGATGATAAAGAATTAACTATTAAATTATAACACTAATTTTTTAAAGTATAGAAAAGAGTCAGTTATAATAGGACATCAAAAAGACTGAAAGGACAAATGAGACAGCTATATTCGATTTTTCTGCGTGATCAGATCGGAAATGAGAAAATCCGTAATAGTTCACAGACAAAGCCTAAAGGATTTCTAGACTTGAGTGACTTAGCAATATTCGTTCGTTGCTCGTAGGTTCAAGTCCGTAAGTGGTATGAACCACAAGTGGCAGCCGTGTACCGGTAGACGATGAGACGAGCGAGGCTTTCACCTGATGGTAAGTGGCGCTGGTTAAAATGGTATACACTGCACCATATTGGGCTCGTCGCCTTGAGACAATATGACTTTGAGTCTCGTTACCCCAGTGATTTTACAAGCTTACAGCGCCCAAGTAGAACACAGTACTGTTTTCACTCTACTGTTTGGTGGTAGAAATAGGAGCTGTGGTTACTTACCCAGACGGTCTCCAGAAACAGATACCTACCACCAGTGTACCACGTTGCTAGGAAGCAAAGTGTCTACAGTCTTTTCAGTTATTAAGTTCATATAGATTGACACAGTAAGGTGTAACTGGGTCACTGTGAAACAAAGTTTTGTCGATCTCACGCAACAATTTATCGATACACACATTACAGACCCAGTAGTATAGATGTAAACTGTTACGTGAAATCGATTAATCTTAATACCGTTATTTATAAACTACACAGATCTAAACGCATCATATTAAAAAATCTAGTGCTAAGGCATCAAAAAATGTTTTTCGTTGTTTAATTTCACTAACAGATTTGAATTCTTAGTAAATGATTACTACGATTTAATAAACTACTCATCATCTAAACTTAATAAAATATATAAAGTTGCTAACTAACGTGTTCATACTTTCATATTTAATAACATTTCTTTATAACACGGTAGCTGTTGAATAATTAACAAAAGCAGTTACATAAAATACAAATTTTAATCTAGTATCTAGATCAGTTCATTGTCTAACACCACTTCCTGAAAGATTAATCAATAATTTCTTTCGGTTTTTTTTATAAATGAGGCTCAATGGATGCTCGTCGTTTAAATAATAAAGCGGTTACAAGTGCCGACATAGTTTATATGTGAGAAGACCATTTTGATATAATAATAAAGAGAAAGTTAGGATCATGGACCATTCAAGGTGATCAGGGCTATCCCGGCTCGTGTCGTGTTCATAGAGAATGGATTAATGTACGAGGAGAGCACAATATCAATTATGTGTGACTGAATAACTAATCACTGTATACGATTTTTTGTTTAGGATCTTAGATAAGTTAAAGTTAGTTGTGAGATCTAAAAATATTTTTAATTTTAGACAATTCGTGTTAATCGCATTTATAACCTAAACATATTTATAGAGTAACCTTTAAATCTATTTAATTTTATAATTAAACGAAAAGGAAAACAATTAATGTACTCGAATGATTGTTTTGGACGGATTTGAAAACTTGAAAAGTTGTATTGCTAATTTATTATAAGCTGCGTTTAACAAATAACTTAAAAAAAATACAGAAAATACTTTTTATTGGTCATTTCTGTACAACTTACAAATGATGCCTTACCGCCTAAAACACTTGAACTATTACATTAAAATTTTTATTGTCAATGATAAATATTACATATATTTATTATGACATTACGTCAGCGGGGTTCTCCCGGTAAGTTATGGAACATTTTGTGATCGTTACTCCAGAACATGTTGGAACAGCCGTGGATCGTAATGGGTGGCGCGGACTGCAATCAATCCCACGCGTCCCTACTGCCGACCCCCCACACGCCTACAACCATCAGTTTATTTAGAAATATGACATCCCATCTCCTTCAACCGTTTTAATTAATTAAACCACGATTTCTCTACTTTCCTTTGACGGTAGCCATTTGCCGGATGTTATATTTTTGGTGACGATAGATACTCGTATCTTTAATAATCGAAGTTGATAGGATTAAAGACGATGCTTCGAAATAATAATTGCATTTCACAGTCCAACTAGTTTATGAGTTCAAGAGAATTTTTACTTGGTTGAGTTCCGTAGATTCTAATTAATTCGAAAAATTATTTTATTTATTTATTTAAAGTCTTTATTGAAATACCTGAAATTAGATTACGAAAGGCGGACTTATAGCTTATGGGCATTATCTGCCAGTCAACCTAGGAAGAGCTGGTTATTTATTTAGCTTATTGTCTAATACAAACACTAAAACTTAAAAGCATCTCAAAGCGGTACAATAATAGCCTTTGAGCAAATTAAAAATAGGAGAACAGTGTTAATGGAATTGCTAAAGGCTGGAACGGCATTAGTCCTGAAAGATCTAGAGCGTCTGTTTATTACAGTAATCTATGAAGGGATCACACCATTGTTGTGGCCCATTAACGTGGTTGTGAGACATGGAATATAACAGACGGGCTGGTCCACCAATTAACTCACCAGAGTACGACATGTATGCTAGGCATCTCTCTCGAGGAGAAGATCAGGAACAAATAAATTAGATGAAGAACCAAAATTATCGGTATAACTCTTAAAATCTGTAATTTGAATTGGTTGTGAGTCGATCCTATCGGTCCTTGGGAGACAGCCGATGGGGGAGAAAATTTTTGGAGCGAAGGCCGCGTACAGGACCCTGAGTTGTAGGACGCCTTTCTTTTACATGGTCAGACTACCTCGTAAACGAAATGGGTGGTTGCGAAAAGCAGAGAACAGCAATACGTAGAAGACATGAGAAAAGGCTTGTGTACAATAAATCAATAAAGGCTGATGATGATGAAAATTTTTTAATGTCTCATGACATTTCAATATCTCGGTTATAGAATATTTTTTAGGGTTTTTGTAGTTTATAATTAAAAGAGTATTCAGTTATAAAAAAAAATCAACACCATCTACAGATTCGTTGGAACACTGCGCGTTGATGTCTATCGTATGAAATACTTTCACTGCAAATATACTTGCGAATGCAAAAAGTTTCTGTTAGATGGCGCCGTTTTTTAGGTTATGAGTAAATGTTTGTTCAAATATGATAGATAAAATTTTTAACTACTATGACTACTAATGAATATTGCAGTATTAATTCTTAAAAAGATCAATTATGAAGACGCAAACATACAAAATGTAACCTTCGCGTAATCAAATAAATAAGTAAACAATTTTACACTAATTTGTTTAATTATATTTTATAAATAAATGGAAACCTTGACATTAATTTCGGCTTAAAGGATATAAATAATTTGATATGGAATTTCATAAGATTAAATTTATCGTAGCGATAATGGAATATCAAACATATAATGCACACGTTAAAACTTTAAAAATATCAGAATGAATGCACTAAAGATGTGAGAGTAAGGGGAGGTCGCGGCGGGCGGTTATCCCCGAGCTTTAGGAAACGTCGGGGTCCGATTTACCGTAACACAAAAAAATGTTAAGATAAGCCGACTTTCTAATAAACCCCACTGGACCGTCGAGCCTTCTTCCTTGTACATAATAAATCTTAAGGAGACCACTTCTTAAGAGCAGCAGTTCTCAAACTTTATTATTTGATTATGTTATAACCGCGAAAAATTGTCGATAACCTGTTTATTATATTTTATCGGTAATGTTAGATAAGGGTTTACGTGACAGTTTCCTGTAAACAATCGTAACACTTTGAGAGACGCCACTGTATTGCCAGTCTACGAGACAGGAGTAGGCGCTTTTCTTAAAGATCTAATGACATCGCTAGTGACAGTTGATTCCAAAAATATACTTAGAAGTTTTGTTCAGTAATAATATAAGATTATATTATTGTCATTGGCTAAGAAATTTTCTTGAAATATAATAGACTATCAATTGTCAGTAAATCAATAATATTTACAAATAACGATTCGTGTTATGGAGGTTTTCAGTATGTAATAATATGGATGATGGACTTTCTGATCACAAGTTGTTATTCCTAGTGCCAGTTTGTACAAGTAAATTTGACTTAAATAACTTAAAAAAGTCTTACGCACAGTCTCAAAAATAATTCTGCTTTAACTAATATTCCTTAATAACAAATGTTTTTGTTTCAAAAAAAATAAATACAGTGTGGTGTTCGGTAAAGTTTCGCAACCACTGCCTGACATTTTAATGTAGCCTAATAATCAGGATAGATATAAAAAAAAAACCGTGAAGCGTACCAGTGGGCTTTAGCATGGCTTTAGATTGATGCCCCACTCGTTGGCCTGTTGGTACTGTTGGTCAGCTCACTCCTATCGGGCCACTTATTTTATCCCTTTTTATCTTTAGTTTGAATATTACCCCTTATAATAAGACACGGGGACCGTTACACCGGTGGCCATTAAACACATACAAAGCAAGAGCGGTTTAGTTACATTGTTTTTATAATCTACGTATTAATATAAAGAAAGTAAAAGATAAATTGTAATGTATGAAACTTAAAAAATATTTACAGACATGTAGTGAAATTAATATTTGTATAACTTAATCTAGTACTGCTATAATTCAATTAAAGCAGCTGAAGACATGATTAGTTTTTTTAAACTGATCGCCAAGCTTCATACGAAGTCGCCTCATAATAATGATGATTATCAATTTTTTAAGTTTATTTTAAGTTTCCAATGTGAATATAGAGTCATGTGTGAATATAGAATGAGAATATAATAGAGCCGTGATAGCCTAGTGGTTTGAACGCCGGCCTTCCAATGCGAAGGTACCGGGTTCGAATCCGGCCTGCACCAATGAATTTTTCAATTTATGTGCAGTTAGCATATAACACCAACTAATATCACGTGCTTTGACGGTGAAGGAAAACATCGTGAGGAAACCTGCATATCTATGCTACGACCATCAGTGGTCAGACTAGTATGTGAAATGGAGAAGGCAATGGCAAACCACTCCATTATAACTGCCAAGAGAGTCGTCATGTGTTTCAATAAAAACATGATGACCACGACCCTCAGTCATGAGGAAATACGACTTAGAAGAAGAAGAATGTGAATATATTTGTAATGGAGATCCTCTATCTCAATGGCCCCAGTTCATGTGCCGGGGAATGCAGGTCCAGTGAATGAACTCCAATATCATCGCGTTCCGTTGATAGCTCCGCTTTTTAAACATTCGTTTGTTTGTTATACTTACACTACCTTTCACCCGCGGCTCCGTTTGTGTTCAATATTGTTCATAACATAATTGATTCTCTTGCTGTATGAATTGATTCGTAAAATAACGGATACATTTTAATCAATCAAGTCATATTAAGTTATCTGAAATTTACGATCCATTAAAGTTTTGTGCGAATTATCAACAGCGTAACGAATCAGAGTTTTACTAATTAAGTTTCATAATTTCACAGTCTCTATAAAAAAATTCTTATTAAATACACGTAGTTAATGAATACAGAAAACTGTTAATAGGAAAAAAAAAGAGTTGGAGTTAAAGGAAAATACTAATATCATAATAAACATTAATGTACTACTTATCATAATATACTCCCGGACACATCTATCGGCCCACCACCCAGTGTTTAAAGTTTCGACGGTGTCTAGTTAAAAACAAATGTTAGGTGGAGCAATAAGTTTTAATGCAGTTTTGAAGCAGATTTATTGGTCAACCCCTGTGTATGTTTTTTTTTTTATTTTTATGTAATTTCGAATTGATTTGGCCGGCAGAAGTTTTACAACTTGGGCGAGAATTTCAGGCAGAGTATCCATATTTTTTGGTCAAAATTGGCTCTTAGTTTAGATTTGCCTTTTTATGGAACCAATAATCGGAAACATCAAACAAAAAAATCAAACTTGTGCGAAATAAAAAAGTTTTCTCCATTCCTGGGTCGTTAAAAACAATGAACAGACTCGAATTTTCGTTTATTTTTCATAATCCTGAATTCAAAATTAAAAAAAAAACATACATAAGGGTTGACCAAAAAATCAGCTTTAAAACTGCATTAAAACTTATTGCTTCACCTAACATTTATTTTTAGCTAGGCACCGTTAAAACTTTTAAACACTAGGTGGGCCGATAGATGTGTCCGGGAGTGTATATTAGTATGTTCCTTGTTATAAACAATGTTGCTAACAACAACAAAAATACGTAGAATATTTTGTTTTATGTTCATTGAGTCGTTATTCAAGATACTCATTAACATTTATTAAAAGACAGTTTAATTTTTCACAACGCCTTGACATAACTTCGAATCTTAAAAGAAATTGTTAATGTTGTTTATACAAAGTAAAAATATTACTGTAACAATAACAACAGCATTCTCCATAATGATGAGTTCGCAATTAACATTAATTAACTTGACATTAATAAAGTCTAATTTATGTCGAATTAACAAATGGTTTAAAGCTGGCCTCGTTGGTGTATTTGTTAGTAATTGCAGTTCATTTAATAATTTATAACCGTATATATACCTTCTTCTAATTTATACCCATTCATATGTTTATATGTAGTAAATAAGCTATATGTTCACTATTTTCAGATTTATTGACTATTAATATACTAGCTTCATAAATCTGTTTACTGATAAGTTGTTTGTAATTTTTGAATAAGATATAAACAGTTTATTTGTCATCATTTTCTTTATAATTTTTTTTAAGTCTCTTCTCCCTGTGGTGGTCTGCGGTGACTGTTTCACACATACGGCTGTATACAATCATAGCTTTGAAAGGTACTAAAGTAGTTTAATAAAAATATGAAAAAATTACTGTAGATGAGTGTACATCGTGCTTAAATTCAAGTGTCAAGGCGTTGCGTGATCGCGAACATCGTTTCCTATACTTACGCCGGCGGCGGTGAAACTCATGAAAATGCGCCGATGTACAGGGAAATGATATCGCGAAAGTGATTTATTAAATCAACCAAAAATTGTTAAAATATAAGTAATCATTTCGTTATGTACAAGTTAAATGTTAAAGTAACATCATCTTCATGTTTTCATTAATATTTTACGCAACATTAACAATTAATGTTAATAAAACAATCATTATAACAATGTCTCTAACATAACACTATTATTTTTCAGTTTACATGATAACGTAATGTTAGTTAAAAAAATTGTTTATTATCTTATTTTTGGCATCTCATAACAATTTTTAAGTTAATGATACATAGATAGATCAAATCTTAATGAAAATTTATAGATCGAAAAAGATACAATAGTATGATTATTATATTATTTTTACCAATAAGCTAACTTGACATGAATATAATTTTATAATGAGAAAATGTACAATGTGTAAACTGTAAAATGAAAGTATGGCAGTAAGAGATTTTCATTGGAGTTAAATTTTACTACCTACATCATAACTAATTAAATTCTCCGGAATAGAATCTCTCTAAATTCTAATCAAATTCTAAACAATCGAAATCTACCAGGTGGTAGGTCTCTGTTGCCGGAGACCGTCTGGGTGGGTACCACCGCAGTGACTATTTCAACCGCCAAATAGTAGTGTGCGAACATTACTGTGTTCCGGTTTAAAGGGCGCTGTAGCTAGTGTAATTACTGGGGTAACGAGACTTAACACCTTATGTCTCAGGCGACGAGCGCAATGTGGTGCAGTGTGTACCATCTTAACTAGCACCGCGTTGTCATGGGCAAGCGTATCACTTACCATCAGGTGAACGTCTTGCTCGTCTTGTTGCATAACAGAATATATAAAAAAAAAATTGAATTATGGGCGTCTGTGTTACAAGCAGGTTATCCTGTACCACTAAATCAATTGACAATGAAAAACGATATTTTTTTAAGACGTTAGATGTATAAAGTAATTTGTCCAATTATAGCTGGCGGATGTGGTAATTCATCTTAGGCCACAGAGATAACCAGCCTCCTGCATCATTTACGTCCTCACCTATCAGCCGTAGGGCTCGTTTACCGTCACGTAAACGGTTAACGTGACGGTAAATGTTCGAGTGGTAAGTTTTTTTTGTAACGTACCTGCTATTGTTTACATACAATCTGTTACAGCTCGATTAACTTTGTAACGTCTATGTATCTACGAAGCTAAACATAGGTATTACTACATTAAAATTTCTAGTTACTTTGATTTTGAAACGCTGTTTATAGCATAATTAAGTTTCACATTAAAAATTCTAATAAATTAGCGGAAAAGCCTATCAGGGATTTAAGGGCAATTATTCTTCTTCTTAAAGTGCCATCTTCCTTCGAAGGTCGGCGACCATTAAGGCAATCTGGACTTTCGATACCGCGGCTCTGAAAAGGGAACGGGTGCTCTTTCCATGCCACTGGCGTAGATTTTTTAGCCAGGATAATCTCCTTCGGCCCACACTTTCCTTTCCTTGAATCTTCCCCTGCACGATGAGCTGCAGCAGTCCATACTTTTCGTTTCTCATTATATGTCTTAAGTATTCCAGCTTTCTTCTCTTAATTGTATATATCACTTCTGTTTTTCTATTGTAACACAAATAAAATAGAATTTAAATAGTTCATAGCAATTTTATATTCAAAATTGAAATATGGTGTAAAGGTTTAAAGTTGTGGAGACGTTCATATTTTATGTTGACGTAACACCAAGCGTCCTGCTCGTGATGGGAGCTTAAAAACAACGTCGTCGCTCCGTCTTGAATGTCCGGTGTAACCATAATTTTAAAATTCCCTTACGATCTACATTATTTATGACCAAATCGATATAATAATGTAAAGAATTATAACAACTTGCCGTTGTCAATGTATCTATCTGTCTTTTTGCGTCATGGCTCGTTTCATCACGATTCTTGTGACTAGGTAAGATTGTTGTCGCGGACTATTAGGAATTCGACAATCCCTTTCTTGTAATAAGTGATCTAAGAAAGGATAAAGAAACGTTGATCTATTAAAGTTGATAAACACGAAATCGTTTGAGGGTGCTATGTGAGCTAAGGTCTTGGACTGTTGTGAGCGTCGAGTAGATCATCATCATGAGATGCTTTCTTCAAACTGAAGTTTGACGGTCAGATTGAGAAAACTTTTCCAATCTTGGATTATTCTTTTTAGCTAATGGTATTCAAGCCTTATTAGATTCCTTACTTACTTAGTAGTAGAACCTCATAAATAATCTAATTTATTTACTCTTCTTTATATTATTAAAGAAAGCAAAGGATGGTCTTAATATAAATATAGCCTTTCTCTTTGACAAATGTCTATAATGGCATTAAATCTTTACTGTGATATTAATTATACAAAATAGTAGCAATCAAATTGTTCTTGTTAATGGTGTTAATGTAATATAATGTTAATTAATCATAATTAAATCCTTGTTGCCAGGTCATAACGAATTTTGTACTTCTTAACGTTAAGAATGTTTTTCTAAAAAAACTTTGCCGATGAAACTTTTTAATAAATGTAGAAAAAACATAAAAATGTATACAGAATACATTCTATAACAATTTATTGTTTAACGTTTGCGTGGGTGTTAAATGTCGGAATCCAAGCTTGGTTTATCTAAATCCCACATTTGTTTCATGTGATGATTGTCACATGATAGTTGATCGAAGCGTGGCACCTCCGCCGGCCGGGGCTCAGATAACGATTTAATAGTTGCATGGGTAATAAAAAGGTTCAGAAATTGGTCACAATTACATTGGTTACCGCTTCGTAACATTTTAATAGCGCGCTCACATTCTGTGTGGGAAACAAAACAAGCGGGCCGATTTACGTGGGACGGTGCCAGCGAGTAATTTTAGACGTTAACCGTCAGATAAGAATCTCATACGAACTTGTACGTAAAGATTAAACATTCCTCTTGTGTTAAGTTTTCGATGAAAAAAAATATTTCTTTTGGGAATAGTTTAAACGTTATAACACACTCTTTCGTTTATTAAATTAAAGTATATTCACTATAAGCCAATAATAGGAGACAGACGATTTATTAAAACCAGGAAAGAAGAAATTGGTAACTAATTTGTAAATATTAACATATTCGAAACGTGTGTGTTAATATATACTGAGAAATACAGTTTCAGATAAAAATATTCGAAGCAATATCTTTTATTTTATCTCTCCATTACAGTTGAATTTGTTTTTTTTTTTCGCTATTACAGTACTATTTTATGTTCGAAGACGGAACAAGGGGAAACACTTAACTGGACGGTTCTCTTCATGTTGTGTCGACTATTTGAAACCAAATTTTTATTTAATAGGTGATCTTAACAGCCAATCTTATAACTTATGCATGCCTAAGAAAATTTTATATATGGTAAATAAACAAAGATAAGTTATCTACTCTTCTTGTTTTAGCACTATAACTCTCTATGATCGGAATTATTTACGTATACGACTCGAATATTAGTGCGTTGTTTTCCTGATTAAAGTGTTATTTTTTTGATAATCCATCTAATAAACGTTTATAGGTTACGAAGTAGGAAATTGATTTGTTGTTTTTAGTTGCAACAGATAACAGGCGGACGATGCACCGGATTTCTAGAAAGCGGGAAGGCGGCCGTTACGCAATTCCCGCTGGCGTATTAGTTTATAATGCGCTTTCATCGTTTATATATTACTTTCCTTCTCAATTGCGGTCGTTCAGCTAACGATTAACATTCAAGACGATACTGTTGTGAATTATAATCACACATTTGTTCTTATCATTGTCATTAACAACCGATGTACGTCCACAGTTGGCTGTAATCCCAAAAGATCGAAGAGTTTTATTACAGCAAAAAGTTTCTTATTCACTTACATAGATTTAAAATAATTCTTTCTACATAGATTTTAAATTTTCATATGGCCTTAATGTATATTTACTTTTCAAATATAAAAATAAATATATATATATAACATCTATTATGTACTATGCATATGTTAATAAAGTATCAAACTTTATTTTCTAATATTTGTGTAAGAATGCAGCGTAACATATATTAAGTTCAAGCTAAAGTGATGTAATTATTACAAGTATCGTATATAATAATGAGTGAATAGTTTTTTTTTATACATTGCGAAGATTTAATGTAAATGATTAATTTATTATAGTTTCGTCTAATTTATTTTGCTTATTATAAAGTAAATAAAACACTTTCACAGTTTTTTTTAAATATATAGTTAAGTTCTTTACATATGAGTAGCTGGTCTGGGAAGGTATAAAAACTTACTACCATCCAATCCATGTTTATATTATCCTTGAATCTAACCAAGGACCCACATTACAAAGCTAACTAATAATTTACTTCGGTTTTAAAAAAACTGTCTTTATCACAGAATAATAAAATTTTATTTTAGTCAGGAAATTATAGTACATATAAATAATTCTCTTATTCTGCTGTAAGTAAATTAAGCAAAGTAGTTATCTAATAGATACATTTACAGTTTTATAAAAAGGTTTAATAAAAAAAGTGCACCTTCATACTGAATAAAAGATTTTTTTAATTAAAAAGTATTTGTGTTTCTATTTCTTCATTTAATATTTTTCTTATCTGTATTCATATGGCGAATATAGTTATTGTAAGTTTAAATATTTTTGTTTAGTTATAAACGAGTTTATACGATGGTTAGAAAATTTAATTATTCTTACTATTTAACAGAGAAGTAATAAATTAGTAAGTATGGTGACTGAACTATTTGATGCACCTCGCTGTGGCACTACACCACCAGATAAAAATCTTTCTGTAGCTGACTTCGTCTGCGTGGTATTTAAACAAAATAAATATAAAAACTATATATAAAGTATTTATACAACCTTACAATTTTAATGGATTGTAATAGGTGTGTTGCGGTGCCCCACGTAGGGCGTGGGCGTGGGTTCTTCAAGAGTAACAACTGCACAGCGCATGCAGTGTATAGCGCGCTCCTTTGTACTAGTGGCGCCATCTGTTGACGCCGTAGGAAACCGTCCCGTTACAGGATTTTATTAAATTTTACATAGATTTTAATTTCTTTTAGTGAGATGCTATTTATTTTTCCTAAAATAAAAGTACTCTAAGTTAGTCCTTGTTACATCAGCTATCTGCCAGGGAAAGCGCCGTCAAAATAGATCCAGCCGTTTCAGAGATTAGCCGGAACAAACATGCAGACAGATAGAAATTAAAAGTAAAACGATGTTTTTGTATATGTATGTGTATACATCCAAATGAATTTAGTAAATATTACAAACAGACACTCCAATTTTATCTATTTGTATCAATGTATAGATTAGCTGTTGGTGCGTGTGCGCAAGTGCAAGGCTCTCCGCTCATGGTCATGCACAAGCGATGCAAGTAATTGTCCGGGCGATGTAATCACTTTCTGCATCCGTTTTAAAACTGTACGCTCGTTTTTCACGGGAACATTGCGGCACACTTAAAACTGTTGTATAACGTACTTTGTACGAAAACAACTGAATTATAGTTTTTTTTTGTAAACGACTTTAAGGTGTGTTGAATGAATGAAAAGCGGAAACGAATATATAGAACTATCAAGGACATGCAACATACTCGAAAGTAGATATGTTTTTTTCTCTTCATACAGTTTTTGTTACTTTTAGTTTTGTCTTAATATTACTCTTTGATTCGCAAAATGTCAAATCCAAATTCTAGTTGAGATACACAGTACTTCTTTGAGTTAAACACTAAAACGTTTTGTTATAACTCATATTTAGTGGGTACATAGAATGTTTTTACTTGGTGGCAGAAATAGGGATTTAAGTGTGGTGATATTCATCCAGACTATCACCGGTAACAAGAAACTGCTAATAATACATTCAACATTAAGCATCTCGTTTATTATTGTTATAAGTTTTTTAAATAACCTTTTTCTTACGTTTAACAATTTCTAAAATAAATAAACGGGTAATTTTTAACTTTTGTTCGAATTTTCGTTTGTGTTTATCTCTGCTGGAATGTTATCAATGAAAATTATATAATACAGAATGAAATTGTTATATACACTACTTTATTTTATAGAGAAAACCATCATCGTTAATAACAAACTTATGTTAGGAGAATTAAAAACAATGAAAGTAATTACAGGTTTAACCTGATTAAGATAAAATATATGTATGATGTTGTACAAAAACAAAGAAACTTAATTTTCATGACTATGTTCTTTAATGCATGGATTGATCTCCATTAGCAATTTGTTTTTCCGGCAGTAAAGTAAATAGATTTTTCTGGACTTTCCTAAATATACCATAGAATTATAATATACTTGATTATAAATGAAAAAGTATAAGAATGAATAACGAACGCCAAAAAGTAAATGTGTATGTATCGATGATGTGTATGTATACTCTGTGTCTACAATTGCAAGTGCAATGTGGTTGCATACATACATCACACACACAAACACGCCGCCGTATTCTTTCAGGCGTAAAAATGAATGTTATAAATGGACAAGCGCATCAGGGACCATTACCATACGAACTTGAAGACCAGGGAGGTTTTGACCAGTGCAAATTATAATACTAGTGTCGCATTCTGTCTCCGCCACGGCAGCAGTTTCCGGCCATGGATTGGTTGAAATTGGTCGGTATAATTGGCGCCCTTTGTAAATACCTTATGTTATGTGATACGTTGTGCCAGTGATGTAGTGTTATGTATCTTAATGTGCCTGTAGTGTTTAGCGAACCGTTTATAGGACTGAGGTGAAGGTAAATCAAACGAGATAAAGATATATTTTGCTCTCTAATTGAGAGGGCATTCCTAATAGTGGGAACTTTAAGTGAGCTGTTCATTCATTTTTTCATTTTTTATTGTTATGTAAAAATTTTAACAAAAAGCTATAGTAAAAGTTTTATATATTTAATTATTTAAAAAAAAATTCTCCATAACACGTGATATCTATTTTCAGATATAACATAAAGTAATAGACCATAGTTCACATAGAGTTTACTTTCAATATTTAAATAGGTACAAAGATTCTATTAAATATCAAAAACGCCAATTATGTATATAACTAATAACATAAAAGCGACAAAGCGAAGATTCGAAGCTATCATACACTGAAACACAAATATTTCAATTGCTCTCCTCATATGCATAAAAAATAAAATTAAAGTAACATTATTAGTTGTTTGATAGTATATAAAAATAATAAACCGATCTCTTAACAGATGGGAGTGTTTTAAATTATTTGTTATATCTTGATTAAAGATATCATAAGATCCGAATATAAAAAACTACCAAAAATTCAATCTGGGACAACTAACAAACGTTGCATATGTACTCTAATAATTTCATCTTTCTTTGATATCGGTGGGATATCTGTGAAAAGTTCGATCACCATCATTCAGGGCATCAAGGATTTTTATTATAAATGTGATATAATATAAACTGCAATATAATTTGTATGATACCCACTTATCACCTTTTGAGTTGATATCTATAGATTTCTTCTTCTTAGTCGTATTTCCTCATGACTGAGGGTCGTGGTCATAATGTGTCGTGAAACACACGACGACTTACTTGTCAGTTATAATGGAGTGGTGTTGCCATTGCCTTCTCCATTTCACATACTAGTCCGACCACCGATGGCCACGACATAGATATGCAGGTTTCCTCACGATGTTTTCCTTAACCGTCAAAGCACGTGATATTAATTGGTGTTTTATGCTAACTGCACATAAATTGAAAAATTCATTGGTACCTTCGCATTAGAAGGTAGGCATTCAAACCACTAGGCTATCACGGATATATCTCTAGATTTACCTTCACCAAAAATACAAAAAAAAACACTTTTTCTATAAATAACAGTTTTTACTACACAAGTATTGTAGATAAAGTGTAAAAATAGAATAAACGCGGGATTCAGGTCTCAGACCATTATATGTATTATCAGCCAGAAAACAGATCCTGCTGAGCGTATACTACAAGGATCTGCGCCGGCTTATCAGCGGGTTTCCGCGACCTTCACCAGATCATATACATGGACGTCAATCGAAGACCTTACCGCTTCATCAGCCTTCAGTCTCTCGATCGATATTCCTTGCTCATGCCAATCGCAACACGCATGATCAAAGACCTTAATCTTTAGACAGATATAAGATCGATAGTATTATTTCATTGTTAGGTAAAACTACTCCTCACATAGATACCAGTTGATGTCTGTATCATTACATCTACTATCTGATGATGTTCGTTGCCATTAATTCTTTGCTACCTTTAAGGCTAGCAGTCAGCGAGCTGTTTTCATGTGTTGTTAAAACTAGCTTAGAAACTTATTAAAGCTCTCTTTGTTACAGTTGATTCTTCTTGTAGCTGTCGCTTCGACTCGGGTTAAGGCAGATGGGCCTAAGTAAGTACAAATAATGATCATAACTCGTTTTTATTGAATTTTTTTCTTACCGCTCCAATGTTTGAAAGTAGCGGAGCTTTTACCGCTAGATAGTCATAATTATTATTTGCATAGTAGTTCCTATTTCAACTATCGCTTAGTGGATTAGTCTAGTAGTTGCAGAATTCTGCAACAAGGAACTTCTGGATAAGATCATAGTGTCTAATTCTCCTACCAAGCATTGTGTACATTATAATTCACAGGTTTGTCGTATTAGTGAACATATCTCTTGTTTAATTTATTCGTTGAATAATGTTAAAAACTCGTGCCCTCATCAGTCTGTTACCGTGTACTTATAAAGCGAACATTGCTAGCGTCGTTATAATAATCCGGAATGTCAAAGGTTATTTCTTGAAGTTAATGCGAAGTATACATAAGCTTAGCGATTAAGATCTTGTGCAATGTGTATAGTATTGCGCTGGCGAATAGTTATGTTTGTGACGCGCCATTTGCTCGACTAAGCTTAGACACGGTAAACTTATTCAGTCAACTAAGCGCGTAATGAACGCGCTCCGTAGAAAGTGTAAGTCGTTAGATCGTTTATCATACATTGTAATACAAACGTCCGCTCTTGGTGTTTTGATTTAACCTGTACATGAAACGATGTTCAGGCTACAATCGCGTCATAAGAGAAAGCCACTACCGCGTCACGCGCTGTGCCAACGACTTGATACGGAACCGCGTAAAAACTCACCAACGTGCTTGCGTGCGATCGGTCACACGAAAATACACTTACTGATGCAAACTTGATGAAGTGATCCCGTAATGCTTGTTCGACTATAGTTGAAAGTAGACGTTTAAAACTATTGTTTTGTTACAGGAAAAAAATTCGCATACATCTACCGCAAACGGTGAAGCATATTCATCATCACAAGAAGATTTATATAACAAATCACCCTGCGCCGTCCCAGTACGCGCCTGCGTATATGCCGAGCGCAGAGGGAGCGGTAGCCGTGCCGACCAACATCGCACTGCCGTCTGTGGCCAACATCGTGCCTCTAAACTCCGTAGACATACTTGAAGAATCAGTCAGGATGCCCGGGCTTACGGCGTCCGCTTCTAAGCTGTTGCCGCTGTACCGAGCCCGCGGGTACTACGGACCCACTCGTACAGAGTTTGACGAACAAGATTACGACATAGCGACTCACCCGGATCCCGCCGACAGCTACCTAGTCCCCACGTCTATATTATCAACTTCACCAGACGCGAGCCATCATTCACCGAAACGGGTTAAATTAGTAAAAGTGAGTGAGCTACCGCGTAAAAAGATTATTAGGAAAGTCAAACCCAAGCGGGCTCCGATCCGTAAGCCTTCGCCTTCAGTACGGCAAGAAAATGAACATCCTATGTCAACTTTCCACGAACAGTTCTATTCAGACCTCCAAGATGCTAGTACGATAAGGAAGACAAGGAAGCCACAGCGTGTGGAGAAAATAGTCGATGGCAATACCGAGCATATTCATACTTACAGCGAAGAGCATATACATAAAGTGGTATTCGATGAAGAACCCAAATATACCGGCGTAGTTGGTGTTGAACCAATAGGAGCGGTGCCTGCGTATGCTCATTCATTTATTCCTTTCAAGAACACCCAAATAGTGGCGCTGGCTTCGGACCCTTATCGAACTTTAGCTGTACCGGGCTCCATGGGAACACCGTCTCAATATGAATACGCGGCGTATAATCCGCGGGAAGTAACTCACGATCACATTTTCCATGATCACGGTGAAGTACCCGAAGAAATTGCCGTCATGAAAGACATGATAAGTCTACCACCAAAAGTTTCCTACAACAGCCAAGGAGTACGACTCGATTCTGGTATACCCAAAAGAATTAAAAACAGATACGCTCAGCGACCTACCAGACCACCGCCTACAGACTATACCTACTACGAGAATATTTATTCATCTAGTCGAGTTAAACCGAAATCGACCGCTCCCACTTCTTTATACGCATCCTCACAAAATGAAAACATAAATCAATTAAAACCTGTGTCAACGTATAGATACAAAGATGGTATTAGCAGTAAGAGCCGTAACAAAATCCCTACGTATTATGGTAAACCTCTGAGTAGTTATCGCACAAAACAACCACCAACATCCGTTCCTGCACCATTTTCAGTACAATCGAAAATAATCCATGATTATAAACCGAATCCACAAAATTATGCAGGAGCTGCGTTAGCTTCCAATGGTTTATCGACTAATAATGATCCTTTTGCAAATTTCAAAGACAGTTATGTTAACAATTTCGAATATGATAATTACGCATCGCCTTCTCACGTCCTCCGCACGGAACACAAAAGTCATCATAATTACGGCGTAAGGAAAGGCAGAAAGAAGTCAACTTCGTCCCAAAACATGCAAATTGTACCTCATAACCACGTGAAATATTCTGAAAGTTCACCAAACGAATCTATTTTGCTCGATGAAAACGACGGTGCGCCTTCCGCCCTGGAGAGTCTTGATAGCTACGATCAATCACCATTCTACGACAGCGTTACAGAGACGTCGTATAATACGAAAGAAACGCCCTCACCCTATCAATATTACACTGTAATGGCCATAAAGGCTTTAAGCGATGATCAGCTATCTGTACCGGAAGCATCAAACGACAACTATCAGTACGCGGAAGCACCGACAATCTCAACTACACCCAGTCCGGTCGTGGCAACCACTACCTCACAAACACGTCAATCACAAACAAACAGTGACGACTTCACAACGCAATCACCAGAACTTATTGACGGAGCCCGACACAACAGGTATACTGAAAATAAAGCGATCATCCCGCCCCGAGAAAGTGTTCGAGAAGCGAAAGAGAAGCAGTCAGTAGGCAATTTCCATAAACCGCGGTTACAACAAAGCGATAGACAAACAGTCAATGTTATATCTAATCAACCAACAGAAAGAATTAAAGTAAGATATGGTGATAAAATTTAAATGAGTACAGACTGTTTAACATTAGGTAAAAGTAGTGTAAAGATTCGTGATCTTAGCTCTATGCTCGTTACTATTAATGAGCAATGAGAGAATAGTTTAACACCTTTTTATTGCTGTAAAATATTTATTTTGCGCCTTGTGTTTGTATACAAAGGAAATCATTTAAATTATTAACGACCAAGACATTAAAGCATTTCACACGAATTGTACAGTTTTAAGTATAAAAATAATAAATCTATTAATGTTAATTTATAATAATTTTGTTATATTTATGAAATACCAAAATGCAATGACTAAATAATTCTTTAGTAGGTTACAGAGCACCTGTTAGAAAATATCGGCAATATTGTTTAAAATATGAAAGCTATTGGAGTAATAAATATTTCGCAGGGACCGACGAATAAGTAAGTACCTATTTGTTTTTAATTTTAAGAATAATTAAACAGATGGTTCATTTTGTGCTTAAATTGTTTGAACTATATCACATAGATATGACAAAACTTCCCATGACTTTATTTCGATAATTCCACTTCAAAATTTTGCATAACTTCAAATTGTTATTTTACTTCGGTAATACTAGTGTTTCTTAAAAAAGACATTTTGTGTAAAACCAGATGAATTTTGAAAAAAAAAATAAACTATAGGAGTAGGTAAAAAGGAAATAGCTTATTTTGCATTCTTAATTTTTTTTGTCGCTATCTTTAAGTCTGTGTTCACAATCAATATAATTATTAGTAAAAAAAATATTGTCATATTTTATCTGTACGGAAGAGGTTCCACCAGACAACTGCAAGTAAACAATCGAATCAATTAACAAAATTTAAACTGTACACGAGTTACAAAAAACGTAACGGAATACATGTTTTCTGCGATTTTAGTTATGAAATCTCCCTCTCATTCTCTTTTGTTATGAAATAGTTATAAACAATACTTTAATAAATATACTATCAGTTCGTTACAGCCGTGGACTTCGGGTCTACGAATCCAATATCCCATGAGCTAAAAGATGATAAAAATAATCATTGAGGTATACTTGTTAATATCATAATAAAACTTACATATTTTGTAAATCTTAAAAGGAAAATTTTAGTATTTACATCAAATATCATAAATATGAATATAATTAGAAAATATTCAATAGTTTATTTGTTAAAATGAATGAGTTAAAATAATAATATGTTAAGACTCGTTTGCGAGATACGGAACTAAAGAAAGGAGCTTTCGCGAGGAACTTCCCGAGAGAAGGGTTGGGTGTGGCGGCGCTTATGTAAGAATTGTTAAGAGCCCTCTCGTGACTGTTCAACTTAATTCAAGTTTCTCGTTTCTTATTATGTAACTTATGATGAAAAGGAGAACACTATTTAAATGTTACAACACGGGGACTAAGTAAGAGTATTTTAATAGCTTTGATTCTGTTGCGGGTACAAAAACATTTAAGTTTATCCTTATATGAAAGTAGACTCAAAGTCGTGTAAAAGGGATTGGTGATTAAATATTAATTAAACTTTGTTGCAAGAACTTACAGTATCTTGCTTTTGTGTTTTTTTACAGAGTAGTACAGTGAAAAAATACATAAAGAGGAATTCATGCCAAATGCTTATTTTTGTCGTAAAGAATAGTTTGCAAACATTACTGTGTGCTGCAAAGAACTTTATAACCAGTGTAATTACGTAGGCTTCTCTCTTTAGGCGATGGACACAATGCGGTACGATATACATCTTCATACTTCCCACATTGTTATGTATATATCACTTAACATCAGATCAACCGCAGCTGCTTGTAGCTTCGTGGTTTTGAAATAAAAGGAATTCTCAGTCTACCCATGATGAGGTGATCCAGCAATAAGCGAAGCAATAAAGAACAAAAAATTATAAAATACCAGAGTTACTACGATTATTTTTTATTATGTTATAGTTTATTAATTTCTCAGTGAATTAGTTTATTAATAGTTAATGAACAATTACAGCAAAGTAGCTCTAAACGAGGAAAACGTTTTATTATAGATTAAAGATTAATCTACGAGTTGTTTTTATGTAGAATTTCATACACACATTAACAGAATACGCATTTTACGAAAATACGGTACACGAAATTATAATGAAATCTTTAGAATTGTTTAAAAGTCGCCTCAATATATTAAAATGAAGCTAATCGCCGAATATACACAAAGGTCAACTTAGCTTAAACTCCTGATGTATAGCCGTCACTACATCCTGTAAACATTAGAGTGTCGCTTACGGATTGAACCTGAAGGAATCGTTTCGGAGAACTTCACATTTTAACTCTGTACTTGTTAAAAGTAACCTTAAGTCTCAGCCGGTGATGACAACTTGGTAGGTATCACTAATTCTACCGGCAAACATCAGACTGGAAACTACATTTCGATGACTGCTGTTTATAATAAACTACTGGAATTAGGTGACAACTTAACTGTACAAGCGCTGAGCATCGTGAGGAGCAGTTAATAAATAGTTTAAAGTATTTAATAAAAAATTGCAACTATATTTATCTAACAGACAGACTTTATAAATTTCACACAGACCCAGAAAAATAGTGTGATGATTATACAAATACTTAAGATATGTACTCCGGCATAAAAATCACTGAAAAACTGCGATCTTTTGGTAAAGAGTTTTACAAGATTTTCATAATTATTTTTTATTAATAATTAATACAATGTTTTAAGTAAGACCATGCCAAATAAATAAATTCCATATTCCTCTACGACAGGATGTTAGAATAGTATAACATCAAACGTCACGTTAGATATTGGAATGTATGAAACATTAATGAATTTTATTATCTACATTTTTCATTACGAAAATATTTCTTTTTTAACAAAAAATATTAGTTCTTCAGTTCTTGACAAATATGTCTTTAAGTCAAAGGAAAGTATTTTTAAATACGTTTCTTTATCCTTTAATACAGTAATAGATAGAGTCAACAAAAATTAAATCGCTTCAGCATGCAAGGACTATAAAGTTCTTTTCAAAAATAAAACCTCATTGTTTATTACAAAATAGTTTTTACTACAAAACAAAATAACAATAACTTAACCTAATTCCTATGTACAACAACAAAAATTATAGTTAATACTGGATAGAAATCATTGTATTGACATTCACCTGTGAATCTATGACTTAGTTGAATTATTTTGATGAATTTAGCCAAAGGATGTGTTTATTTTCTCCTGTGGTACGGACCGCCCCCGTGTCCAGCGCCGAGGGCGTTCGTGTAGCTGTCGCCGCCGAAGTCGTGACCACCGTGACCACCGCCGTGGCCGTGTCCCAAACTGTAACTGTCACCGCCTCCACCGCCTCCACCGCCGCCGCCGTAACCACCTCCCCCGTGGCCACCGTGCCCGCCATGGCTGCTCGTTATAGAATAGCTGTCATGACCACCAAATCCACCGCCGTGTCCGCCCCCATATCCACCGCCAAATCCACCTCCATGACCGCCTCCGAATCCGCCTCCAATTCCACCTCCTCCTCCTAAATCATATCCACCGTGGCCCCCATGGCCACCCCCACCTCCATAACCGCCTCCAATATCTCCGTGTCCTCCACCAAAACCGCTGTCTCCGTGTCCTCCTCCAAATCCGCCGTCTCCGTGTCCTCCACCAAAACCGCTGTCTCCGTGTCCTCCTCCAAATCCGCCGTCTCCGTGTCCTCCACCATATCCACTATCTCCGTGTCCTCCTCCAAATCCACTGTCTCCGTGTCCTCCTCCAAATCCGCTATCTCCGTGTCCTCCTCCAAACCCGCCGTCTCCGTGTCCTCCACCATATCCGCTGTCTCCGTGTCCTCCTCCAAATCCGCCGTCTCCGTGTCCTCCTCCAAATCCGCCGTCGCCGTGTCCTCCACCATATCCGCTATCTCCGTGTCCTCCTCCAAAACCACTGTCACCGTGTCCTCCCCCAAATCCGCTATCTCCGTGTCCTCCCCCAAATCCGCTATCTCCGAGCCCTCCTCCATATCCGCTGTCTCCGTGTCCACCTCCAAACCCACTATCCCCGTGTCCACCTCCAAAGTCATGACCGCCGTATCCACCATCTCCGAAGCCACCACCCCCGTGGCCACCTCCAAAACCACTATCTCCGTGACCTCCTCCAAAGCCACCACCCCCGTGGCCACCTCCAAAACCACTATCTCCGTGACCTCCTCCAAAGCCACTATCCCCGTGACCTCCTCCAATATCTCCGTGTCCTCCACCAAAACTGCTGTCTCCGTGTCCTCCTCCAAAACCACTATCTCCGTGACCTCCTCCAAAGCCACCACCCCCGTGGCCACCTCCAAAACCACTATCTCCGTGACCTCCTCCAAAGCCACCACCCCCGTGGCCACCTCCAAAACCACTATCTCCGTGACCTCCTCCAAAGCCACCACCCCCGTGGCCACCTCCAAAACCACTATCTCCGTGACCTCCTCCAAAGCCACCACCCCCGTGGCCACCTCCAAAACCACTATCTCCGTGTCCTCCTCCAAATCCGCTATCTCCGTGTCCTCCTCCAAACCCGCCGTCTCCGTGTCCTCCACCATATCCGCTGTCTCCGTGTCCTCCTCCAAATCCGCCGTCGCCGTGTCCTCCACCATATCCGCTATCTCCGTGTCCTCCTCCAAAACCACTGTCACCGTGTCCTCCCCCAAATCCGCTATCTCCGTGTCCTCCCCCAAATCCGCTATCTCCGTGTCCTCCCCCAAATCCGCTATCTCCGAGCCCTCCTCCATATCCGCCGTCTCCGTGTCCTCCTCCAAATCCGCCGTCTCCGTGTCCTCCTCCAAATCCACTGTCTCCGTGTCCTCCTCCAAATCCGCCGTCTCCGTGTCCTCCTCCAAATCCACTGTCTCCGTGTCCTCCTCCAAATCCACTGTCTCCGTGTCCTCCTCCAAAACCACTATCTCCGTGTCCTCCTCCAAAACCAATATCTTCGTAACCACCACCTCCATGGCCACCTCCAAAACCAATATCTTCGTAACCACCACCTCCATGACCACCGCCAATGTCATGTCCTCCAAAACCACCGTCGCCATGACCTCCTCCGAAGCCTATGTCTCCATGGCCTCCACCGTCTCCACCGCCTCCGCCGTATCCTCCACCGTGTCCACCGCCAAATCCACCGCCAGATCCACTTCCGTGGCCTCCGTGACCCTTCAAATGGTCGATGAAACCTCCATGTAAATGATTAGCGAAACCGCCCCCGTGACCACCGCCGTAGCCGCCGCCACCTCCCCCGCCGCCACCGTAACCTCCACCGCCGCCGTGGCCGTGATCGTCATGCTGCTCGTGCACTACCACTTCCTTCGACGAATGATGCTCCTCAGGTATGTGAACTCGTATATGGACGCTACAACAAAAGAAACAGATACGTTTATGAAGAAACCAAAATACGCGCCGCCATTTTTATTATTAAACAAACGATATGCAGTAATGTGAAATCACAGATCGCATGGCCATGGGTTCGAATAAGACTTGCAGTGAAAACAACGTAAGTAAATGGTAATACAATGACTTTGATTTTCACCATCGCAATGGTGAGAAGCGTGTGAAACAGTTACAGAGATCACGATAAATTGCTTCATCAACAGTTTTTCCGTTTCCGATAACACAGAATAAAACATTATTTTTTTTAATAAACTTAACTAAAAGTTAAACATTAATTGTTAATGAATACATTATAATACTAACTGTTCATGGCCAAAGGTCGCGGAGCAGATGCCAACGCTAGCCAGAAGGACGAAAGTGAGCTGAAATAATATTACACCACTTTAATACCACAAAAAAATTAGCATACCATTTTATTACTCACTACAATAGTATCCTATTGTGGTTCATAAAAAAAAAACAATAGTTTGGAGGTAGCTACAACAGACTGGGTTACATATCCAGTGCGCTATAGCTATTCGCAATACGGGTCCTATAAAACGGTCAGCTGCCCGCACGAAATAGAAAGTGGACACTCCAACTTGCTTGATGGTATCATACCAGCCCAATTGTTTCAAATTACGTAACCGTGCTTATGAGTAACTCTAATTCAAAGGTTCCGCAAGGTGGACGTCTTAAATCGCCACTTACGAAACTGGTAGTGATTATGTTGTAACAACTTTCCTCATATGAATATAATTTAATTAGACTCATACAAAATAATTCACAAGGAACAGATTCTGTTTGTGATTGTCATGAGAACTAAAATTTACAACACACTTCATTAACTTAAATACTGAGAAAGACTTCTTTACTTGTTAAGTAATTAAGAAGTTGAACTGCACCGAGTACCAGATAACCGCTTATTTAAATATAAACCTTTAACTATACTGTAGATGATTGTTTAAATTAATTAATGAATAACATGAAGTATAAAAAAAACATGTTGTCCGAGATCAATTGGAGGTTCGTGCTGATCAATGATCTATTATAAAGGTGATCCCACTGACGCAATCGAAGCGTCTGTTGGTCGGTGCGTCATGTGAACTTTGGAAAGTTCAGTTGCGGAGCTAATCGCGGTGTTTTCACACGTTGAGGAAGTAATTTATTATCAGGTAAGTACTCACGGCCAAGCGGAAAGCCATTATGCGTGGCTAAGTCTGGCACCGGAGAGACACAAGCACTGATGGTGTGGACGCAAGTGTTGTGATGCAGTGGGGGACCGGCGGGTCTTTTATATGGGCAGTGAATGTGCAACCCCTACTCGCGACGCTAAAACTTATCGAAAAAATATAATTTCGCGTAATTAAATAAAATCAACCGCAAGCGTTGACATAACTTTGGACCATCAGGAAGTAATACTTTTGATTAAAACAAACAATTTCCTTTTCTTTTAATAAACACATTGATAAATTTTTTAGTCTTTTACCACAGAATATAAAAATATTAGTAAAAGTAAATAGAAATGCTTATCTCTATAAAAGGTTTTTTTTTTCAACAAAGCTTATAAATTAAGAGTAAAAAGCACATTGACATGTATATAATAATGAAAGATAATACGACAAAGTTCTGTAATAATAACTGATTGAATGATCCAATTAAATCATTATATTACAACACAACTATTATTTAGTGTAAACAACAATTTAATATTTATTTCCATAGATAATAAATCAATGCTGCCTTCTGTGAACATTATTCTGCGACGTACCTAAATAAATAATTTACTAATGCAAAACTTCGACGAATTGTACAGACATTTTCTCCTTTAGTTTTAATTTATTATTAAATTTGTCTAATATACTTGTTTGAACGTTACCATGATCTGTAAATTTTAAAAAAAATTACAATGGCCATTGTTAAAGGTTTAAACAATATAAAGTCAACCGCTAGAGCAATATAATTTCCGTGACAAAATTTACCTCGCCCGCCTCATCAATGCCGTCATGAAGGAGCTCCGAGTTGGGAGTGCTGAACTTTTTTACTACACCTTTAAATAATTACAAATGTCTTATTACATCGTACATTAAAAAAAATCAAGTCATTTTAGTATAACAAAATCCGAAAAATTTTAATCAAAAACTGATCTTCTGGTACTGAATTTATTGCTTTAATTGTTAAATATTCTAACTATACACGTTATATTTGTGTATTATCTTTAAATCCTCCCTTTTGTGTATAACATAATATATAATGCACAAAACTCCGGTCATAAGAGAAATCGGTTTTTACAAATTTTATATAATACAGATAAAAAAGATTGATATAGTTAATTGTCTATTAATCCATACTCCCAATTTGTTTCATTATGCTAATGAATAAGAGAGTTTAGATCAAAAGGTGTATATATCTAAATATACCGAATGATTTGAATATAAATACAATTTTTCATTACGTTATAGATACCGCAAAGTTATTATAATTAATTAATTCTAAGCTTTACTTATTAATATTAATGTAATAATAAACTAATTTTAGTTGAGTGAGTGGCTGCGGTCAATGACCTATTTCAATTATTTCTTCATTTGTAATTGAAAATATTGTAACCTAATTAAATCTGGGGAAAGCTGGATGTCTCCTTATTCCATATCGTGGATTCCATACCGGAACTTGCCAAATAGTAGTATGCAAACATTACTGTGTTCCAGTTCGAAGGGCGTGTGAGAATGATCGTAATTATCTCCACATTGTTATAAGTGATATCACTTGCCATCTGGTAAATTTTACCATGTGTTTACTATAACAATATCAGCATTATTATTTAATGTTAACGGATGGTATATAGATAGTTTAAAAAGCTATTATATTATTTTTGGAAGTATCACTTATATGTTTGTTTAGATCGATCGCTGAAACGACCGTACCTGTTATATCGGGACTTTCACTGGGATATAACGAGAGTTATATTATTATATGCGTATGATTTAAATATAAACAATTTAATATTTATTTCCATAGATAATAAATCAACGCTGCCTTCTGTGAACATTATTCTGCCACGTACCTAAATAAATAATTTACTAATGCAAAACTTCGACGAATTGTACAGACATTTTCTCCTTTAGTTTTAATTTATTATTAAATTTGTCTAATATACTTGTTTGAACGTTACCATGATCTGTAAATTTTAAAAAAAATTACAATGGCCATTGTTAAAGGTTTAAACAATATAAAGTCAACCGCTAGAGCAATATAATTTCCGTGACAAAATTTACCTCGCCCGCCTCATCAATGCCGTCATGAAGGAGCTCCGAGTTGGGAGTGCTGAACTTTTTTACTACACCTTTAAATAATTACAAATGTCTTATTACATCGTACATTAAAAAAAATCAAGTCATTTTAGTATAACAAAATCCGAAAAATTTTAATCAAAAACTGATCTTCTGGTACTGAATTTATTGCTTTAATTGTTAAATATTCTAACTATACACGTTATATTTGTGTATTATCTTTAAATCCTCCCTTTTGTGTATAACATAATATATAATGCACAAAACTCCGGTCATAAGAGAAATCGGTTTGACGTGACAACGTCTATTAAATTGGTATAAGATAGGACGCGCGTGCTGAGAAATGTCCCGCACATAAGTGGGCGTGGCTTACGCCGACCGTTACAGAGTTTGATAAGTTGAATTTACATCAATTAATATTCCTCCTTGGTGATATAATTAATAGACGTTGTCACGTTAAAATACATAAGTGCCCTGCACATATAACCCAGAATTTTTTACAAATTTTATATAATACAGATAAAAAAGATTGATATAGTTAATTGTCTATTAATCCATACTCCCAATTTGTTTCATTATGCTAATGAATAAGAGAGTTTAGATCAAAAGGTGTATATATCTAAATATACCGAATGATTTGAATATAAATACAATTTTTCATTACGTTATAGATACCGCAAAGTTATTATAATTAATTAATTCTAAGCTTTACTTATTAATATTAATGTAATAATAAACTAATTTTAGTTGAGTGAGTGGCTGCGGTCAATGACCTATTTCAATTATTTCTTCATTTGTAATTGAAAATATTGTAACCTAATTAAATCTGGGGAAAGCTGGATGTCTCCTTATTCCATATCGTGGATTCCATACCGGAACTTGCCAAATAGTAGTATGCAAACATTACTGTGTTCCAGTTCGAAGGGCGTGTGAGAATGATCGTAATTATCTCCACATTGTTATAAGTGATATCACTTGCCATCTGGTAAATTTTACCATGTGTTTACTATAACAATATCAGCATTATTATTTAATGTTAACGGATGGTATATAGATAGTTTAAAAAGCTATTATATTATTTTTGGAAGTATCACTTATATGTTTGTTTAGATCGATCGCTGAAACGACCGTACCTGTTATATCGGGACTTTCACTGGGATATAACGAGAGTTATATTATTATATGCGTATGATTTAAATATAAAAATTTAATATAAATTAAGATAGACAATCACCAACAACCAATGGCTATAAATATCGCAATGAATATGTATGTAACTTAGATAACGATGCAGTTCTAGTTTATAATATGATTGGTTTTGATGTTTACTAACAATGCATTTTAAAATTTGAGTTTATATTATGGTTATGATAAATATACTTGATTGTCTTTTCCTATTTTAACCAGTATTCATAAAGACTTTATCTTTGTCGTGTATTCGTTACTTCCGATCATAGAATAACATAATCAGGGAACGAGATAACTAAACATAAACGAAAGCTTCTCGTTAGTGTTATCGCCACTTCCTGCTATACACAAATTTACTCGCATCGTTATGACACTTTTGCATAACTTTTGTGAACATGCCTGGTTTTAATTAGCTCTCTGATTCAAGTTATATTAAGCTTAATTACATAGATAACAAGATTCGTCAGTTTATAAATAAACTTTCCAAATTTTATTCACTTAACGATTTCTTTAATTTACGCGAATATTACAAATTTATTGTAACTGAATTTTACCGATTTTAATTGTCTCATAGTAAAATTCTGTTTAATTTTTACAAATGAAGCTTTGGAACTCGAAATAGTTGTTATTAAACATCCATTTTAAACATGAATATGTTTCTTACTATAAGGGAAATAAATCTATTTATGCACGAGTTTATTTACGTGTCAAGTCAACAGTCAAAATCAAAGAGAGATTGTTTTGTTTATTTATTGCTAAACTAAGTTAAATTTCGGCAATACCCTAAACAAAGAAAATTATATTTACTTTAAGGTCAAAAATAGACGTAACTTCTTATACTCAGTTAAGTTTTTACACCTTAATAAAATAATTACAGTAACAATGTTAAAGCTTATGTCCTATATAAGTTACAAAGGTTCGTAACAGTTTTCAACATTCACCGGTACAAACGTGAAATCTTAATCTCTTTTAAGCGGACTTCCTAGTTGTAATACATGGTGTACAAAACCCCTTAGATCTCGTAAGGCATCACAAGTATGAAAGTAAACTTATGAATTGCTTCCGTAAACACCAAGCATGAATCGCAGCTGGATGTAATGATGTTTGCCCGATTCGCTCTGCTTGCGGACTGAACGGAATGCATTTCGGTGCGTTTAAGTAATAGTATTTTAAATATGCTCTTTAAAAGTTAACGAATGTAAATCAACGCTTAAAAACCTTATTAGAAGAATCATGGGTTCGCTCCGATGAGAACTTAACAGCTTTCGAACATCCAACATCCGCAATACAAAATCGTGGTGGATAAAATAACTTAGCTCTTTTTGAAAGATGGTCTGAGGAGTAGCAATATTGTGACTGTTTTTATCCAACATTAAGATAACTGTTATATAAGAGGAAACGTAATTTTCACACCTTAAACTAACTCGACGGATTAGTGCCTTCACAGCTCCGTGGCCCGAAAGAAAGGTCATAAGCTCAAAACCCAATTATTTTATGTAACGTACGAGGAAAGAAGCGTCATGGTTGCGTTATACATTACAATTGATTTTTATATTTGCAACGTTTACGTTGTGTGGGTGAGGCTTTGTGTGCTTAAGCTACCGCTAAGATTCATTACACAAGCGAAGCGATGTTAAAGTGACGCGCGCTATGCAAGCGAAATTACTTTCCTCATTTCCTTTCAAAAGAGAAAACTAAAACTCCTCCACAAGCTTTAAAGCTTAATAAAAATACAAGTAATAGGTTACAGTACATATTTGATATTTTATTGTATTATACAACTTTTCCATAACGTTTCGCCGATTAAGATTTTCGAATGATCGCTTTGCTCTCTTCATACCGGAACACTATGATATTTATAATAACAATGTTACCTACATAGAACAGAATTATTACGTATATACAATTATAAACCTTATGAAATAGATATTAGGTAACCACTTATTAAAAAAAATTATTAATAATAACTATGTGTGTATAACAAATCTATATACTGTAAATCAGACACAAAATGGGGTAAACTCTTTAAATACTCGACTGAATTCATGTAATGATTGAATTGCTGTAACGTCTTCTATCACTTAGAAATAAGTGTATACATTACTGGTAATATTAGACTTATTTAACTGAACATAAGATAAAAACAACTTTGTGGTGTTTTGCAGACATCTAGACATCAAAAATGATGTCTCTACATCATCTCTAGCGACCAATTAAAGCTTTATTTATTATCATCATCCGATAGACGTCCATCGCTTGACACAGGCTTCTTTACATTATTTATTTATACAATAAAATTGTACAGATCGACTTAATGCCTTTGGCATTATCTGCCAGTCTACCTTGGGTGGTGCAGAGAACTTATGAGGTAAAACATTATATGTAGAGCAAATCAAAAAAATAATAATAGAGGTAACAACTGAAACAAAAAAGTTACATAAAACTTATTCTCTGTTTACAAGTTATATAATCTGTGAGTTACTAGTTTCAAGTGAATCTCGTAGGTAAATGCGTGTTGCAACAAAAATCCAGGCATTATTATAATGCGAGAACACTTGACGCGTTAACGTTGTCAATGCTATTTGCATCCGGTCACTTCTTGTATTCACAATGAAAACAAAACAGACTCCCACGCATTTAATTTCAGCACGTCACATCTATATTCATATTTTTTAAAAACTGAGGTTACATCCACGTTAAGTAACGCCTTCGCTTCAGATTATCATCAGTTACTTGATTTAATAGATTTTCCGTATTTAATCGAATCTCACGGAATATTCACTTTCTAATTATGTACACAACAATGTTATGTGGATTTATTATTTGTGATATTGAAGTATACTACGATGTTAAGTCGGCACATCTCATCTGCAATTTGTAACTACAAAAATATACTAAACAATAATCTAATTTCTTTATAGTTTTTGGGGTTAACAATTAAAACTTTCTATGGTAATGTAATAATTACACATGCTAATGTTTCTCATCAGAAACTTTTAATTGTCGTAATAACGAACGCGAATTGGAGCTTGAAATTATTGACGTCGATATGCGTGGTACGGACAGGTCATTACCATTGAACTAACAGAATCTTGCTATCGAGGTGCGTTACCCGCAGCCATAACTCGAACGATTTATCCAAGCGATTTTCGCACTAACAGCACTATATTTATTTGTAAAAATAATTCATCTTCGCTGAGCAACATTGATGGTCGTTCTCCGTGCATAATACAAGACAAATATTACAGCCGCGATTACGTGTATATACATTTACGTTCACTTTTATTTTTAGAGAGGACTTGTGATGACTGTGGATACCTGTGATGAGTTACATAATCACGCACTGGCCCTGCAATGATAAGTGGGTGAAATATCATGCATACCTTCATTCCCATGCCATTTCAACACTGCTGGTGTAAAATGAGCTATCTCGGATCCGTCATCCGGTGATCCCAGTTGCAGAAGTTACCAAAATCTCAAATGTTCCAGTTGACTCTTAACTAGAATATAACTAGGTCTATAAACGAGGAAGTTAATCTAGTCTGGGATGTGTTTGATATGTTTATTATAAACTGCACTTTCAGCGAAGATTATGCAGTCACTTATTAAAATTATTTTGTAACTAACTAAGAATTACGATTTTATTTAAATGAAGAGAGTTATTATAAAATCATCTTATTTATTCCGAATTAATGTTATAAAGCTCGATTATACGATCGAGCCAACTTTAAATAATAAATGAACACAAATACAAAATTTTTTTGACGAAGTAAAAATATTACGATCTGATTAGAAAAAGTTATACGAAGTTTCACACAAAATTAAATAACACAAATAAGTTTAGAACAACCTAACTGCAGTTGGTTAAAATGAATGTATAAACGTATTCATGTGAAAGTTGTAGGAGACTGAGGTGTGGGAATGGATAATTTAGTCTATCATCTCTGGATGACGGAGAATAGTAGCGAAACGACTCATTACCACGCCTTCTATCTTGTAGAATTTATAAAGCATGTATAAAAAAATTCATAGTTTTTGCACCTTCTGCTAGGTCAAATCCGAGACCTTGGCTTCGCAAGCTGTATCTTTAACCATTATACTATAAACGTTCAGAAAAAATAGGATCAGACGATGAAATTTTCAACAGACACATCTTTATATTATGAGGTTCCTCGCGACATTTTAAATCTACATCATTTCAATAACTTATTACAATTAAAAGGCAAAGAAGATAACTTTTATTTTATAAATGAAATATTAAAGATTTCGACTGTAAACGGTGGTATATCATGATTCCGACATATTCACATCATTAAAAATATTTCTGACAAATATAACCAAGCCGTGTGTAAGAATGTAGAATAATATTGGACGAGACCGAGTAGAAAGTGCGCGGCAGGAAGTTTGGAATAGTCCGCCGGGTACCACGGAACCAGATCACCTACTCCGTGGACACTGGCCCTGTGTATTCAATGCGGGGCTACTAGCACTTTCATCGAGATGTATCAAAAAATAATAACCAAAATAACACCATCGCGAAATCTTTATCTATATGCTGCAATGAATATTATACAATTCTTCCAGCTGTAGATTATATCAGTGACAATATTTTTTATTACATCTTTGTAATTTATTAGACTAATAATTATCAAATCTGAAAATGATGCTCTGTAACTGTTTTCATACGTTCCATCTGTTAAGTATTGTGTCACATTCGACTGTCAAAATGTAAAACATCAACAAACATTGATCATGTGGACAAATACATCTAGTCGCGCGTGCACTGTTATCACAGAAATATCTGTCCGGCTGTTTCTGTTGCTGCTGCTATCCACGCTGTGTAAGAAATATCAACCGGACAAGCACTACATAACGGAAGCTGAACTTCATCCAAATTACAAGCGCCCGATTAAGGAGTCACGTGTGAAAATGCGGACGATTATGATCGTTCTCATCATCATGCCGTTGCTTGCGATATTTTCACCGGCCCTCGTGAAGAGTTACAACGAGGCTTTGCAAGGATTGCTGGGATGGAACTTAGGTTTGATAATGAACGCCGTCGTCACGGAGGCTTTGAAGTGTGCCGTCTGTAGGCCACGTCCGGATTTCTTTTACCGATGTTTCCCCGATAGTGAGATCACTAATGACTTACACTGCACCGGTGACGAGGCCATCGTGAGGGAGGGTAGGAAGTCGTTTCCCAGCGGACACAGCAGTTTCGCTTGTTGCTCGCTCGGCTTCCTTACGCTTTGGTTGAACTGCAGATTGAAATCTCGCAGATATGGCAACATTACGGCTTTACTGGCGTGCGTTATATCAATGACAATGGCGGGAATCATATGTGTGACCCGGGTCTGCGACAACAGACACCATTGGCAGGACGTACTTGGTGGCTCCTTGCTCGGCTTGGTGCTCGCTTACTTATCTTACAACCAATACTGCGGCCCATTAGACATATTACCTGTGGATATCTTTACAAGAAACATGTACCACGATGCTTAGAATATTTTTTTTGTATTCAAAGCCATTAAAAGAACTATGCATACTAATTCGACTAGTAAATATTTATGGACATATTTCTTTAATTATTTTTTTTATTAGATTTGGAACACATTCATCTGATGGTCACTGCCCTGAAGAATGAATCATGATACTGCATTTATTTTACGGTCCCCACCGATACAGACCCTGGTAAGAGAGACCACTACTCTAAAAAATTAACTGTTTTATATGCGATGGATTTTTTTAGTTTTAGCCCAGACAAGTTTTACAGCGTACATCTAAATAAATTTATTATATACAGTGATTCTCCTTATAACACGGTACTCTTATTATTTTATTCCCTCGTATAACACAGGTATTCGCATAAATATCGCGAGGATTACTCATGTTATATTTCTGTACTGCGAAATTAATAATGATTTATATAATGTTTAAATACTTAAGTGAACCATTTGTACATAACAAATTTTATTTTCTTTTTCCTTGTTGTGGTGTGCAAACGAATAATATATAAATAAATAAATAAATAAATAACAAGCGTGTTATACGAGACTCATACAACGCGGAGCAAATACACCGTGTTGTAGGGGGAATACTATATATTTCTTGAATGATTCCTGTCGACAGGGTATTATTTTCGATGCGGATACAATTTTCCTGTATCCTTCGATGTGTTCAGGATTCACAAGTATTAATGAAACTATGGATAGTGATTATAAAGTTTTATTTTTTTAATACATTTTCGTAAACGTTTGAAACATTGTTTAGTTGCAGTATTACAAGTACAGTCGGCCGCCAAAAATAAAAACAACTGATTCTGTACACCTCACTTATGTTCAACAGTTAAAAAGCAATCAGTTATATAATCGTGTAAAACTATTTTAGTAGTTAACTTTCATTATGTGTCATATCGATATACAATAGAGAAAAAAAACTTCGCACAAGCAAATGCCTCTAATAAGTATATATTTGCATAAAGCGCTTCATTATAATATAGATGTTATAATTTATATGTGTTGACCCTGTGATCTTTTAGTGTTTTTAATGCATTTATAACGAATGATAATTGAATAGATTCTAAAGTAGTGAAAACGATTTTGAAACAATTTGCAATGAATTTGCCATTTCAGAACTTTTTCTTTATAAATTAAGACAAAAATACAAAGCAAGTGCAAAAATAGCATTCAATCGACTCTTAATATCATGCTGGCAATTACATGCTATATTTTTATTATATATTAAAACATGATTTATTATATAATGTTTCTTCTAAATATATGTTTATGGTCATTTATTCATTGTACGTTTGTATGTAGTAACTTCAAGCATAAGTCATCTGGCGAAGGTTATAAGTAAGAACTTTTAAATGTTTTATAATAAAATCTAAATGTATATAAACTACATGGAGCAAAACTACATCGGATATAGTTTTACGTATAATGCGAATTAAATATAAATGCGAGAGCGACGCGACAACAGCTTGAATTTAACGCAACATATATTTCTTTCTCGAGTTTTGTATAAACTTTTCAAATATTAAAGTATAAATTTCATCGGAACGGCGCTCTCAGCGTGTAGATATGTATATAATTATTTTTATAAACATGGAAGCCCGTCACATTGGACAATATGTTACGTAAATATCGCAGCTTGAATGAATTCAATCTTGTACAGGTATATAAGGGGTTTTCCAATAGGGACTTGACAATTTTGAATTTAGTTTGGGGACGCATCTTTTCACTCAACATCGAACTGTCACTGTCAGTTTATTAAGTAGACATAACCTTTTCATCATGGTGAATTACACGAACGAACGTCTGGAAATTTTTAAAATTTACTACAGAAATTTAGAGTCGGTGGCCGCTACTTTAAGAGCGTTAACTCCGATTTGCGGACGTAATTCTCGACCTAGTAGACAGGCAGTAACAAGTTTAGTAAAAAAGTTTGAGTCCACATATTCGTTGTGTAATGTTACCGTGCCAGTGAGACTACGGGTTGGTCGAAGTGTCGAAAATATTGCTGCCGTTGAAACGTCCGTAGCAAATGATCCAAATCAGTCAATTCCACTGCGTTCTCAAGAGTTGGGCATCGCCAAGTCCACTTTATGGCGAATTTTGCGTAAGGATCTTACTTTACACCCATACACAAGATTAGGCACACCCAAGAATTAAAGCCGGTGGACCATCCGAAGCAACGTAAGTTCTCTGATTGGACTTGGAAAAGATGCGCCAAGAAAATTAATTTCATCGCAAAATCATCTTCAGTGACGAAGCTCATTTCTGGCTCAATGGGTGTCAATAAACAAAACATGCGGTATTGGGCGGGTGAAAATCCACCTGTGCTTAATAAAAAACCACTTCATCCTCAAATGATAACTGTTTAGTGCGGTTTACATGCCGGCGGCGTCATAGGGCCATACTTTTTCGTCGACGATAGTGGTCGCCACGTTACTGTGAATGGTGATCGTTACCGCGCCATGATTACCCATTATTTTTGGCCCGAATTGGAATATATGGACTTGGACAGCATGTGGTTTCAACAAGACGGCGCCACAAGCCACACAGCACACGTTACAATCGAGATATTGAAGAACAAGTTCGATGAGCGTGTTATCTCAAGAAATGGACCAGTCGATTGGCCGCCTCGTTCGTGCGATTTAACGCCTCTAGATTTTTTTCTTTGGGGCTACGTCAAGTCTTTGGTCTATACTAATAAGCCGACGACATTGGAAGAGCTCAAAACCAACATTGAACGCGAAATAGCAGCCGTTTCGCCAAAATGTGTGGCAGTCATGGAAAATTGGGTCCAACGAATCGACCGCTGCAAATGTACCCGCGGTGGTCATATGAGCGAAGTCGAGTTCCATTCATAAATGTTTTGAATGTACTTCAACCCGATAATAAAGTTTTTAAAATATCTCAAATGTTTTTCATTTTATTTTGAAAAAAAGTTGTCAAGTCCTTATTGGAAAACCCGTTATAACAGGACAACGGTAAAAATAACAAGTAGCCTAAAAAAATTATTACTCCGTTAAGTTAATTAGGAAGTCATCAAGCATTTTAGAAAAATTGCATTACACAAAAACTATTTATAGTAATATCGATGAGTAGAGATGGTGATAATGTTAGTAAATAGTAGTTCAGATTAAGCGAGAAAAATTAAGATAAGTTGAACGCATTCAAGCCACGAATAAAATTATATGCTTATATTTCAAACGTTTTTTTTTCTCAACGATTAAAAAAACATTACACGTAACGTACTATATTAAAATTGCCGATTATTGTCACTTTTAGCATTAATGCCGATTATATAAATGCGAAATGAACAATCAAAGTATTCATAAAATATTTAAAATTGTATAAATATTACTTTAAAAACAGTCAGAGAGTATTAAGTTTTAATAAGACGAGGATAAAATAGTATTAAACAGTAAAATATATAAATTAGTAAAAACTTTTAAATGGTATGTAGAAAATCATATAAAAGAGATCCAAAAAAAAAAAAATATTCAAAAATTGTTATAAAAACTACAAGCAAATAAAATTATCATTACAAAAATACATTACAAACATTTTTTTTTCCTCCCCAGCAACTTTACAATTTATATTTAAAATTCAAATCTTATATATTTAATTAACTTTTAAAGATTATATTATATATAAAAATTTACGTACTTCGCAAACAAGCTATTTCAAGAACTATAAAATGTTATTTTTCTTCTTGGTGCTCTTCTAAACATTTTAATGTAAATGAAAAACTATGCTAGCTAAAATATATATATTAGATGAAAAATATACTATTCCAAAAAGATTAAAAAAGTTTTTTTTTTTAATTGAATGAATTTAAAAATGCATAAGCAATAAAAAAAAATTAAATGTTTTTTAAAACGCAAATACATTTAAGAAGAACGATTTCCGTAAACTATTTGTAATTTAATTAATTAGAAGCTGCTAGCATCTAATTTTTTTTTTTTCATATAAAAGTAATGTAAAACGCTTTAGACAATCGGAAATAATTTGACTTCATGTATATTCATTACAAAATTTTATTTATCACTTTGCATAAAGCAGCCATCTAATGGTAAATATATAAGTAATATATCTCGTTTATTTATCTATATACTATGTCTTACAACGTCCATGGTCATGTTTGACGTGGTAAGACAGACGATGGTTGTTACCTAGATCGTCAGTATTATAATAAATGCGATAAAATCCGTCCAAATTGTTTAATTAAAAATGATAAAATACGCATAAATATATAGGAAATCATTATTAAAAGAATTATTACCAAATATATTGTCATGCGTTACAATCAGGTAGCGTTTGGTAAATATGTCCGCCGGACGCTGTTAAAACGAAACGGCGCTACATTTAATGTATACGAGCAAAAACTATTAAATTTTTTACTTACAAAAATATTTCTCTAATTTCTATATCTTAGCTTACATGTATATATAAATATTTCTAGTGTATAAAGCGATAAACGTTCTAAAGATTTTACCCAAAAAATTCGTTGTGTAACGATGCGATATGATATATCATTAAGTATCTAAATGTGATTATGTTTTGAAAAAATTTATTAATAGTGATATTAAAGGTCACAACTTGCATTTCCGGTTGTTAAAGAAATATAATAAACTTTGTATATGCATATGAAATAAAAAATAAATGTAAGTACGTATATAAAATCACTTGGGGATTTCGATCAAATCGACAAAACGAAACGGAATGTCAATAATGACGCCGTGGATGGTGAAGCGAGGGGGAGAATACTCCAGTTCTCATACATGGCGGCCAATTTTAAGGATGGTGGTAGCTAACCAAGCAGATTCAAAAAAACCTCACCTACCAACTCTGATTGTAGCTTAAATACCGCGTGGATGAAGCCCTAGAAGTTGGACCAGTTAAAAGAAACTATTGTCATGCTATCTAAGACGTAACATAACGCAGACAACAAAAAGATTGGGCTTAACATCTATGGAGGATAGAGAGTCGGTGGCATTTACACGGCGGCGCATAATTATTGATATGGCGGATAGCAAAATTTGTGACATAATAATTAAAGCATTTGGTAAGGAACCTACAATCCGATCACAGCTCATCCTTCACCTTAGCGTGGGTCATGCAAAACTTGAACATGTCGTCCTGACTCCGGTCGCCCGCGTAGTCGGCGACCAGGCGCCCTTTCGCATACATTTTGAGCGTCGGCAAAGTTTCCACGCCGGCAAAGTCGGCAACTTTGGGGTTGTCGGCCGCTTCCACGGCAACCACTTTGACCGGCCAGTTTTCCGACTTCATTGCGGTCGCTAATCGGCTGAAAGCCGGCTTAACAGTTGAACAGTGTCCGCACCCTGACAAATAAGCGTAAGTTAAAATACGTACCAGTAAGGTTTTTAAAAGTTATACGGCATAACTACATGAGAAGTATGGTGGCTAACGTAGTTATAAGGCTCTAGTATGGATATTTACACAACACGTCATTAGTGAAAAATGACGAGTTGTGTGAACATCCTAACTTACGCCTTTAGATCTAAGACTTGGAAAACTAAAACCAGAAATATCCAGCTTGCGTTAGTACTTCCGTATGCAAAAATAAAGTAATAATTAACTCACACGTGGCATAAAACATGACAAAGGTAGGTTTCGATGACGATATAACGGATTGGAAGTCAGAATCGGATGCTATTTGAACGTTGACTCCAAAACCGGCCTCCTGGCTCGTCATCGTCGATTTCTGAGAGGTTTCATGTTGACCGCGCTGGCTGTGGATGAACGAAACGAAGTCCACATCCTAAATAATAGGAAAATAGTTAATAGGTTTTCTTATTGTTTAATTAGTTTGCTATAGTGATACCGTGGTTGTGCGTGACTACGATACCAGCTGGTTGTAAGTGGGTATACCTGCAATGGTAAAAAAGTGCTAACCTAATTAACTCTACTCTTTGAGATATACATTGTTTCACATCTATTATGGTACAAATCTAAAAATAGTTTGCATAGTCTGGCTCTAAATCAATGAAGATGTAACACCAATGTGTTTTAATTGGTGTAAGTCCAAAATGACATGGCCTTGCCCACTTGCAGACACCTATGCTGTAGGTTACCATAATCCGTATCACATCCGCCGAGAAAGAAGCATGAGAAGAAATCATTAAGTTAAAATAGGTATAAATATGCCAATTACTTTTCGCCCGCCGGTGTAATCTTGAACCAGTTTGTCGAAGTAGCTGAAGTACTTGATGGTGGGATATCCGCGCACGTCGTAGTTGCTGCATAGCTGCTGCTCAACCGTGCAGTCCACGGCTCCGAAAGCCACAGACAGCTCATCAGCAAACCGTTCAGCGGCCTTAACGAACTCCGGCTTTGTGCTTTTGCAATGTCCACACCCTGTAACACAATGACACCATGGTCATATAAGAATTTATCACCAGCTACTATTCTTGTTGCTTAACAATATGCCTGCATAACCTATTCCTTTATGCATAACTACATAACTTATTCTATTACTGTATTCCAGATCTAAAGAGAAGTAGCTAGTGTAATTACCGGGGAAAAGTCATTTTGTCGTCATACATGAGTAAAAAAAATAAAAACCATACGAAATACTTACACGGGGCATAAAACATAATAACGGCATGCTTAACCTTCCTCAAGGTATTTCTGAAAGTAGACCCATCCAAATGTCTGACGTGTGATTCTTCTTCAGACCATGGCTTCTCTGGCGGTGGTTGTGGTGGCGGTTCTTGGGGGTTCTGAAAGACAGCCTCTTTATTATACCTTTTATATACAGACTGATAATTTATGGCTATAACCGACATTTGTAATATACAAATATTGCTATACAACAGCCCAAAAAGAATAATACTGTAGCAATAATAAATTTGCTGAATTCATGGTACAACGAAGATTATGGCACATACTTCAAAGTCAAATGATACATTAGACGGAGATGATATAATCTTAAAGGAGTGACATTCATATATGTTATACTGGTGGTAAAAACTGTTGATGGAGACTGTCTAAGCAGGTACCACCAAAGTGCATTTTTCACCTGATAAACAATAAACGTGCAAATATTACTCTGCTTCGGTTTAGCTTGTGTAATTGTTAGTGTAACGAGACTTCATCTCGTGTTTCAAAGCGATGAGGAAAATGTGTAGCACCGTCAATCATCTTAGCAGACGGTGTTATGGGCATGCACTCATTACAATTATCATCAAGGGACCATATTGTTGCCACATGAAAAAAATTGGTTAAACTTATTATTTTCTTTTATTGAAACCTTTATAAGTTTACCTTTATGAAATTAACGATCTGTTCCTCTTGCCTAGCATGGCCGGCGTCGTACTTGAATTCACCATTACTGAAGTATTTCAAGGTGGGGTAACCTTTCACACCGAAACGTTGAGCCAGACTGGATTCCTGCGTAGCGTCCACCGCTCCGAGAATGCCTTTAATCTAGAACATACAAAGTCAAAGTCTAAGTACAAAATAGTTTTACCAAAACTGGTAGTTTCGTATCGTTTGCTCTCAATTTACTTTCACAGCAAGCAATCAGGCTGGTGAAACATGTTTGCACTATAGTTTTCATATGTTGACAGCAGGAAAACAGCAAAGCTATTACGATTGTACAATTACAATGAGAGTGGGTGCTAGCCCGGCCCATATAAAAATACCCTACCACAAACCAAACTCCAAAACTTGTCGCTTCAGAAACAAACAATGTTACTAAAAATATGGTTTGATTCTGGAGCTACACATTACCTAAGTAATGGTTTAGCCATTGCACAAGAGATAACAACATTTAACTTCACAGAATGTACTAATTGTTAAATATAAAAGTACCTGTTCATTCTTAATCCTGGTGGCGGCTTTCTCAAACTCTGGTTTAATCCGCTTGCAATGTCCACACCATGGGGCGTAGAAGACCACGAGTGCGTGTTCAGCTTTAGACAATATACTGTCAAACGTATCCGCTGTTAAAAATAAATTAATGAAATTAATAACCAATGACAATAAAGGTATTTATGTTAAACACATGTAATTTTTTTCTAAGAATAAATCTAAGATTGTTATAAATTTCAAGAGGTGCCACTTACAATATCCCAACGAAGTTAAAATCGACATATTATGTTTAAGCAAACAGGTAATTTTCAATTCTCTCCAAATATTACCTAAACGCATTTTATTAATATTAATGTAAAGCGAATTTCCTTCTATGTTTTAATTTAATACTTGAGTGATGTATAAATGTGTCAATTTTGGCTTTTGACAGCGGAAGTAATGAATATAGAAGAAGGATATATATATGCAGAATAATACACAGACTAAACAATACATATACCAAGATCAAATCACTATACATTCTTGATAAATTATATTGAATGAGTTACATGTTAAGTTGTACAATATACATATTTTTTAACTAAAGTTTATAACTATAACTATGCCTTAAACCTTTTAATTAATTTCAACATTGATTAAAAATAATAAACAGCCCTCTAACGTTGTCGCCGCTTGGATACAAGACAGCTCACCATGCTTGTCAAGTGCAGATTGGAGGATGACACAAGTGCACAAAAGCTGTTGTTCTTGATGTCAATTACCTCAATATGACCTTCAGTATAAGTTCAAGCTCAAGATTATATACATACATTTGTTTTCTCATCATCATTATGAGCCGATTATGTCCACTGCTGGACATAGACCTTCCTCGAATATCACCACACTACTACTATAATACTGCTTTTCAAGCATTCATTTTATACAAATAAAAAATTCCTACCTGTTAAATGTATCACATCGGTATCTTGAGACCAGCTCTCGTCTGTAACTTCCTTTTTCTTCTGGTGCAAAAGCACTGTAGGGTCCCTCATGAAATCTACGATCGCCTGACGTTTATTCTCGCCATTGTAAGCAATCCGGTAATTGCCTTTCCTGGGACATACATATACAAGTTTATATCAAAAGTATTCAGAAAGTCAGATAAGTGAATTTTTTTTTTAATAAACAATTATGGGTATTAAACTAAAATCATATGTTATTTACTTTTAAAAGAATAAGATAAAATATACTAAGAAAAATAAAAACATTTTTATATGATGTTGAATGACACCTTATATCTCAAGGCGACGAGCGCAATGTGGTGCAGTGTGTACCATCTTAACTAGCGTCGCGTTGTCATGGGCAAGCGTATCACTTACCATCAGGTGAACGTCTTGCTCGTCTCGACGCATAGTAGTATAAAAAAAAAATGCTAGTCATTTGACTGACTTATGCTTCTAGTTTGCAATAGGCTTGCGGACTTGGAAACTGCGGCTCATGTGATCTTGCCGCTTAAAACGACTTATTCCACATAAATTTAAGAAAGACCAGGTTGAACAAAAGCTAGTCCAGAGTAATAAATTGAACTTATTGACATTTTTAAGATCATTTTACAATGGTATTCTCACTCATAATACAGGAGAGTTGGAAAACCAGTTATATTATATTGCTGTCTTATCCTTGAATTGCCTGGCTTCGCAACATCAATAGCAGCTAATAAAGCTTCACCCTGAAAAAAAATTAACTTGTTATCCAGTCTCTGTATATATTGTTATAAGGAGAAAATATGATTTACATGCTTTTGTCTTATAAGTTCAATACTAAGATATTTATTTGTGGTAAAATTAAAGTGAAGAAAATATTATTAAAATTGATTAAATAAAAATTCACCTTTAAATCCCCAGCAGCCGCAACATATTCAGGTTTCAGAGTTTTACAATAACCACACCAAGGAGCATAGAACATTATCATTGATTTTTTATAAGCAGCAGCACCTTTTTTGAGAAATTTTGATAATGCCTGCAACAATAGAACAATTTGTCTTAAAATAAATCAAATGAATTTCTCTAAAGAAACACAAAATTCACTCAAATACCATCTTAATTTATATATGTACTTATAATATTGTCTACATATAAAGAAATTTAAAAGATAGCTATGAAACATGAAGTACAACTTTCTTGGTAGGATAAATTTTAACCCCGGTGTTACCAATGTCCTTATTTTCTTCATGTTAAAAAATCATAATAACAAATGATTATCTCCTATTAAATGTTTAAAACAACTAGGAAAAAATTATTGCAAACTCTAATACACCCAAATAAAATAGAAATAATATTATACAATTTTTATAAATAGGTCTAAATTTTTTTTAACATAATAGAATAAATAATATTTTACCTAAAATTTAATAATGGATTCTAACAGAAGGCTGCTAAAAATATGGTTTATGTCAGTAAATATTTACTAAAATAAACTTAAAAATGCAATAATTTACCTCCCCATCTTGGAGATGGAAAATATCAGTGGCTTCTGGATCTTCTTCCCATGGAAGATCACCTGTCGGATCTCGGAGGAAGTTTGATAATGAGGACACAGTCTCACTTCTATCATAGTCTTTGTGGTATTCACCATCTTTGTAATGCTTAATGTAATATGGTTTTTCAGAGCTCACTTTTAACTTCTTGCAAAGTTTCTTACTCTCGCTATAACAAGATAAAGTGTCATTATTAACTGTTGGTGAAAAAGAAAATAGCAGATGCAATATAAAATAAATTAATTCACTTTAACTTTATTATAATTAATAAATCCAAATTAACTAATTAATGTATATTAGACATTGCAAATATAGAAATATGTATAACCTCACCTGTTATTACAATCAATTAATACTAATGTTGCTTGCCCCTTCACAGAGTCAGCAGTATCTTTAAACACATCCACAATGGACTGTGATGACTTGGGTACATTCAAAAACATAATCAAGACATTTGTTTTGGTCCTCAATAACTTTTTAAACTCTTTTATATCATTTATATCTGTTATGAGATGTGACTTATTTTTTTTTACTTGAACTGAAGTATGTATACATAATAAAAAGGTTATGAAAATCTGAAACAAACATAAAAGTAGATTGTATTCTTAACATATGTTTTTGTAATGTTTTTAGATAAATTTTGTCAGTAAATATTAGTAATTCATGTAAGCATATAAGAAAATAAATAAACTATAATTTTATAAAGAGGCTGCAATGAAAATGGAAAAAGAAAAATTAATCAATATCTAAGTTATTACAGAAAGGAAACATAAATACATCTTAGATATGGAAGAATTGAAAATATTATAAGTGTCAATGTGGAACATTTTTATTGGCTACACCACCAAAAAATATTAGTTCTATGGTGACATGACAACAATATTGTTCACATGATCACATGATCATGATCATTGATATGTTGTTGATGATGATGATATTGTTACACTAATTTAGAACGAACGACAATGTACATCTATAGAATAAAAAAAATTTAAGTTTTGATTTTTGGAATTTTATTATAAAATGTATATATAAAAGAGAAAACTAACAAGATATTTTTTTTAGCTGTAAAAAAATTTCTCTCTAAACTGGTTAAGTAAATTGTAAGTGCATCCATAAGTTATCAAAAAGTTTTATTCTTATTTAATATCAGTATATAAAAACATTATCAAAATAAATTTTGATATTTTCTGTAAGTTACTGATGTATTTTCTTTATATTTTTTTTAAATATCATGTAATTTATGTTAAATAGTGAGCTTGTAAAAGCAATGAACTCCTAAAAATATCTTTTTAATATTTTTATTTTTTAATTATCATACAAGCAAGCATTCCAGTAAAAATCGTTACGGCGTATGCACCGGCAGGTTTCATATCTTATTCAAGTTTTATATCTTATGACAAAACTAAACTAGCGTACTCTGTTTGTTAGTAAAGAAATAAAAAAAATAATATAAATGAACATCGACTTTTACTTACCCTAAAAATTATTTTAAGCTGCATGATTTCTCACTGTATTTACCGGATAACATACATGCTAATACGTGTAATGACGACTTCGCTTTTGGATGTTGTTTGAATTATCGATTTTAGGACAGAGATAGACAAAGATCAAAAACCATACAGCCTCTTCTAATGTGTATATACCTATTTGTTTAATTTATTTATTTCAACTAAATCGGCTTTTTTCATTTATCACATAGATAATTTACTACATTGGTAATAACTTTTCAAATTGTTTCTTAAATATGCTCATGTAATCGAAAATATCGCTATCAATGTCATAAAGGTCGAATTAAGTCTGTTTTATGTGTTCATACGAAAGATACTAAGTCTGGCACTTACATTTGATTGGTTTAAAATATACCATTGACTGTCATGTCCAATGAGTAAGCTCCAACAGAAAGCTATAATCAATATCTTTAATTTCAGCTTTAGAAAACCCGTCTTATCACTTAGTTACTTTCAGTCGCAAGTGTACAGCAAAGGTGTTCACAAGTAACGTCCGGATATTATAAATAGATTCCATAGTAAGAAAATTCTTAAAGTAACCAGATTGATTTTTAGTTCTTTGATTATATAAGATTTTGTAATTATTTTTTATTTTTATAGAATTAAAATAGCAACATGGGTCGCAGATTCGTTGTTGGAGGTAACTGGAAAATGAACGGGGATAAGAATCAAATTAACGAAATAATCAATAGCATGAAGAAAGGACCATTAGACACCAACGTGGAGGTATTTTTCGATAGCATATTGGTTTATAAGATAACAGTTTCACAGTAATAATATATTGAGTCTTCGACCTTATGGGTCATTCAGGGCAGTGAAATATTTAAGAAATCTTATCTCGGCTATGATATTACGTTTTATGAAAATATTTTGTTGGTTAATTATTTAAAATGTTATTGTAATTTGATTGTTTCATAACAGTAATGTGCAATATTTCATAGCTGCAGATTTTGAATTTTGGAATTTTCAGATTTTGGAATCTTATTGATAATTTATTCCCTAACTACTCTATTATTCAGCTAACATTTTTTATTTTCTGTTGTTAAATAACTTTAAATATTGAAATGTCTGTCCATTACTTTTTCACTTTGCATTCTGGTTATTACCTAGATTTAGATGCTATAGTGTTATTAGTTTTATTATATATTTCTTCTTTTTCTTATAGCTAGTTGGGGAGGCACCAATATATTATATTATATATTTACATACATATAATTGACATTTCTAGATAATCATTGCTGTACCAGCCTGTTACCTCGCATATGTGAAAAGCATTGTTCCTGAAACAATCTCTGTTGCGGGCCAGAATTGCTGGAAAACATTAAAGGGCGCTTTTACTGGTACGAAACTATATTTCTTTTGAGAAATTCAAGAAATATCAATTCTCTAATGTTATTATTAATTTTTTCAGGCGAAATCGCACCAATAATGTTAAAGGACATTGGTGTGAATTGGGTCATCTTGGGACATTCTGAACGCAGAACAATTTTTGGTGAAAAAGATGCGTTGATTGCAGAAAAAGTATGTTTGTTATCTCTATTCCAACACAAATATTTGAATAGACAAAATAAAGTCATTATTTATTAAAATTTTAGATTGCCATCGCTCTTGATTCTGGTTTAAAAGTCATTGCCTGCATTGGAGAGACCCTAGAAGAAAGAGAAGCAGGCAAGACAGAGCAAGTTGTTTTTAGGCAGCTTCAGGCACTTGTACCTGCTATAAGGAATAGGTGGGCTAATGTAGTATTGGCTTACGAGCCAGTTTGGGCTATTGGTACTGGAAAGACTGCGTCACCTGACCAGGTATTTAAATTTATAGTATTGTTATTATATTAAAAGTATTTCATAAAATATATAATATTATGCATGGCGACAGAAATTTTTTGCAAAATGTGTAAGTGTACATTATTTTTAAATCAAATTATAATCTCTGCAGGCGCAAGAAGTGCATGCTGCTTTGCGTAAGTGGCTGTCCGATAACATCACTGCTGATGTTGCCAATGCTGTGCGTATCCAATACGGTGGTTCAGTTACTGCGGCCAACGCTAGAGAATTAGCCACCCGCCCCGATATTGACGGTTTTCTGGTAGGAGGCGCTAGCTTGAAGCCAGAGTTCATTGATATAATCAACTCTACAACTAACTAAATGTATCCAGTTTTTCTTAAAACTTTTGACTTCGCTACAAAAATCATGCCATCTTATATTTCAATCTTAATAAGATTATTTATATACTTATAATAACATTAATTACCAACTTAAATATTAATTATGTAACAAGTTGTATTTCATAATATATTGACATGAAATCTGCTTGCTGATGTATTTGATGTCTATGTATACTCACAAATAAATACTGAATTCAGTGGTTGTTATGATTTATAATGAATATCAGAAAAACCTGACTCGGATAATTGGACAATTTATATAGATTATAAAGTACAATTTTTTTTATTATGTTGCTTATATCTTTTACAACATATTTTTTTTTTTAAATACACACTCTATTTTAAATAATTTGTTTGTGTTTTTAGTGTACAATGAAAGAATATTATTTTGAAACATTTTATTAGTATGAATATATTTATTAAACAGTAATAAAATTAAATATTGGTTAGTTAGTTTTATTTTTCACCTTTTTTAATGTTAATACATAACTTTAGAATTTAAATATTATATGTCTCTAAATATTTTTTTTAACAACAGTTGCTGTATTTTTTTTAAACTATGTTATGTAAATCTAATTTACATAATTATGACTACTTTTGATAAAATCCAAAGAAAAAACATTAATGCTTAAGAATAAAAAATCACACCATTAAAATAAAATTGGAAAAAAAAATATAAAACTAATGTTTTGATTAGAATCAAACACGGGTCAAATAAGTAATTTATATTTTTGCGGTAATATGCGAAAAGTTGGAAATGATTGATGAGGTCCGTGTTAGCAGTAGACAATAATAAGCTGAAACCACGGTAACGATGAAAAAGTAGAAAATCGAAATGAAAATAATTTTAAAATAAATATCAGTATAAAAAAGACAAATGTCATCACGTTATCGAAAACCGACTGAACTCGAACTGAATTTTGGTTCTTAATTTTATACAAATGATAAAGTAACAGTAAGTTTTTTATTTATTAGTTTACATTGTCATACAACAGTCAAAAATTAAACAAAAGACAGTAAACGTCTTTATGTATCAACTAAATCAAATCTATCATAATACAAATACTAGTAACTTTAGCTTTGAACAACGGTAGGCATATGTCCTGCTGTGGTCTTTAAACCCACTGGAATGATGAATGGCGTCACTGGTATTTTTATACTAAATTTTACCGCAAAAAGTAAATAAAAAAACGTAAAAGGATTGTGGTACCATCAATATTTTCAACCTGAAGTAATATAGTTCATTGAAAAAATTATTTGACCCTTGTTTGAATTACATGTATTTTGATGATGATGATGAAATGCAAACTATCAGTTTAATTCTATAAAAGCGATAAAATTCTACATTCTATATAGCTGAAAGATTCTCCCGTCTGTTCATTTATCATCGTCGAAAACGGCGCGTCCCAAGAACGGCAAATGTTTCACTACTGGTTTCCCATATGCGAACAATACTTTGATCGGTTCAAAGTACTTCACTATGAGTGATAATATTACGAGCCAAAACATAACCTTCACCAGGCAGTCGAGAACAAACAACCTGAAAACAAATATATTATTAATTAACAATGACTGAGAAAAACAGGATCATATCGCCGAACTTGAATATTGATATATAAAAATTAACAGTGGAATAAAGTAAATAGAAATCGTTCCTTAAATTTTTTGCTACCTTTACATTTAGGTAGTGAGAAAATATTACCAAATTTCAGTTTAGAAGGCTTTACAGAGCGGAATTATTATGTAGAAGACTATATCTTATTTGTCTAGACGGCAGGCAGTGAAAAAGACATCATAGTCGTCTTATTATGGATAGGCGCTTATCATCAGGGTGTCCTGTTTGTCTCGTTGTTTGGCGTATAAAATATAATTGATACTTGACAGATCATCAAGCCTATTATGATTTTTTTAAAAATTAATCGTGATGATGTGTTCAGTAGAAAGAAAACAAAAATGATACTTTTATAAATAAGTTATATACAGTACAAATTGACATATGTATTTTAAAATAACTTTTGTTGTTTAATTACTTACATGTTGTGGTAAGATCTATTGTAGGGTACTTTGGCAGGGTCCTCTTTGAAGCAAAAGACCCGCCCGCCCTCGACGCAGTCTCCCAAGTACTTAACACGATCTACTTTAGACAAATCCATATTGAATATCGTACTTTCCTCTGGGTCCAAAAACACCTGTATGTTGTCGAAGTTGGTGCATGGAAAGACCCATGGTCTCGTAGTGAAATATTGCAGCACCTCCAGGCCCTGACTGACACGCTCTTGTATTTTTATCATGCTATAGAAGGGCAATCAGAAATAATTACATTTAGTCAACGGCAGTATTAAAGAGAACTATGACTAATAAAAGAAAATTTTAATAAGGTGCACATTATTTTATACATCTTCCCTAATAATACCTTATTCAGCTTTTGAGATTTTCATTGATTATAATAGATTATGAAATAAAGCAATTACAAAACTACTAAGTCGTTTTCAAAGTAAATAATTTTGGCGAACAGGAACATCAGATTTGTTAAAGATGATGGCTGTCGTTTTGATACTCTTTCAAAAGATAATTTCTCTTAAGAAGTATTACAAAAATGATTAATAAATGTTATTATATTATAATATAAATACTTACATTCGTCTTTGTCCGAAGAGCATGAGCATAAAGTCTATAATGCAAGCTGGTAATAAATGATAGAAGAAGCACCGTAAGCGATGTAGGGTTTTGTTAGTGGTGATGTCGCCATTTGGATACCACAGCGGCCAAGCCAGAGGGTGTTTCCGGCCATATTCTTTGCTAATATTAAGGACCTCGCCCCAGGTCGTAGGTTTTTGATGGCCTATGTTAACGTTGTAAACGGGAATGACGGGTGATCTGAAGAAATAAGTATCAGTAAATATTTTTTTATAACCATCAATTAATTAAACCGCACTTCAATTACAATTAAGCAATTTTTAAAAAATAATATAACAGAGACATGGATATGGACATATTGTAAGACAAGTCATTAGTTAAGTGCATTCCTATTTTTGTATTTAACCAGCGATACTGTTTATTATACATTATATTTAATTGATAATAACAGTACACATCTTTAATCTTTTAATTATTATACTCCTAATGACGTAGTAGTTAAACATAAAGAAATGGTTGCTTTTCTAAACTCGGCGTCTTTCAATGCGTAATAGCAAATAAACGATGAGCCGAAATGTCGTTCAAAATTAATAAAATTAACAATACGTCTACAAACCATTGTAGTATTAAAATAAAATACCTAAACGTTTTACTTACTTCTCACACCTGGTGGCTTCCAGCATTGCTATGGCGATAATAGCATTGATAGCGGTGTCGACTGGGATCACCTGAGCAAATAGGTTACCATCACAGAGCATAGACCGAATGACACCCTTCCCAGCGCCCAACATTACACCTACGGGACCGTTCAAACTGTCCACCCAACCAGGTATAGGTTCAGCAATAGCTGGGCACACTGAAAAGAAGTTTTTGATAAAAAAAATTATACTCATATACATTATCATTGCCGATCAAAGATATTTATGTATTCATAATATATTATTCTAATTGATTAGATTACAAAGTTTAGTTATGTACAATAGATAAATGAAATAAAATTGTCCTTAACCGAAATTTTAATAAGACAAAAATATTGACTTATAATAAAATCAGGATATCTTAAAAAAAATTAAAAATCTAGACCAAAAACGGTTCAATCTTTTAGGAACTTTGTCATTCATTACAGAATAAATAATGCTATAACCTATATCAATTATTACACTATTTTCTGTACATCTCTTATCAATAGAAAAATGTTCTTTTTGTTTATTTAATAAAGCGAAGCGACGGGTTGATCGTTTAACAAATGAAAAGTGATTTGTCTGCCCGTAACAGTGTAACGCTAGTTCGAATGGTGTACACTGCACCAAATTGTGCCATGAAACATTAAATGGTAACTATCGTTACCCCAGTTAATTTACTAGCTACAGCGCCCTTCAAACTGGAACAGAGTAATGTTGGAACTCTACTGTTTAGCAGTAGAAATAAGCGCTGCTGTAGTACCTTTCTAGACGGTCCAGTAAAAATCTATCTATTGTAGATTTGAAAATAAAGTAAATAATTTTGTTAGACTAAATCGCACACAATGAAACATACTACAATCAACAGTATATAAACTGTTTCCGGAGGTATATGTTAGGATATTGTTTGTATCCTTCCCGATGAACCACGCTAACAACTTAATATCCCGTCGCACCGGAAATCGAACCTAGATTACCGACAACGTTGTAATTTCCGGCGCACACATCTTGTTATAAATAAAGATGAGCAAACAGTAAATAAGCTTAGTAGCTGTTAAGTAAACTACAGCGAGATTAAACAAATCAACGTAAAAATGGCGACTATTCAAGGCAGGGTATGTTAATCATATTGCAAGTCGCACTTGATTTTTGAATTTAAAATGTAGTGCGACCACACGTTTACTCTTGACCGAGACCTGTACTGCCACTGAAGTTTCTATATCTTAAGCCTTTGTTCTGATTAAAAAGATGCAGAAGGGTTTACAATATCAGGAGTTAAGCATTATCTGCAAAGTTTGCAGCTGGTAGGTCTCTGTTGCCGGAGACCGTCTAGGTACCACCGCAGCTCCTGATTCTACCGCCAAAAAGTAGAGCGCAAACATTACTGTGAATTTACTAGGGTAACGAGACTTAACATCTAATACGAGCTACTCGTATCTCTAGGCGACGAGCGCAATGTGGTGCAGTGTATACCATCTTAAACAGCGCCGCGTTGTTATGGGCAGACGAATCATTTACTATCAGGTGAACGTCTCGCTAGTCTCGTCGCTTAAAAAAAAGGCTTTTATATTTGACCGTTTTAATTAACTAATTAATCGTGTTAACTAACTACTTGTGGAGAAGCCGCTGTATCATTTACCACCAGGCGCAAATTCAACTTGTTTTTAATGTCATGTGTATTAGTTAAATTTATGGCTGATTCAATATCAGAAGTATCTCTTTGACGCGGCACTTTCAGCTCCTTGAATCTTTAGTGCTTTCATTCATTCATTATCAGCCGGATAACGCCCACTGCTGGGCATAGGCCTCCCTCAAGGATCCCAACGCCGATCGGAGTGCTTATCCTCATACATACTCTTATTTTGTAATTTAGTCTTCGGATCTAACAACTAAGGTCTAACGAATAGATGATTGATGTAAAAAAAGATGTATTTTTCAAATGTTCAGTATAAATTTATTAACAGTGCCATATTTATGTTTCACTGGAAGCTTTGTACATGAGTTCATTATGGCAAAACGGTCAAGTGCGATTTCAATAATTTGATGAAAGTGAGTGCCTTGCATAAGTCAACGACCGTCTTGAGCTCTCATCAATGGCGCTCTTAAATTTTATTATGAGCACAAAATAAAATAACATTGGTTGTTTAGTACGAATGTAATAATTACGTGAAACATTTGGCAAGCATGAATGTACGAATGACGGTCTTATTCCTTTCGTGTTATGGCCAGTACGCGAGAAACCATTTCTGTAGGGTCACTTATCACAGCAATAGATCTTACCTATGCTGGGCCTCACTATAATGACCGGTAAGTCTTTGTAAGCCCGCTCCACTACTCTCTCGGCGAGTCGTTTAGAGAATGTGTAGCTGTTTGGATGTGGACCGAGCAATGACGGTGCAATTAAAGACAACTGTGTGTCATCCATCCATTCGATCAGTCTCATGATGTCATCAGGGTTCACAGATGGCGCGTGAACCTGTAATTTAAATACTATGAATCGGCTATAATCTATTACATCTCGTTAAAAAAATTTTGCTCATTCTAATAAAAAATACGAAAGATGATTCGAAACAACTAGTAGTAGTCATAATTAAGCGAAGAGAAATTGTATAAAAAAGTAATAATAAAAATAACAAAAAGTCTAATGTAATAACCAAATGTATACTTGATATATTTATTTTAAATATAATTAAATACGCACTATAGTTAAAGCACCTACCTTTTCTTCTAAGACCTCGTAATCGGGGTAGCAAAAAGCAGTGGACAAATGGACGAACGATAAAATGTTCTTGAGCCTTTTGGCAACGTTCAGGGAACGTTGAGTGCCGCATGTGTTCATATCAACATTGTCCTTCAGAGGAGCTTCCAGTCTTAAAGTGGCGGCGAAGTGAAAAAACACGGAAATCTCCTCGGACAAACTTTCGATGTCAGAATCAGATAACCCAAAGTTCTCGAACAAGACGTCCCCTTGTAAAGGTTTCAGTTTCGCAAGTGCGGATGGATATTCTTTTTTGATTCTATCGAACAACTGAAAAACAGCAAAGCTTGAAATATATCTTCAAAATAGTATAAAATACTAACAACTATTATTCTATTTAAAAATCTATTATTCTTTGAGTTTACTTTATGTTTTATCACAGAAACTGATCACGGTGTTTTTTCGCCGAAACTAGACAGCACCAAAAACTTAATTTGGATCTTATAGTCTTTCTTATATACCTTACAGTGCAGAGTGATAAAGGTACATATACATATATTTGAATAACTATCTGTTACTCACTGGTAAACGCAGCATATCTTCCAAACGCTGCCTGACAGACTTTCCGCGTTTCGGTCTCATCAGCACATAAATATTGCCGACGTCGGGCACGGAATACAAGAGCTTCTCGACGAGGACCTTCCCCATGAAACCAGTACCACCCGTGAGTAGTACATTCTTGTCCTTGTAGAATTCTCGAACAGACAACATGTACGCCATTTCTACGACGAAAGAGATCTCGTATATTTATTATTTTAAAGAAAACAGTAAAGTTTACATAACAAACTTTAAAACTCAACAGAGGTTTATTTTCAAGGTTAAATTAAAAGTTTCGTTATGAGGGTACACACCTATTATATTATTTGATCTTTCCTTTGAAAGTGTTTTAATTTCGTTTATAATATGCTTCGAAAGCAATTTCCTGGGTTGGATGCAGAAAATTCTGAAACAATTAAAACTAATTAAACAAACAAACACATATTTCCAAAATTTAAAAAAAAAATTGATGATCGATTATATGTAAACTTATGTGCACAAGAACAGACTTCAATTAAAGATATTTGTGAGTAATGTTCACCATTTCCTATAACGCCATTAAAGTAAGCTAGAGTATTTTCGTTATGTAACTACACATTTGCTTATTTAGCTAAACATGATACTTAAAACGCGCTGGCCTGCTACCAATTGGTGTCGTTTTAATGTTTATGTTACATTTTGTAATACAAGGGAATACACTTTATGGTTATGGCTTACCAGAACATTCTACGCTTTCACAAGCAATTACGGTTTTTCGCTTAACAATTCAAGTATAAGTTAAAAGTTTGAATGCATACTAAACACTGCGCTATATGATTATTCAAATATATTAGTAGTATATACCTCCTAGTAAATATAGTAATAAGGTTAGGTCTTTACTAAACATTTCATCTGTTTTGTTTCTCGTATTTCGCAGTTCAAAAAAGGGAATAAAAAGCTAAAATAAAAGAAATTAGGAAGTTAACATATATTCTTTTATATGTCTATTATTAATTTATATTTCGTAATGTGTAAGAGAATGTAATGTCTTAACAAATCCACTAAGGGTGTCAAGATATTATCTGTGGATAATATGAATTTACATGTTTATAAAAAATAGTTTAAATTTTCATCTAATTAGCACTCAATTTAGTAAAAAACTGGTAAGTCTTATTCACATCTATACATTGTTTTATACAATCATATTACTTTATCTCGATCTACTGTATCTATCTTCTGTAAATCTAAATCTGTATCTGTATCGAATACTGAATTACTGATTTTTCACTATTTTTTTGTATGATTCCGGTAGTAATATGAAGGTGCGAAACTTTCTATTTTTCACTTTATACTAGACAACTTTGGTGTAAAGTTTATTAAAAATTTACATGTTTTCTGTTCTGACATTTTTATCATTAGAAAATTAAATATTGAAATGATGATTAGCATTATATACTGTCAAAAAAACCATTTAAATTTGATGATTTGCAGAAATTTTAACACGGCGCAATCTTCACGAAACCGAAAGTCATTGCGAACGACCTAAAAGACAAAAAAAGTTTCATGGGCTCTAAATTAATTAAAATGAAAATGTGCAAATAATTGTAAACTATTCTACAGAAAACTTATTTTGGTCTATTACACAAAATAACGGGATGGCTTCCAGAAAATTCTCGTTTCGGATGTTTATATGATGTCTGACGATTATGGTAATTTGGCGTTACGTTGAATTCAAGTTAACAGTTGCTAAAATTTTCCATCATTCGTCGTCGGATTTCATCCGTGGACAATGGGTTAAAAACAAGATAGAATATATACAGATTCACGTTAGATATTAATCATATCTTTCTTTATAAAGTTTGGACACTTCAATGAATATGGCAACAAGTAAATATTTCAGTTAAAATTCTAATTATAACTTAATAAAAAGTTTTAGAGTTTTAGTTAGATAATATCTGTTTTTAATTTACCGAAGCGGCGAGACTACCAGGACATTCACCTGATGTTAAACCTTACGCTTGTCTATAACAACGTGGTTAGTTAAGATTATATAAACTACACCAAAAATGTGCTCAATACCTACACATAAGATGTTAACTTTCGTTACCCCAGTAATTCAACTAGCTTTAAACATAATTACATTAATATTTGCATACTACTCTCTATTATTACACAGACCGACCAATACTTGTGATTTAGAAGTACCGTTATAAATCTTCATTATTATTCAACAAATAGAATAACAAAATATAGCAAATTACTTCCTACTTTTGTTAACGAACAAAAGAATAACATATAAAATCGTTTTACTCCCTAGGTACATTACTTTATCTCAACTATTTGTAAGCCTTAATTCTCAATTTATGTATGTTGTGAACATAACATATTTATATTATATTGTGAATCTACATAAAACCATTCGGTATAGGTAATAAGTTGCAGAGAATGTTTGTTTAATTTGCCTATAAGCATATTTGGCATATTTTAACGAATTATAAAATGTAAATAACAAGCTAATAAATGTTATATACAAACCGTTAACATAAAGGAATAACATTTTTACACATAAATCCAATTTCACAGTTCGTTTCAAAATAATTTTAAGCTATTCGGGAACGTTCTTTGGAAAATGAATCAACAGGTTATTATGAATTTTGTAATGCAAACAAACATCGATGCGGTCACACAGTGAAACGGTCAGCGTTCAAATAAGAGCGAGATCGGACTATTTTTAAGCGATACATTTGACTATGAACGTCGAACCGATTTACTCTGCGAAAGGTTCCGGGTGAAAGTAATGATTTATATATCATTGACAAAAATAAGAAACGTTCCGTTCATAAAGATAATCGGAAATAATGTAGTACGAAACTATATACATTATAAAACTTTAATATAAATAAATGTAATTAATTAGACAAAGACTTATAATATTAAAAACAGAAACTATGTAGTACAAGTAAAACAATAATATTGTTAAGAATACAGTGCTTAGGTCCCCTAAAGTCCAAAGTCAAGGTTTTTACGGAACTATTAATATATACATCCACCATAGCATACAGTACTCTCATGTGAAGAAAAAAAAAACAATAAATTATAAAGAAATAATTAAAGACATGCTTTTATACTTTCTTCACAAAGAACGGATGTATGAGTAGTATGTTTTAAATATAATGTATATTTAGTTTATAATCTCGAATATATTATATTATACAAAATCAGTTTTATTATAAGAGAAGAACAAATGAAGAATTTACATTTTGTTTTATTAATTTTTGTCTAATAATGGCGAATATAATATTCAAATAAAAAGAGATTATTCGTCACACTTTGCTATCATCCGCGCCTTAATATCATTTAAAAAAAAGTTAGTTGTAAGCTCCGAAAGAAAGCACGAAGATTACTGCCACAATAGTCTCAAAAACACCTGTCTATTATAAAATATTGAAGCGTGTAGTATCTTTCCACACATTCATGATGAAATTTATGATAGTCAATGAACTCGATGATCTCGTTTTCGGCGCGTGCATTCAACGTACAGTTTCGCTTACATTCATTGTGCGAGCTGATATAACGAAAATAACAAGATCATTATTCAATGCAAATACGTTTCCGGAAATGCATAGATATATGTCGGCTTTAAATAAAAAAACTCTAATAAATTTATTATAATTTTTACCGTAATCAGTATCGGGAAGTTCGATATTATCGTAAAATTGACAAATATAAACATTACCAAATATTTTATTAAGGAAAAAACATCATATCATATCAATAATAAGTGAAATTCTCATTAAAGACTTTTTTTAAAATATATAGAATGGTCTAAAAAAAGTGGAGTGGAACCATTGACAACAGATTCGCATGCCGCACACAACATTTTTGCTATTGGCGTAAATACGAAATAAAGTTGTATGTGTTGGTGATTTTAGAGGACGGGGACGCCTATGGTCAGTACCTAATGGCACCAAACCATGAAATGATGACACAAAATAACCGCGAATAATTCCATTCTGTATGGCTTTCACTTCCTCTAGCGATTTATGGTGAACGACCGCATGGCTGACTTCTTAAAGTACAAACAGGGATAGCTTTTAAGTTAACAAACAAAGCTTTCTGTCGTAAATTATGAAATTGCTTTTCTTAAACAAAAGACATGTACTCAATGAATGTTTAAAATATTTTGGCAGTTTTTCGAAATCTGTCGATTTACAGGAAGTTATCCGGAATGGGAAATAAGCAAACAACATAAACTAAACCGTGATATGATAACATAGAATAAGCGGTATAAACATAAAAATTATGTTAATCATAAGTACATTTAATAAAAATCAATATTTGCATCTTAATTTGATTCACTATTATTTTTAGAATCTTTATTAATTAAACTATGAGTATACAAACTGCACTTTCCTGTATATTTGTAGTAAATTATGATGAATTATTTACTACATCTACTACAAATTCTCTTTGTTATTAATTTTGTAAGTCATGAGCGGTTTTTCTATACAGAAGAAACTGCGTGGACCCTACATAATCGGTCTTTTGCATAACCCTAATCTACGGTCTCGTTGGCCCACATCGCGTGCTATTGGATAAAAAAATTCCAAACTTTTCCATTGCAACGCTTACGAGAGCAAAAGTTACAACGTATCACGTTGACCCACCAGAACGAATAGGAACATTGGAATTTTTCCATAGTTTTCACGTGATTGCTGTATTTTTTTTATATTAAACTTCGATTGATTTACTCAATAGTTCTGGAAGATTTTTAATGTTTGATATGTTAATTGTTATTTTAAATTCGTCGCGGATTATAAAGGCGTGTTATCAAATATTGAATCGACATTAAATCATCTGTTGCAGTTATGATGTGAACCGAGTCTTTAATTAATGTTTGTCAGATTGTAAAATTATGCAATAGTTAAGTCTAGCTTTTCTGTTATGATTATATAAACAAATTCTCTCGTTATAGTACACATTTAAAGCGTGCAAAAAGCGATACACATTCTCATTTTGTATATAAATGATACTTTGTATTTTCGGTTAATTAAATTACAAGAATTTATAATATTTCTGTTCTATATTACGAAACGTCGAGAGAAGGATGTTCATCAAATGGATAGTAACTGTCACTGTTAATATTTTACACTATGGCTAAAAGGCAGAGGTAGTTGCTGCGACGGTGTATAACTACATGATCCCCATCAATAGAGATCTACCCTAAATCTTCGGTATACTTTAAATTTGAATATTTGTTTATAAACATGGAGCGACAAGACGAAGAAGACGTTAATTTAATTGTAAACTATAAGCTCCCTACTTAATCACTAGTAAAAAACAATCGTCGGTTAAAAATAAGTGACATAACGAAAAAAATTTTAAATTTTTCAGTCACTATTCTAAAGGTTGTAATTTTAAGAATTTATCATTCCAGAAATTAAACTTAGTTTAAAAATACTTTTGGAATATGCCACTTTTCCATTTAACTGACGAATTATAAATAAGGTGTTTGCCCAGTAGCGATTTTATATATGATTATTAATTACATTTGTCAACATAGTACACAAACAATATCGACCTTTAGTTGTAAATACTAATAATTAACTTGTATGCATTAATTCATACTCCTGTAATAAAGGCCCCAAAAATAGATAAATTTTTCTTTTTCCAATTGATTTCAGCTTTTGTGTGAATTAAATCTTATAATTAGTTCGTCGACACCGTCTTACTCAAATTAATAAATCAAATATTTTCTATCGGCCACATAACATAGAAAAGGTAATTTATTTGCTGGAAATAAAATAAAGGTCAACGACTCCGCTTAAATTTGCGACACAACTGTTGATATTATTCATACGTAAACAAAATATTTTCAAATTGTGTATTTTAAAATCGTATTATAACTTTTCACATTTAAATGAGATATATAAAATGCAGACTTTTGATTTTTGAAAACAAAATTAACTGTGATTACATGTTCTTTAACTTGAAAATATTTATTGTCGGTACCATATCAATTTTTTTAACTATTTACAGGTTAACATTTTAATTTAACTAACATATGTTAAGTGATAATGAGACTTAATATTTTAAATTAATTATTAACCTAATAGTGCCTGGATTGTTGATTTATTTTATGTATACTTATGTATACATAAATAAAAATACACAAGTCCATACAGTAATAAATAGCAATACTATAATTTACTCATTTGCATAAATGATTGTGAGTTATTTAATAGTAATAAGTTATAGGTATTTTCTGGTGTAATATATCTCGCGTTACATTTTTTTTAAGGCTTTTGATTTGTTCGTAGGTCGGTTGTCGGGTTGTGAATTATTTGTGCATTAGACAACGGAGCCACCAAAATCTAAACCTTGAATGCATTGCGTAAACACTGACGGTGCCGTATTCGGGTGTGCCGACCGCGACCGTCTCTACCACGCAGACGATGGTAATAACTCAAACAAGTTAGAAATTATTACCAAACTCCGTTTACACTTGAGATATTTGCGAGACACTAAAAATATTAGGACCGACCTTAAAACTTATCGGTCATTCTCTATCTATCTTGTCTAAAGATACATTGTTTAACAACTTTCTTTATTATAACAGCTATAATAAAAGCTACTGTATCAAAAAAAAACACTTAGCTTTCTAACAAGTTCATAAATCATCAAAATATTTACAGAGAAAAGAAACATGAGATAATTTATTCTACACTGCTTAAAGAAATTCAACTAAAATCAGTGGATACTAATCATTGAGATAGAAGGTGGTAAGTATTGTTACCCTAGTAATTTCACTAGCTTACAGCGCCATTAAAACTGAACACAGTAAAATTCGCACACTACTATTTGACTGTTGCAACAGGAGCTGCGGTTAGACCTACCAGCAGTATTTTATATTTTGATAGAGAGCTTCCAATTAATGATTATTCCAAGACCCCTTACTGTACTAACAATAAATATGTCCAACTTTCAGTTTTCTCACTATTGAAATTGTACATCCATAGATTTGCAGACAAATCCCATGCTTAGGAACAAGCTTTGCTCGTCGATGACCTTTCCCATCAGTGACAAGCTGCCGCAAACTTTCTCCTATCCTAGGTGCATAACTTTGACTGTCAATATTATTATACCCCTCTTAGAACTACTCAAAGACACTTACGTATAATTTCATTAACAACTTTATAATAAACTAGCCGTTATCCGCGACTAGTACTGAAAGTTACTGTTCAGTAGTTTATTTAATTCTGTATCGCGAAAGGAATGCCTATGAAAATTTTAATGTAATTCTTCTACTTTATGAATCTAATTCTAAACTTCGCGGGATACTAGACTAACTTAAAAATATTAATTTTAGTAAAAACAACCGTCTACGTTACTTAATTAACCTATCATTTTAAATATAATCTAATTATTTAATACACAATAAATTGTCATGATGATGCCGTTGAATATTAATCTACGTATAATTTTTGTCAAAGGTAAAAAAGGAAAGACAACAATTAATTTTCAATTAAGAAGAACGGATCGGGAGAATTATAAAAGGTACCGAATCATACGAAAAAAGTGTTATGTAACTTCTAGAAAACAATTTTTATGAAAATCGTCGAGACGAAACCTTTGTCAAATAGAAAACCAAAATTCTTATACAAAAATTACTACCTTCGTACTTTACTAAAATAATAACCAATGAGTATTTTTTTTATACTACTACGCGACGAGACGATCAATACGTTCACCTGATGGTAAGTGATACGCTTGCCCATGACAACGCGGCGCTAGTTAGGATGGTACACACTGCACCACATTGCGCTCGTCGCGTTGAGACATAAGGTGTTAAGTCTCGTTACCCCAGGTAATTACACTAGCTACAGTGCCCTTCAAACCGGAACACAGTAATGTTCACACACCACTATTTGGCGGTTGAAATAGGAGACGGTCGACCCAGACGGTCTCTGGCAACAGAGACCTACCACAAGTAGTAATTTATACAATAAATTCACCAGGTGGTAGGTCTCTGTTGCCGGAGACCGTCTGGGTGGGTACCACCGCAGCTCCTATTGCAACCGACAAATAGTGGTGTGTGAACATTACTGTGTTCCGGTTTGAAGGGCGCTGTAGCTAGTGTAATTGCTGGGGTAACGAGACTTAACACCTTATGTCTCAACGCGACGAGCGCAATGTGGTGCAGTGTGTACCATCTTAACTAGCCACACGTTGTCATGGGCAAGCGTATCACTTACCATCAGGTGAACGTCTGGCTCGTCTCGTCGCACAGTAGTTTAAAAAAAAACAATAAATAACAATAAAAGATGCTTAATCAAACAAATAAAAGAATGATATATGAAAATCAATTTTTTAACGAGTTCGTAGAGACACTGTTGTCAGCAACAGCGCTCTCTGTCGCGCGGGCGGCAGCCGTTGGCGGGAAAGCAGCGGGCGGAGGGTAGCGTGAGAGGGGAAGAAACCCGACTCGGGAATACTTGGACATGTATAGTTTAAATAAATAAAAGATATATAGGAAAAATATAATGTATGAATAGCTTCCCTAATTGAATCGTGTACTACTAAATTTTTCAATGCTTTTAATCTTTTTCAGTAAAATCATTTTTTTTTCTAAAAAATGTATCCTAAGTCACTCCTCGTTACATTAGCTATCTGCCAGTGAAAGTCCCGTCGAAATCGGTTCAGCCGTTGCAGCGATTAGCCGGAACAAACAGACAAAAATTGTAAAAAATATGCTTTTGGTAAATGTGCTTTCAAATGCACTTAGTAGTGGTTATTTTAATATAACAAACAGATTTAATTTGTTGTATAGACGAAGATTTGAAATGAGTTTACTAAAACGCTATTTTTGTTCAAATATTCGACTAAATTACTTAACATAAAAAATGCTAAAATTAGCATTACAACAGTTTTTGTAAACAAACTTCTGAGCTAGTGCGATTAAAAATCTATAATTTGAATTGTTAATGAGAGAAAGGATGTTGTATAAGCGCGTCCATATTGGCACACATCTAAATATAAAAAAAAACTCGCTGAGGCAACTATGTCGGACTTGCACCGATTAAAACCTTTATCATCTTCGTCTCTTTACGACATGCTCTCGAGAATGCTGATGCTTATTTGCTACTTTTCCTAAGACGGGGAGAACGACGTATCGAAACACGAACCCCTCTTTTTTTGAAGCGGGCAGTCACACAGATACATAAGCCACGCTTTTAACTTTGGTATAGACCTAAATAAAGAAGTACACCGCTGCCTTAAAATATTGTAATTAATTTATGTATATACTTAAATCGAATTTATGAACGTGTAAATTAAATCTTAAAGTTTTAATCTTGGAAAATGTGATAAATTACTTCAGTTTAACTTTAACAATTTGCATATAAATCATATTTTATTGAACGTCGTTGCTTTTATGTGATAAAATGTCGTGGAACTTGTTAAATGAGCGAAAATGTTGGATTTTAAAATGTTCTCTAGTACGAGGGGTTTTTGGTGATACAAAACCTACCTTAGCTAACACCCTCATTTTGTAAATCTGCCGTTATAACAACATCGCTAAGTTTAACCATCGTCGTTAATAATTGGATTATATAAAACTATTTTAGGATACGGTATAGTTTAAGTCGTAACCTAAAATGATTTACTCTAACGTAATAATTATTATATTCCGAAACTACTTTTGCTTTTTAAGTTTCCGAAGAAAGTTTAATTATATAATTATTTGTATAAGCTATTTACGAATTATATACTTCCTACTTTCATGATAAACAGTTTCTAATTGAACTTTATACTTGATTATAGGTAATAATATTTATGTAAAAATTAATCTCAGTAATTACTGTTTAGTAGCAAATGTAAAATAACAATAAGAGTACATAAACTATATAAATCCCTTATACTATAAAAGAAGAACGAAGAGCTGACATAAGTTTTATATTCATTTAGATTCGGCAGGTACAATTCTTTGGAAATATATAAGTTAATAATGAAAAGTGATTTGAAATGGATAAGCAACGAAATTCGCAACGGCAAACTCGCCAGCAGGCATCTAGCACAGAAATATATTTATATCGCAACACAAAACTATAACATTATATATCACAACACGTACAGATACTTTGTTACTTGTGTACGTAAATGTGATATAATTACTAGTAATTTAGTTAACTATCTACCCAACTCATACGTTAAGTGATTATACACAAGCCTTCTGATTTGAAGATTGGCAAATATGTAAGTTAAACAATTTCTTAATATTTTTGTTTCTCAACTTCATCTCCTTTTAAGGTTAAACAATTTTCTAACGGCTACCGTTTGTAATCTTATGTATTAAGAAGAATATTCTGAATACTTTTTCTAGCAAGTTTATTTGGATACATTCATTGTTTCATTTGTTTGCATAGAGAATAATAGACGCATACGTTAAATGTTATAAAATTTAAGTATAACGTATGATAAAAATATAGTGTTTTTATTATTATTACAGAATTACGTTAAATTTGCGCGTCGCAGTTTGTGTTTCATGTGTATATGAAAACAATTTTCAATTGATTAAATAATCTAGTTTTACGCGGACTGTCTGTCAATTTGGTGTTTCTATTATTGCGTTTCCGCGACATAGTTATTTTTTAATTGCATTAACATTGAAAACGTTTCGTGTTATGTTTAAAATAAACAAAAACGTTGTACACCTAATTCTATTTATACACGGTAGGTAAGGTAAACTCCAGAGAAAATCGTGTAAGTAAAGACTGAAGTAAATAGAAAAAAGCGGACACTAAACAAAAGACTGAAATTTATGCTTAAACTGCTATGAAAATGAATTCCTTTAATAAATTTCTGAAAGTTGCAGTTAATGAAAAGTTTTTTGTTTATAATTTTAATTAACTGGCTTTTTTAATCGTGTCAAATGTAGTGTTAAAACGGTATCCTATTTTTTCTGTACACCGTTAAATCAAAATCTTGTAAAAAAAGACTTTGTACATAAAGGATTATGTCTACTCTATTTGTTACGTTTTAAGAAGTACTATATAAAATGAAAGGATGACTATGACCGATTTTAGAAAAGTGTTATTTGGTAGTGCTTCATATCAAAACTGTCAAAGTGTGCCATTAAATTGTGTGTAATTTATTATTTTTTTATATAAAATATAATAAAATCTCCGTGTATTTAATCGCGACTACTAATAGAATGTTTCAAATTACTTTTTCCATTCGTTACTAAGTAATTCGTACATTAGCGACTTCGCAATCGAAAACATGGGAAAACTAGTGATACTGTATGCAACTCGGGATTATTTAGTAAAAGACAGTTGTTTTTTATTTAAATGTCTGCAACGTCTTTTTCTTCAATTTCTAAGATGCCTGTGGATTGGTGATAAGTTGATAAAGAAAACAACTCACGAATGTGTTTAGGCGGAGATTATTAAGTGACGGCAAATCTTGATTTCCACGCAACCTTACACGCACAAATTGAGAAATGAACTGACTCCGGCGCATACGCCTGCTGCTATATATTAACTCGCTCGAGCCTTTGAGTACGGATCTTAGTAAATTATTTATAGTTTTGCTTACACAATACATATTGTCGGATATATTATTTTTGACCGTTTCACATTGAGAATTACAAATTAGATATATACTTTTGGTTACGTGATAACCGTTGAATAAACGGAAATAAGTTGTCATGCAATTTTACTTCATCTGTATCACACAAACTTTTCCGTTTACGAAAAAATTAAACATTTTCATACGGCCCAAAAAAAAACATAGTTTCTACAGAAATTATTAATAAGAGCGAATTTAATATTTCGTATTTTAGAGAATCGATTTTTTTTTCCATATCAGTCGCTGTATGCAGTTTCTTGAAGGAAAAGTTCTGGGAAAGCGAATAAAAAAAATTAAATATTTTTTGGTCTGCTACATAGAAATCAATTTTTTTCTTCGTTAGAAATTGTTTAATTCCAAAAAATGTGGTAATGCGTTTGTGCTAGGTACCTTGATTTTGATTAGTGTGGGAAATATTCCAATCACATCTCTTCTAATTTAGCGACTGTCAATCATGAAGTATGAGGTATCAATGAAGCAGTGGGCTAGAGCAATTGACCAACCTCGGTTGTTTAACGGCAAGCTTTGCTTGGAAATCTGTAATGTAAGTCTTCAGTACTGGTCCACCAAACCCTCGCCATTACCTTTTTCTGAATCCCAGTTTTTTGCTTGAGACAAAATTTGGCAGGTTATCCTTGGTTTAACCACTACGATGAGGATACAGTTTCTTTCTTTCTTTCTCGTTTCGTTTCGTTTCTTTCTATTTGTTGGTGTGCTTCCCTCCGTTGATGAGATTGCCATTTCTTGAGCTTTCCATTTCACCAATTTAAGTGAATTGAAATTTTATCACCCATGTCAAAATTTAATCCGCTTCCACGTCCACCATCATTTCTTCATAATATGCTTGAGTGTGCGGCTCTCCGCGGGGTTTAATTTGAAAATCAAAATCTCCAGAACGAAAGCGTATCATGCTTTCTTTGACAGCAAAATTTCTATCTTCTTCTTCTTCTAAGTCGTATTTCCTCATGACTGAGAGTTGTAGACATCATGTTTTAATTGAAACACACGAAGACTCTCTTGGCAGTTATAATGGAGTGGTGTTGCCATTACCTTCTCCATTTCACAAAATAGTCTGACCACTGATGGTCATGACGTAGATACGCAGGTTTCCTCACGATGTTTTTCTTCACCGTCAAAGCACGTGATATTAGTTGGTGTTTTTATTTATGCTAACTGCACATATACAACGTTCATACGAAAGGACCTAATGGTTAATAGCTGTCAAGGAGTGGAAGCGCAACCTTAGATTATAAAGATTCTCGACTCTCTCTCTCTCTTCTTCGCCATTATATCTTATCTATCTTAGATTATAAAGATTAACGTATTAAAAACATTTTGTGCTGTGTCATATAAGATGAATAGACAAATAATGTGCTTTGTGCCCTGGGGTCAATCTATTAGTAATTACATTATTATCTACACATATGGTATTGTAGCTTAATTGTCGTCATCTAGTTGATACTAAAAATAATATACTTAATGATTACAGTGAATAATTTCTTACTAGGCTAGTGAGACGACAGGTTTTCTAAATGAACGCCGATGTTTATAAGAAGATGACACTTCAAGAAGAAGAATCGCGTGCGTTTTACTAAAGCAGAACACACCACTTAACTCCAAATGGGATCATAATCAAGCATTATATCCATTAAAAAAATATTTATTAATCGCTGAGAAGCTGTGAAAAATTCGGATGCATAAACTACCGAACGATGAATTATAATTGGTTGGTAACAGAGGTTGCAGACAAAGAAAACGTCTTACAGTTCAGGTCTAAGTATAGGTACCTATATTACGACTGTAACTTTTTCTTTGTCCAGATTTGTTAAATATTGATAAGCTGGCGAGGAGTTGACGCAAGCGTCCGCTTATTACCATGAAATGTCACCGCCAATGTCGAAGTTGCATTCGCTACTGCGCCAATAATTTGATTAACAAAACGATTTTTTCCCGTGTGCCCGCATATCAATTTTGCCTTTACTCGGTGAATATCATTATATCGCCAGGTAAAAATATTTAAGATGAAGCTAACATCCACTCTAACACGAAGAGAACAAAAGGGGTACTTGATTTTACATCAGAGCCGGTAATAGACGGTGGTACCCGCACCGTCGATCTCCAATATGATGACCAACATGAAAATTTTATTACGTTATATATGAAATGCATGTATTTAAGTTTTGTCTGTTTAATATAAAACGAACTGAAGTATACATATAGGACTGTACGGTATATGTATGTCGGGACCGTACCCCACCTGTCCCCACGTCTGCTTGTATTGATCGATGGATGTTCAACCTGATTAATTTAAAATGGCATTTGAAACATAGGTTGATACGGTTTTAAATTGATGATATACGGGCGCAGCCGCCGCGGCGTCAAGGGGATGAGGAAATCAATTGTCCAATTAGCGTCCCACCCTCAGCTGGGTGGTGTATCTCGTTGCCCGGACTTCAAATCTGAGCAATTAGTTTGTACTCCATTTTCGGTATTCATAGAAACTAATAGAATAACAGGTTGATCGCCTGGTGGTAAGGAACACGGCTGCCCTTCCCTGAGTGCTGCTTAAGATGTTTACACAGTATCACATTGCTCGTAGCTTTTGTCGTTCAATCTCTAAACCGTAGCATTTATGGGTTTGAGGTAATAAGTTCGTAGCGTTTTTATCTTGCCTTTGTTAAACAAAGTTTTATTACAGATTTATAATGTGTGTAATATTCATTCGATAGAGGTCTTCTTGCTCTAAAAAATTGTGCTAATCGTCTTTTCGAGTAACTTAATTGTTTATTACTTTTAAGGCCCATAATTTCAATTCAAAACGTAAAAATCGACATTTTCGATACCTACTTTTCTTCGTTTTTCATTGAGGCTGAACAGTTCTTAAAGCAGTTCGGCACATTTGTAAAGTATACGGAGGTGTCATAGGTGAGTCTACAGCAAGTAAATGATTTTCAACGATCAAAAATTGTAAATTTGACGTCACGGTACGCTCCGCAGCGGAACACCTTCTTCAATTTGTTTGAGAGCGTCTTAAAGCATTTTAAAGAGAGACGGTTCCCAAACAATACATGAATTGACCGAAAAAACAAACTGCATTTACAGAACGATTCTCAATCATCTTCATTCAAAGAGATCTGCCGAAATATTAAGAGCCTGGGTGCTATACGAGCTTAAGGAAAACAACAAAGAAAATCGGCCCCGTGTTGCGCAAGTGGTCAAAGCCGCACTCCAAGAGCTCAACTGGGAGGTCCTTTACCATTACCATACCATCTTTACCGCTTCTTGTCCATCCATATGAGGGGTGATACGTTCGACAATTAAGAGGACCTTAAAACTGGTTTAATAACTTCTTTGATATTAGACCGTGCGATTTTTGACACAATGGTATCGTCGAGAGACAGGAATAGAAACATTTGTATTTTTACATACTCTTATTATTATATTGAACCCATAAATCACAGTAAGTAAATTCTACAAGCCTTTCTACATTGTGTTAATATAATGAAGAGATCGGTTTGGAGTTCCTCGACTGAAGCTGTGCTCAGCAGTGGGCGTCTTCCTGTGATGCAATGAGTCTATTCAGTGAATTGGAATTAGGCTTTTTTTTTTTAAGTAACATGTTTGGAGAACCGCTACTGCTTTAGAACCGCAGAGGAATGGTGATGAAATAAAACGATAGTAACTCATGATTCAGGACTCAGGTCCAGCAGTAAGCTCTACCGTCTGCTGATGATGATGATCATCGTCTGCTGATGATGTTAAAATATGGTAAACTATAACATAAAGAGAAATACTTAATTTTGCATAGATTTTTTTATTGTATTTTATTCATCACAATTGAATATAATATATTTGCAATATTAATAACATGTATCTTTATTTATATTTAACAATAGCTTGTAAAGTTTTTTTTTATATGACATCAATAACTTAGATACTTATATAAATTTATTGAATCACACAAGTTGATGTTATATTTATTAACTATTTACAATAATAATTTGGCGCGGTGGAAGTGTTGCCAAATATACAATAACAATAAAACGATTTTCGTAAAAGTAGTTGTCAGTTTGAAAACAAATGTTAATAAAATATTTTCCCGTTTGAAGTGCAATGTGGGTAAGCAGGTATACGCGGACACTTAAACGTGTAAACTTATGTCGCCTAGTCTGTGAACGGGCCACATGCATTCGCAGCCAGCTGGTATCACCATTGTTTTAGTTTCCCAACAGTCGCTGAAACAATTGTCACTTTAATACGACGCCGATATCTACCTACATGAATTTAAATAAAACGTTTACGAAACGATGTTGAATTTTTTATGAGAATATTTAAGAAAAGGATACTATTTAAATTCGCGCCATTTCAATACTGAACACCTTTTTATATAACCACTTCCTGTTATTTGTCGTGGAAAAATCTCGAAGTGATATTTATGATATTATAAATAGGCGGAAGCAATGTTAAGGGATAGACAGTTTCGTTTTAATATTGTTCATTACTTTATATACTAATCTTTTAAATGTTATCACCTGGAGTACCGTCGACGTGTCAGGTGAATTGTTTTATTCCATTGGACACAGGAGAAACCAAGACTTGAGCATATCTGAAAGAAATAATATAATCTAATCATTAGTGAGAGGTTAAAATTGAAGATGTTGATCCACTTTGTCACGAGATGGCGCTGTTTTAAATCAAGTTTATTAAATAGTCGCAGATTACTTGATTATTAACGATAATTTTAGAGGTAAGTAGAATGATGCCCACCTCGTTGGTTCCACTGGCGCCATCCCCTAGAGCCATGGTGCATCGCACCTCCTCATAGTACGCCGGTCGGTATTCATATTCCAATGTGTTCAACCTCCGGATCTTTCGCTCCAAATGGCAAATAGGATAATGCTTCTGTAAGCAAAACATTTAATTTCGCCTGTGCAATGTCAAGCTTAATTATTTTCTGTGTTATTACCAATTAATTGTAAATTTTTCGCATTATCATAAACGTAATATAGGGGTTCTCATAGAGATTTCGTGTATCGCGGTAAAAGGTAACAGCATTGCGCTTGCGCGCAGACTCTGTGTCGATTGCCTTATTGTGACTCCTCACGCATGTGCTGTGGGACGCCATCAGGGCGTGCATATTGTTTGTGACATATATATAAAGTGCAGGTGCGGGGGTGAGATAAATTGAAGGCGCTACGGAGCGGTCAGTGTAAGGGATAAGTTATAACTGCTCTAAACGGAGTTCATGAATCCGTTTGTGCTTCATCAGTATCAGCAGAAAAGAGCACAGCAGTTTTACTAACGTGAAACACCTGTTGGAGCTAACGGCGGATTATAGAAGAGCTGTATAAACACAGAATAAAGGAAGAGGATAAACAGAAAGCTGTATAAATAAGAACGAACGAAGCGTAAGTGATTTTATTTCCTAAAATATTGTTTGCTGACTATAATAATCGTTAAAGAGCATAGCTATTATTATCTACCCTCAGATCAATCATATACCGTCATATTGCAATTGGATTCCTGAAACGAAAACATCAAAAAAAATATTAACATAATTTTATACGATTTATCGTAACATCGACAAAGAGAGATGTACGTAAGTGTTATCTCTAAGAATTAAAACAGTGGCCAGTGGGTAAATAATATTTTCGCTAGTTTTAAATCACTAGTTGGTACTGGTGATTCAAAACTATCGAAATTATTAATAATAATACGAACGTAGCGGAGGTAATTCACTATAAGACGTTGTGTTTTTGTATAGTGCGTGAATGCTTCGGAATATCTCAAACATCGAAATCTTACTGATGGTCCGAGACTCGATTTACTCATTTTTGTTTAATTTTATGTACTCGGTTTAAGGTTAAGCCATAGACTTAATAATATTTGTAGACTTCGGGCTAATTTTTATTAATGTACACTAAATACTTATCATTCGGCGAATCACATCTCACCGGCCCTAATCCGCCCTTCAGGTCTTAGTACACATTTCGCAAACTGTCTTTAAAATTTTCTAACTATTATTTTGCAATAAGGGACATCACTATTGCAAGAATCATACCTTGCCAATTTGAAATTTTAATTTGAACTTCATTTTTTATGCTGCTGGTTGGATGTGTATAAGAGCGGGCAGTGTGCAACAATCACTTCACTTAGAGATCAGTGCTGTTACGATTATCGATTCGCAATATACGCGGCTCTAGTCATAACAATATCACCTAGTATTTTTTTCTAATTAAACTTTTCTATAAAGCATCAGGTTAGTTTGCGTTACAAGTTTTTAATGATAATAAAGTAAAATTTTTAATCTACATCAAACGTTTTCATAACTTAAATTTCGTTCAATTACAGATCATGAAAAATATGTAACTAGTTAAAGACAAACGTTATAAAGCAAGAGATATAATTGATCTTAATTTGTTTTAAATTAAAGGAACATAATTTTGTTATGAATCACTTTTTTGTGTTTACAGGTCCGGGGAATCTTTGATACCTGCACTCCGAGTTGTCTAGGACCGCGCTCTTGTGTCTCTTGAAGAGTTTCCGTGTACTCGGGTAGAACCTGCGGCAGAGTTTGAAATTATTGAAATATAAATAAGTGCAAGATCGAAGCGATTCTATTTATAGAACAGAGGCGCCTTGGACCAGGCGAGAGGGACATGCGCCTGGGAGTACTCCGGAGAGCGCATCTATCTCATCCCGCCTGTATTGATTAATTGTTGAAGCCGTTTATAATTAACCAGAAAAAATATTTCGCACCTAGCCTAAGCACTGAAATTTTAACTGCGCTACTGCTGCTCATTTCACGCTAACAATTTATATTAAAATACCAGAAGATCACACAGGTTCGTAATTTTTTTATAATACAGTCTTATAAATGATTTAGGTTATAGAAATTTTATTAGAATTAGAAATATATATTTATATACAAATTTTTATATGAACTTTTGTGTTAATTTGTCTTGGAAATGAAAGGATTTTTTTTTATTTAACTGAAATGTGGTTTGGAAGTAATCCTCGCAAGGGATGAACATAACGGCCTAGTATTTTGCTCACGTTGCTGTTGCACATGTCAAATGTTACATGATATATTAAATGATACACAAACGAATATAACTTAAGGTGGAATCTATTAAGATTTTTATTATTCTATGATTAGTAAATTAAACAGTTAAAAACTTAATTTCGCATCGATTACTTTTGAAGAGTATTAATGTTAAATTCGAGTCGATATGTTTGGTGTACTTGTGATATATATATCGATAGTATGAAGTATCGATTAAGACAGTTGGTAACAGTTATGCTTCGTAGTATTTCCGTTACTAAGACGTATTGAATAGAAGTATTATTGATTTCTTTTAAGAGCTTTGAAATTTTAATATGTTGTGCGCGAGTGAATAGTGTATGTGTATAGTATAGTGTATGTGGGTTGAGTGTTGAGATTTATATTACGTTTAATACTACTCTGATATGCATCGTCATAGAAATATTATTTGATTTATATACGCCAATTAACCGTGTAATATAGTAATAGATAAATATTTTAATTAACTATTTTTGTTCTAAACTTTCAAAACAATCATTTTAAACTATATTAACGAACTATATATAACTAGTTTTTCAGTACCCTGACTTGAGTACGTAGTCCCGGAAGAATTAACAGTTTTTTTTTTATATATATTTGCGACATGTTTGTGTGTATGTACGTGTGCGTGTGTAGGTAGCATAAGAAACATACAACCTTGCAGTTGAACATAAAAACTTACTTGTTTTTTTTTTAGGGATGCTGATGAAAACTAAATATTCAAAGGGCACCTTCCGAAGGTGGCGGAATCCTGAGGAGGTAAGACACACACACACCGTACACACACCGTATTGAGGTATCTGATACTCCTTAATTTTTAGCCACACATGACATATTCCACTGTTAATTATGGATGTTAAAAATTTTGCCGATACGGGTGGAGTTTTTCTGTTTGTATGGTGACTCGACCGGAAACGATTGTAGCTATATTACAGAGTAAAATCGGCTCAACCGATTATTATTTATTCTAATATTTCCTTTAGGAGACTCCTATTTCGGTAGACGGTTGAAATTGATCTGTACATTTACGCAAATAAATTGACGTTTTTCTTTATTCATATGAATATTATACATCTATAATATGTTATATTTTTGTTAGCTGTTTATTTGTTTTGAGCTATCTCTGATTTGTGTGGACCGATTTTGATCAGATTTTCAAGTGAATAACATCACCGCGAGCGAGCAATTTGTTTTTGGCGTTCTGCCCTTTTAACAGGACGAAGGAAAAACTAAATCATGCATTTAATTTTTGATTATAAACTAACTTATATGTAAGAGTAGAAAGGTTTGAACCATGTAGAGGTTTATCGCAGCGAACATCAAAAAAAGTTAATTGTAATAAAAAAAGATTCATTATTTACTTTAAATTGGGAAGCTATGAAAACATTAGAAATTTTTGCATGTTTATTGTGTTATTTGTGGAACTGCTTAGAGCTGGTTACCATGCCATGCAATCGATTAACTCCAGTGAAATTATGAAAACCGGGGTTACGAAGTTTGAAGTAAGATTCTTTCTCTGGGATTAGATTTAACTTAAAGATAATGAATGGATTAAAGTGTGAAGACCCTCGAAGGAAAGCTTAGTGTAATAACATTGGAAAAAATTATCCGGTGCAATTAATTATGGTATTTGTGTGGAGTTATACTAACAGTAGCACATTATGAAACTGTAATTTAAAAAACATTATTGTTATTTGTATCCAGCGCTTAGGCTCAAATCGCCTTGACTGGCTTTTTTTAATTCTGAATTATTACTTACGTCGCTCTCTATATCGCTTTTCATATATACACCATTGTATTAGCAACCAAAGCTTATTTAAATACTTTAATAATAAACCTTACAACAATTTTTACTATTACTTACTTAGACTTGGTGCTTTTTTTTTAAAGATATCAAACGAGAGAGTAGTTTGTTATTGCCGGTATATGTATATGATAGATTGAATTAAATTTGAGACACAGTTCGGTGACACATCTCATGATGATATCATCGTTAATATCTGAAATCAGATCTATTCAAATGTTTAATCTAATATGACGACCTAATTATGATGCTATACCAAGCATAACAATTGACAATGTAACACTATCTTGCAGCGATGTAGTTAAGAACCTGGGTGTCTATTTCGACTCAACCCTTAATTGGTCTCACCACATTTGACGCGGCTACCAGCTGCTGGAACAACATACCGCCTCCCATAAGATCCAGTAACGTAAAGGCAACGTTTAAAAAACTATACAAGTTACATCTTTTACAAGAACAAAGAATGAAGTTTTAGAGTATATACACAATTGCAGTGAGACTAATTATTATATATATTAATATCCCTTAATCTTTATTGTTATTTTCTTTTGTTCTATCCCGTTTTATGTGTATTCATTATTTCTTGCTTATTATAATATAATGGCATGTATTTTATGTAACAAACATATTTTATGGTATCTCATATTTTTCATAAGCTATATTAATAATGTGTATGTATGTTTATTGTTATATATACTATATTTATGTGTTGTATGTACTGTATAGGCATGGCATCCGCTCGTACTTTTTATTTTTATTTTTATTTACCAAACGGTGGTCGCTGAAAATCAGCGTTGCGACGGTGAGCCGTGCGCCCCCGTCGCGACATCGTGCTGAGCGACCTCCGCGTTGACGCGACCCGCGATGCAATTATATATAATTTTTAATGTTGTCTTTTTGTTTTATTTTTTATTGTAATTTACAAATATTATAATTGTGTTTCAGTCGGGGTGTCAATAAAAATGTTTCTTTCTTTCTTTCTTTTTTTCTTATTTGAGAAGTAAGTCGTAAGCTCTTTGTTGCAGTAGGTTCACTCAAACGTTGGAAGAACCTGCTTCCTTTAAAGACAAAAGTCGAGCTTGCGCAGTCTTTACTTCTCCCTTTCATTGACTATGCAGATGTTTGTTTGACCGATCTCAATGAGGAATACCTTAATAAATTGGAAAGGTTACAAAACGTTTGTATATGGACTGCGCAAGTTTGACCACGGATCTGAGTATAGACAAAAGCTTGGCTGGTTGCCGATGAGGCTCCGTCGCCATAAGCACTTTCTTCTCCTGTACAATATACTATTTGACCCCCTCTCTCCCCACTATCTGAAGGACTGTTTTCATTTTCGGAATGCTGACCCAAACCGTATACTACGCTCTAGGTATGGCAATATACTTGAAGTGCCGCATACGAAGTCTGGCTACTTTAGGGGTTCTTTTAATGTGAAGGCTACGCACTTGAGTAATAATCTACCACGTAACATTCGAGAGTTAAAGTCACTTGCCGTATTTAAATCTAAGGTGCACAGCAATCTTTTGAACGAAGTCGCTCGCTAAATTATCTAATTTCCTTATTCAATGTGTGTATATAGTGTAAAATTATGTTATATGTATGTTTATATTCTTGCATGTATCACTTATGTTTTCTTCTTACCTAAACAGGGGCTTCGTTCCGGAAATCTATTATTAGTATATACAATTCTTACTCTTACTTATTTTTCCTGACTTTTCACGTTATCCTGCTATTTATTTATAAATTTTGTTTTTTCTCTCCTAACCTACAGGGTTGCTGGAAGTGATCGCTAATAGCGATAAGGCCGCCTTTGCCCACATTTAGATTTTGAGCTTAGTTTTAGTTAATTTGCGTAAAAGACCGTTAATGTGTGCAATAAAGAGTTTATCTATCTATCTATCTAATTATTGTTATTTTTTAAATATTGTATTTAAGCGCAAATTTAAAAAAATAATGAAAAGAGACTATGAACACAAACTATTAACTTTTAAGACGGGCAATATCATTGCTCTTTCTATCCCGATATTAAGATATAATATATTTTTTTAACATTTTTATATATTTATAGTAATGGTTCTAGAATTTACATTGAAGCAGATTCTTTTATAGATATTTATTTCCTATTTTATGAATTATATTTGCATGTTTCTTTTTCTTCTTTTAGTCTTTATGTTTACGGTTTCTCATTTTATTGTGTATACTATATTTTTAATGTTGTGTGTATTTGTTATAGGTGTGGTGTACATGATATAATTAGTTAGCTATACAATATTTTTATTAGCATTATTTCTCATTGTGCAATGCAAATGTATTTTATAATAAAACTTTAGGTATACAATTTTTATTGGTTTAAACATAAATCATTAATATTGCGCTATCAGTAAAAGTTAGGCGTGGAAATATATAAACAAATGGATCGTTTAAACTAGTTGATTTGAAAACATCGCCGTACCGACAACGGTGAGAGAAAGCCTCTAGTCCCAGCAGTACCAGTCCCAGCAGGACATTATAAGGGCAGTTTGTTGTCGGTTATAACACTTACAACGGAGGGTTCTTCGCATTCATCATCTTCGTTGTACAACGGGCGCGGCAGTTCACGCTGTGTGTTTCTCTCAAGCCGTCCTAATATTGTATTCAATACTTTGTCAGAGTTGGGTATTCTTAACACGTGCTCGATGAACTCCTGCGCGGATTCTTCTGATGCCGTCATTGGTGCCAAGCACACAGCCAGGCAGAGAGCCTGAAAAGTTTTATAAGACATTTTATGTAACATTTGAATAGTGGACGCTATAATCAGTTTAGGAAAGAAGCTATATTATAAACAGAGGCGATTATTTTTTTACAACAGATTAAATGTTTTCTTAGTAGCTTTGTTATCATTTGTTAAAAGGCGATGCTTCATCATATCGATTTTTCTACTGATCGGCTAGGCTGATCGGTTATCTTGAATGGGTTGTAAATAATTAAGCTTTTAAGCAATTATTTTTGCGAAACTTTCTCATGTTGTTCTCGTACGACTATTATCACACCGTCTTGATACTTGAGTGTACAGCACGGCTCATATCATTCACCCTTATTATTGATTTTGTATACAATACTGCTTGCCGGTAAAAATAGTCGCTAATAGATAAGTTGTGTTTGCTTCAGCCTCGCGAAGTTTTAAGCGATGTCGGCATTTCTAGTTCTCCTACGGATGTTCTAATTTCTGATATGATCGTATAGATACTACAGGCATTGTTATTTCTAACGCTCGATGTGACTTGGAGTTCTCTTGTAAGGCCCATAGTTAGCCACTATGTTTCCAAACTTTAAATTAACCCTTTGATCGAAGACTTTCCTCTACGAATTCCAACCGAAAAGCTGTAACGAGTTGGTTTATTTATTTCTAGAAATTTAATCTACTATAACAGACCGTATGCCTCAAGTATATATTAAAATATATTTTAAGTAGACTAAAGTTGACGTAAAACGTGTGAATACAAAGTGTTATTAGATTCTATATAACATATGTGCTGATTGCCTTAGCTCGCATTTCTTACTTGCGATGTATTTCTTGTGGCTTACTTACACGTAACTGCAACTTTGCGATATTTAAAACTGAATAATAACATTCGCGACGAACGGATTGAATCAAAATGTTTTTTGTTCTGTTTTTTACCGACTTATAATCACAGCGTTGTGTAAGAGGTCCTATGTTTTTAACTTAAATAACTATTTAGTCCAGTAGTGATGCACGACAAAAAAGTCAATTTGTACTACATAATATTAAAATGTGTTTCTTATATGATGATAACTTTTTATTTTATTTATATCAAATATCTTATCGTCTGGATTGAAGACGGACATTGCGGTTACACAATTATAGACCAGATTTTCTTTTTTCATAAATCACATCTCATTTATATAATATCACAGTACCCTCCCATTACAACATAAGTGCAAAAGAAATAGAATAATGATGATAATATAAAGTTTAAAAAAATATATCTAAAAGATTATGGAACCTACACGTTTCTACCCATTGTAGCCGAAAATATAAAAGGTACAGACCCACAAATATGTATTAACTGATAGTGATACATTCATCGACAATAAATAGCAAAAAAAATCAGTTAATAATTAATAACGACTAATATTTTCGACAATTTCTTTAATTAGTAGATACAGTATATGTATTTGTATATATAACAGTTACAATAATCTTATGTATACATATTGACATAATCGTATGTATACGTATTGCCATTTATTTTCTGTTTCCGGACGGAATATTGAATGTGTTACCGATGCCCGTCGAAAAAAAGGGGCAACCCATACATATTCTAACGTCTTACGTGCTATAACAAAGAAAATCGATAATAAAAAAATCTGTCTGGCCCATTTCCGGTTAAACTTAGTTATGAATTCATCGATACTTATTTGACTTTCATCGACGGTTGGTAAAATATTATAATATAAGAAATAACATAAATCAATTTTACTAACAAAAGTATAAGGGTTCCGTAATAAACATTTAACTTATAAAATTACCACAAAAAAAAAACGCTTAACTTTATTAGTACACTATTTACCAATTTTTATAATAATTACGAAGAAAAAGATATGTAAATGTGCAAACATTACTTTGTTCCGGTATGAAGGGTGTAAGCTAGTGTAATTACTGGGGTAACGAGACAACACCTTATGTCTCAAGGCGACGAGCGCAATGTGGTGCAGTGTGTACCATCCTAACTAGCGCCGCGTTGTCATGGGCAAGCGTATCACTTACCATCAGGTGAACGTCTCGCTCTTCTCGTTTGGCTATGTAGAATTAGAAGTGAAGTTAGATTCGAATTTTTTAGTAGCATTAATAAAATTAGTAATAGACATTATGCATACATTGCATAAAGAACTGCGAACAAATTATATATATATATATGTAATTAACATTTATACAAAAGAAAATCTTTTCTTGTATTCCTGTTAAATACGGGTATGTGGTAATTATTACCTATTTTTAAAGTATTATATATCTGATTTATAATCAAACTATATATGTAATTAAGCAGATGAAAAGATTATTAAGTAAAACTTATTGTGCATACCTAAGGTGACCAGACGCACCGCTTTTGGCGGGACAGTCGTGATTTTTTACAATTTATCCCGGGACTCGCGACGTTTTACACAAGTCCCGACTTTTAGAATTGAGTTAAATTTTATGTTTATGAAAATCAAATAAATAATTTGACAATTTCTAGTAAAGATTTTTACAATATTTTAAAAATTACAAACATTCTACTGAAACAAAATCTCTCAAATTAGAAAAAAAATAAAAAAATTACATTTTTCTTTTATATTCATAAATTGTACGTATGTATGCTGTAAAAAATGCTTGGGATATGGTAAAACAACAATTTCGCTTTTCCCTTAGATTAAGGTGACCAGATTTTTAGATGGGCAAAGCGAGACAAATCTTTACAAGAATTTGTCAAATTAGTTTGATTGTCTTACAATATTTGCAAAATTTTATTCCTATATTTCTTTCTAAAATTTCTTTTAAGGTTAAGGTGGGTTGATATACTTTTTTTACATCAATATAGAATATGAGGACTACGAGTGTTTTAAGCTAAGTTTAAGAATATTTATGTATTTATGAAATTAACGACTTCCCTTAATTTTCTATGGTAAGAAGACGATCTGTAATATTTATTTATTTAATTAACTTGCTAGCACGCAGTAAGAACACGAAGTGTATCATAGGAGAGACGAATACAATGTTACTGGGTAGCAAAAGCAATATGTTGTTCGTCGTAGCCAGTAGGATTCTTAGAATACAAAACAATGATTTTTATAAATAAAAGATATAACTTAATTCTTAATGTCGGGACTTTTGTAAAACATCGCGGGACAAATTGTGAAAAATTGGAACTGTTTTGCCAAGACCAGGACATCTGGTCACCTTAGCTTAGATACTATTCCTTTGGTTGTAAATGTGAAACATTTGAAGTTCGTCCCGTGATTTAGAAATCAAATACAATTTCTTCTTCTTCCCAATTGATGGCATGAGCACGGTTTGTGGGTGAGCCAATGTCATGTGTAGATGTACAAAATAAAAGGATACAAATTCTTAAAAAATTGTCTGCGTGGTCAATTCGTCCGCCACGTTTCAAGTAAAAAACAAAAGTCCCAAAAACAATTTAAAAGAATATTTTCGTTTTTGACATTTGACATTGACAACTACCAATTTCTGATTGCAACTATAATATTTTACGAACTTTAGCGGGAATCTGGGCGTAAAGGTCGCACTGTCTCTGTGAAATTAATTTTTTTGTGCATAATGCGGTTGAATGTATGATGTGAGTGTATCACGCAGTAAATTAGTACGATTGTAGAATTCTAGCGGGAAAACCACTGTCCTAAGTTCAGATTGCTCCAAAATTGTAGTTAAGTCGTACAACGTTACTTGGTGATCCTTTGTGATAGTTACACTACTTACCGGTAATTGCGCGAGAACTTTTCTTACTTTGATTATCTACAATTTACAATGCCAAGGAGATGACGACCTGGCTTACCGCAATCAAATGTGCGAAAAGATATCTCCCGTTCTTACCGCATTGATGACTAGCGAGAGAGAAAAAATTAAAATAGTCGTATTGGTATGATAGAATTGAGTTCTATAGTGAGTGAAAATTAAGTGGATTGGCTTAAAATGCAACGAGTCCGTGCGCATGTGACACAACAATGTGCATTTAAAAATACACATCGAGCATTTTGCGATTTTTTTTTACTTAAGTAGAAACATTTTGAAATTATTATCCAGGTTATTTTATTGATTACGAGGCGATACGAAGTTTGCAGGTTCAGCTAGTGTTGAATAAATTCATACATTGTGTATAAAGCTGCAACATGTCAAGAAGTAATAGCGCATTAATAACATTAAAATTAATCTGTTATAGAAACTAAAACCATTTTGAAACTGAAACCGTTTCAAATGTAAAATAGTTTTATAACAAAGTTTTAATACTTTGAAACTTTGTTTCGAAAACAGGAACGAGATTCCGAGAAGTTATAAATTCAATAAGCAAACAGCGGCTTCATTTCCAAAATAATGTTGCCATCGAAATCTAATATGAAAATTAAAATGTTACGACTCAAATGTTTAAATTATTGCTATATACACTCCCGGACACATCTATCGGCCCACCTAGTGTTTAAAGTTTTAACGGAGCCTAGCTAAAAATAAATGTTAGGTGGAGCAATAAAAGATATAACCGATATAAAGATATATTAGTAAACCCCTATGTAGGTTTCTTTTTTTATTTTTTTTGTTATTTCGAATCGATATGGCCGGCAGAAGTTTTACAACTTGGGCGACAATTTCAGGCAGAGTATCCATATTTTTTGGTCAAAACTGACTCTAAGTTTAGATTTGCCTTTTTAAGGAACCAATAATCGGACACATCAAAAAAAAAAATTCCAACTTGTGCGAAATAAAAAAGTTTTCTCCATTCCTGGGTCGTTGAAAACAATGAACAGACTCGAATTTTCGTTTTTTTTTCATAATCCTGAATTTGAAATTTAAAAAAAAACATACATAAAGGTTGACCAAAAAATCAGCTTTAAAACTGCATTAAAACTTATTGCTCCACCTAACATTTATTTTAAACAAGGCACCGTTAAAACTTTTAAACACTAAGTGGGCCGATAGATGTGTCCGGGAGTGTATATTATGATTCTTTTTGGTGTTTATGGTTTTTATTCGTGGTTAATTTATATGTGCGAAAATGTATTTTTCCAGCGGCAAATAGCAGTGTGAAAAATATTACCGCATTCCGGTTAGAGGGGCGTTGTAGCTACTGATATTACTGGAGTAAAGATACGTATGCATATCATAATCACTATTTAATACTAACTGCGTATTACTAATATTGTTATAGATTTAATGGCTGGAGGTTTCTTCGTATAACGTAAATGATTGATCCTTCATTGTAAACTTATTCCGTCCAAAATTTGTTTTGTTGTTCGGCCCATAGTCCTATTGATTCATTTTTTTCAATTATTAATTTTTACTACTTACCTAAATAATTTTTATAGGTTTTTTTTTAACAATAAACAGTATATGAAAGGAAACAATACAGGATAAGCTAAACAAGCCTGCGGATATTATGTCACAAGTCAGCTAATTCATTATATAGATCATGCAGTTAATTTATTACAGAGAGCATATAGTCAGTTTCGCTGCCTATTTAGATGATAGATGTTTAGTGAGCCATGTTTCGGTTCCATGCATCATCACTTACTTAGGTACCCGCCCCTAGGTACAAGGGACGGTAAAATGTTATGTAGTCCTTCGACCGCTGCATAACCGCGATGGATTTGATTGACCTCCTTTCGGAAGTCGAAGTAATTTGACTAGATAATTTATCAATATTCCAACTTCACAAAAGTGGGTGCGACATGGGAATTAGACATGATTTATCCGTGTTAATTTGAATTAAAAAATTAACATGTCCTGTCTAACTATTTATCAAGATAATCCATATAGGTAATTATATTTCACCCAAGTCCTCTAAAATGGCTATGATAATGGTAATGATGAAATCGGAGGTACTTGTACTCGCGGGCCCAATGCGGGTTAATGGGAAGTACCTAGCTTGTTGATCAGCAGGGTGCACCGCTACTGAGTTATTGATAGCTTTGTTCGAATCTACCTGGTCATTAATCTGTGCAAAACAAATGTAATCTAAGTAATCTGTTTGTCAAATCGAAGTAATGCCAACGAAGCAACGTTCGATTACGCAAAAGGAAGAAAAACGAGCCGGGGCTTTCTGCTTAGGCAACGGCAACGGCGGCGGGTTTGAACTCACCTTACAGTCCGATGAAGTGTAAGGCGAGTTGAAGTTGAGCCGAGTGTTCATTGGGCGACGAATGGTTCGCTGACGCACTTGTTCAAGAGCTCATTACGCGTCGCACTGTTGATTAGTCGCTACTTCTCCGCCGCTTTGATTGGCATCCGTCCGGAAAAGTTGCGGCACACCGCTCCAGGATTGCAATCCCGACGGGCGCACGAGCGTTTTCGATACAGATTCAATCATCAAGCATCAAGGTATTTATATTAATAATAATATAAACTGATTGGTCGGCGTTAGGCGTTAAATGTTAATCGAAATTTATAAACTAAGTAATTAACATAAAACTTGCATCGGACTCTCATGCCTCAATATTAGTAATGGGTTTTCAAATATATAAAACGTACGAAAATCCAGAATTATTGTTTCATTTATAATTAAATATGATTTTTTATATAAAGCAGTGATAAAATAAGTTAAAAATTTAACGTTCTTTTGTATAAATTATATTAGTAACGTGTTTATATAGAGTCAGATTGATTTTAATTAAATGTAGGACCTCTACGGTCGCCGCTACGATCCGGCGCTACCGCTTACGGACCTCTCTTTCTGTTTTAGTATTCTTTGTTATCAATGTTCATTTGTAAATATTACTGTAATTAAGTTAGAGTACATTTAAAATTTTTTACATAACTGATAACATATTTAAAACATAAATATTATGCAGTTAGTAAAGTATCTTTATCTATAATTAATTTCTGTTATATGTTCAATACATATGTAAAATGTATTTAAACATTGCTTGAGATTTTTCCTTAAATTGTAAATTTTTAAAATTTTGAAAATTTTTAAGTACTAACATTTGATATTTAACCCGATAATTTTTTAAACTTTTGACTGGCCGATTAAAATAGTTGTTTTTGAAAGAATACACCGACAATTTACATCATAGTAACAAGGTTTAATCCGTGTAGTTAGATTTTAAGTTTCACTATAAAATAGTTACTGAAAAATTGTATGTAGAAAGTAAGAAATAAAAATATATATTTCTACATATGTACATGTTTGTGCGCCTGTTATCATTATATTATTCTTTTCTTTTTTCTTGAAATTTCCTGATGATTTTTTTTAACTTCTATGCGCACATTTTTTTCAACAAAGTAAAATTTTATGTCATAATTAAATAATAATTTAGGCGTCAAATACAATAGAATAGCCTTTTTTTAACGCCGGTTAACATTGCCGCGTATTTTTTTATAAATTCGCAATCCGGTAACATTATTATTATGTCGTGAACTAGATTTTAAACCTACATAAAGTAGGTTTCTACTTCGCAGTGTATCTTGAAAAAAAGATTCAGCACACGTGAAGCAATAGAGTAGAATGCTGATTATTCATAAAATCGTATCACATACATCGCGCGTCAAAGAAAGCGGCTCTACTTTATTATTTTGTATACTTGCGAACTTTACCAAGAACTGATGATGAAATTGTTTACGCAACTGAACGTAGGTACCTTCCAAATTTTTACTTAACACAGCAGTTAAGTAGAGACATTTGAGTAGCACTCTTTTTTTTTATGTATTCGCTTGTTGCGATAGTTTTATTAACCCAGTATTAATGAAATCCTATGGGTCTGTTTCAGTACATCTTCTTCTAAGTCATATTTTCTCATGACCAAGGGTCGTGGTCATCATGGGTAATGAAACACATGACGACTCTCTTGTCAGTTATAATGGAGTGGTTGGCCATTGCCTTCTCCACCTCACATACTAGTGCGAGCACGGATGGTCATGACATAGATATGCAGGTTTCCTCACGATGTTCTCCTTCACCGTCAAAGCGCGTGATATTAGTTGGTGTTATACTAACTGCACATAAATTGTATAATTGATCGGTGCAGGCCGGATCCGAACCCGGTACCTCCGAAGTGAAAGGCGGGCGTTCAAACCACTAGACTATCACGGCTTATTTTAAGTACACAAACATTTCGAGAATCACGACTCTTAAAGTTGTTTCTAAGTAAGCAAAAATTTCAATACGGTTTCCTCAAAATTAATTAAACCTCTCAGTTAAAAGAAAGAGTTATAAAAACTTTGGCAATAATTTTCTATGGATTGATTCGAAGCTGACTGCTCCGGGCTTTTACTACGCAGCAGTACTCGATTAGACGGTAAACTGTCCGTTGGTTTATACTTGACTTTATCAATTTTTAATAATATCTCAATAATTTAGATTTTTAAATTTTCATTTTATTATATTTTTTTAATTTGTTTAACTGTCGCACAGGCTGTCTAAACATTTGAACTTTGACGAACACGAGCAGTAGCTATTACCGTGCTGTTGAAAATATGAAACTGAATAGCTGCGTCATGATCTCCCGCGACGACGATTCTAATAGCAGGTGAGTTCATTGTTTTAGGGTATGAGTGCCTAGGACCTGCCTGTCCGACATCAAACGGCTGTGTGCGAACTTTATCGTATTCCGATTTGAAGGGTATTACCCTTAGCCTATACCCTAGCTACAACTAGTGAAACTATTAGATATGTTATGATTTAAAGCGACAAGCACAATTTGTAGCAGAGTACACCGTCCTGTTTAGCGTTAACATGTTTAAAGGCAGGCGTACCGATTACCACTAGGTTAGTCCTGTTTGTCTCGTCTAAAGAAAAAGTCAAACCATACTTTAAATCCCATCAACATATCGAACATATTTACCCATATATATTTATTTGGGAGTTGTCGAGTGTTTCAATGAAAACATGATGACCACGACCCTCAGTCATGAGGAAATACGACTTAGAAGAAGATTTATTCGTAATACCTTATCATTAGTATTAGACTCGGATACGGACGTCCCTAGTTTGACTCTGTGAACTCATAGGAATTTAGTTAATTGAAAGATTTTTTTAAACTAATCCGGTTAGCTAATAACTGAATATTGATCCTGTATTAAATTTTAAGGAAAATTTTCAGTTAAGGCTTTACATCCTTGCGATGGGCACGGAAGCTTTCAGAAGAATTTAACCACAAAAGAATTAATAGTTGTATAGTGTTCACTGTAAATTGTCATTAAGTCATTTAAATGATTTAATAATTCAAACCATTAGGTAACAAACTATAAATAAATAATAAGGATATCAATTACGAAATAAAAATCTATGTTTATAAAACTTTGTTATGATTAGTCGAGTTCGCGTGTGTTCTATGTAGGTTAATCATAGACAAATTATGATGCATTATGCAAGACGAGATGATCATAATATCCAGTAACAACTTGCGAATGGAAACTTTGTGACCAAACCCATGTATGGCTCCTCGGTCTTCTACTTTCAATGACAATACAAAATTTTCCAAAGCCCGCACTCGTTTGCATGAAAGCACATATTTAGTTTGACTTTACATGTAAGTACATAATATGCAGTTTTAGGTTTTGAAAGTTACCGTTCCGTTAAACATCTAGTAGATTATATCTAGTTTTATTATATTTCAAAACAACGAAGTTATATTTACACCACTGCTTAACAATCAACTCCTCAAAATCGTTTTCTAATGTTTCAATTGATTTTAATTGTTATAAGCGTATCATTTACTATCAGGTGAACATAAAACTCCCCCATCGCTTTGTCGTATAATATAGTGTACTGAGAATTAATACTATAACTAACATAGTTCAATACCATTAATACAATATTTTTACAAAATAAACGACTAAATGTCAATGCAGATATAAATTTAATACTAAAAATTTACTTAAAAAAAACTATTCACGCTTACCCCATTCAAACTTCATGTTTTCACTTTATATTACTATAAAATATAAACGCTAAGATAAACCCAAGTACTTTTTTTTTTATTAATAACATGAAATTAAAAACTTTTGGGGAGTTTAAAACAGTTTTCATTATAATCTTCTAATATATAAAATTCATTTGTCACAATGTTCGTTCGCATACTCCTCCGAAACGGCTTTACCGATTCTTATGAAATTTTTTATGCATTTTCAGTAGGTCTGGGAATCGGCTACTATTTTTCAAACCCCAAAGTGATAAGGGGTCCATACCAAAAAACATTTTTTTATTTTTTGGATATTTTTTTTATTTAATTTTTTAATTATGTGGCATTAAAAAGTATATACAACCCTAAATTTTCACTTTTCGATCACCAGCACCTGCTTTTTAATAGTCATTTTAATGATTTTATAATTTTTTATCCTCCATGATAACATCAATTATACATAGAAATCAATTATATATTTATCAATTATATACATAGCCACGTATCAAATCGCGTGGCCATAAACTCAAAAAAAAACTTCCATTATTATCACTTGGTATGTGATCCCCTCCACGTGTGTACCGGTGTCACCTCTCATCAGTACACAGCACGGAGTGGGGATCACAACGAATTCTATTTCTCTCAAACATTATGCCTTCTCTCACTCCCTCTACATATAAATATATTCTCAAGTAACTTTATTATTTATTTATTAATAACTAATATTATTCAATATAATTTATTATTAATCTATAATATAAAAATGAATCGCAAACTGTATTGGTAAGCGCATCACTCTACAACGCCTGGACTAATTTATCCAATACTTTTTTTAAATGTTGTAGTCCAAGGATGGTTTTTACGGTGACAAAAATTCTAATAATCGCCTGGAAACACACGCAACAAAAACAGCGCTTTTCTTTTTCATGTACAAACGCTTTCTAACTAAAATTCTATTTGAACTTTACTACTATTCAATAAAGTTCATATTAAATTATAAGCCTTCACTGCTGTCTAAGCAATGTAGGTGTCCACCCCGAGATGTAGCTTCACCAAGGCTTCGCGATGTCGGTACAATGGTTGTGTGCTAAAGCGTTCCCGTGGTTCCGGCCAAAAGCGTTCGAGTGAGACACCGTGGGGTTTTAGCTGGTAAGAGTCCGGCATAACACTTCTATTACCCCCGTAACAGAAGGGTATCAATGCAGGATTTCCCCACAAAAAAAGCAATGTAGGTGTATTCCTAACACTAAAGAGTCAATTTGCACTTTACTACAGCCGCACAAAGTACAAATTAAATCATATCTATTAAAATTTAGTGCGTGAGCGCGTTGGAGGATTTAATGCCACGTGCCGAAACTAAAACGAATGAAATAATAACATAAATAGTCACAAAATAAAAGAGCTAAAGATCATTACTACTGATTTTCAATTTGGTCAGTTTCGCGATATTATTTCTTTTGTTTTAGTTTCGGCGCGCGACATAAAATGCATTCGTTTTCACGTCAATACATCAGTCAAGCGCAAACCGCGTTACTATCTGGCGGACCTGACACACTTCATTCTGACAAAAAGATTTGGAATGTGGCAGTTATTTGTTCCTAAAAATAATAATAGTAAATATAACTTTAATTATAACTTTGGCCACTCTTCTGGGACCCCCTAGTTTTTAAATATTACTTATTAGATGAATATATATAAAGCTGAACCCCACACACCGCCCTATCACCAGGGTGACGGTTCTGTTCTGGAGATTTTTTGCCCCGACTATAAAATAGGTAGGAACAAAACACTATTTCAATTTTTTTTGACAGAACGAAGTCTGTCGGGTCCGCTAGTATTATATATATAGAAAGAATTACCTTTAACAAAATACTAGCCGCAGTCATTTCGGTTGTATTGATAATGTTCGTAACGAATCACAAGGTATCGGGCACCGACAGTTAAATGAAAGGATAATGTTCGGCACCGCTTTTATATCCGGCGTTATCACAATCCGTGACAACTGTCGTTGTTTTATATAAAAAAATTGTTAATCTGCGAGCCGAAGATAAAATTATGGAATGGACCTTTATATTTTACACCGGTTTTCTTTTGTTCTACGATACAAAATCTGATGGGATGATATACACTGTAATATGTTCAATACGTCATGAGACGTTGGATATTAAGTATCGTTACCCCAGTAATTTTCAAATCATAACACAGTAATGTTTGTCGGTAGAAATAGGTCGTACGTTAGTAGATACAGCAAGTGCATTAGCAATGGATTATGTAGTATATAGTTTTGGATGATACATAATGAAGACAATTATGATGTAATCTTTTTTAATTCAATGTATATGCTGAAATAAATTCCTGTAAATATAGTTTTCTTTATAATATATACTACAGGCGCCCTCCTTTCACTCCACTTATATTACTATCGAATTTTTAACTCTTTCTTCTAATACGCTCTTAACTTTCTTCTCTCTTCTAATGAAATTATATTCACACATATTTATGTATCTATTCCTTTACGTTAGCTCTGAACCCTGAGTGTCCAATGAAGCTGTATAAGTCTTAAAAAAGACTAAAATTTTAAATTCATAGTCTGGTCCAGTTCCGACTTTTCTTCTGTTTGGGATGAGATTACTCCAATAAAAAATCGAATAGACAATTCTGAAAATATTTAACATATTTTCAGAATACAAATAAATAAATAAATAAATAAATAAACATGAAAAATAGAAACCAAAAAACTATAATATTTGTAATTTATTCAATTAAATACAATTTTGAGCTGTTTGAATACAGAATTTTTAAATGTAAAAACTATAAGGGAAAACATTACTTTTAGTTTTTTTTTTCACTTGTGGTAATGTCCGCATAAAATCAACGCAAAGGTAAACTCAATTGCCCAAATTAACAGATATTTTTAACAACAACTAGATAATCGGACGTTATTAGCGGCGTACTCTGATTGTCCGGAATAATATCTCGATGAACTTTACGAAATTAAATTAATCCCAGCCGTGATTAACTTAATGAAATAAAAAAAAATGTCGCCGTTTCTGGTATTGACGTCAGCGTAGACCCTTCATTCTTGCTCTTAACGAAGTAATTCATTAGTAAAAGGGAAATCAAAAAAACATTTTTGTTCTGATTCATAAATACTCGCATAGTACATTTTTGTTAAGACGGCGCCGAGTTTACTACCGCGCCTTGTAAAGTTTTACGTTTACGCAAATTAAATTGTTTCAAGAAAAATACTGAATGTGTCTAATTTATTAAGACTATAAATAGTATTTCTAATTATTTGATATACGAACAGATAGACGTGTTAATAAATCTACTTTTCAATTGTCAATACCCCGTTGCAGTAATACTGGAATTATTAATGTATTAGAAATCTGATTTAAAATTTGCTATTTTGCTGAAAGTTTAACAGAAGTAAATGCCTAATAAAAATTTGGGCATAATCCGAAAAAAAATTAAGTAGTTGTTGCTATGTAGGCTAAGTAGAAATCACAGCTCTTGATGGCAGATCAAGCATTAGTGTGCAAACCTTATCCTTGGCAAAAGCGCTTCAACTTCCATCACCACGTTATCACGTAACGTCATGTGATATTTAATTAAAGTATTGTCAATATAGTTAAAACGACAAAAATAATTTTATGTAAATGTAAATCTATGAACAGGGACAACGATACGCTGAATCTTTACCGAAAGATATTTTTCTTAATTCGATGAAGAGACGGGACGGTAGGAACGTTCACGTGGTGGTAAGTGTAAGCTCATTACAATAAAGAGCTAGTTATGATTATTAACTGCACTACATCGCCTTGATACAAAAAGTGTCGAGTCTCGTTACACCATTAATTTCGCTAGCTTTCAAATCGGTACATAGTAATATTTGCACACTACATTTCAGCGGCAGAAACCGCAACTATATGCAAATAAAATAAATACATTGCTTGATTTTCAGCACGGAAAACTTGTTGCCTGAACCAAGTGTAAGCGATAAGTTCCGGCAGGTACGTAGGACATGTCCTAATCCATTGTTCAGTGTTTAAAAATATTAATCATTAATGTTTTACTTTCGCAGTTGAAAACTAACACATTAACAAATTATAATATATTTATAATATTATCAGGTGACAATTAAACATATACGTTAGCTTCATATTTAATTTCTCGTTATTTGCATGCAACTAAAATGTGTAATTTTGAAAATTTCAAATGAGTGTGTTATGTGAAAAATGTTTTTTTTTTTATATTTTAAGCAAATTTTGTAAAATGTCTGGTTGATGAACAATTACAATATTTCGAGAATACTAACGAAATCTTTATGGTTGTTAAGTTATAGTTTTCTTGTGTATTAGCATATGATTTTTAATATGAAATCTTTTTAGTTTTGGAAAAGAATATAAAGTCATCATTCCCCGTACAAAGATAAAATATTAAAGATAGGTGCCCGTATTTTGGCCTTTGTTTAGAAAATATTATAAAACAAATTTGATACGAAAAATATAATGACGTAATGTTGAGTGAATAATATATCTTTCTATATACCTTGGAAGTATATTAAGCAAGATGATTATAAATAAATAGAAAAGTCGTCCTGTAAACAAACACATGTTTATAAATAGAAAGCAATATGTACTTTTAATTCCGTAACATTCAAGTTACCGTTAACCTTAAATACAACTGAAATACAGACATATCTATTTGAGAAATAGACATAAGTAAAAAAAAACTCAATATTAACATTTACACAGAAAATTTCATAAACATCTTTTGACACTTAGTGCCATTTGGGGATGATCTGCTAAATATATCTACTTCACCTAATGTCGACTTTGCCCTCTAAAGCTGGAACGTGAACGAGCACATTCATTGCTTGAATTACAAATTTTATTTTAATAGTAACATCTGAAAGTATTTGGAAAGGCGAGTTAGTTTTGAGTTATACTTAAGATTGAGTTTATATTCGAAGAATAAAAACAATTCTACTTATATATAAAAAGTAGTCTTTTAAAAGTTAATACACCGTTCGTTCTCGCGATGAAATACTTGCGAGTTAAATCCTCGTCTGGAAAAGTGGCGGATGCCGTTCATCTACTAGAAAACGATCGCACTGTTTATGAGGATGCAAAAGCATCCGTTATTTCCGCTCGTGTCGAATCGGAGATCGAGAGGAGGTGGGTGATGTCCTAGTCGCTAGAGTAATGTTGTTACACCGAAGGATATAAGCACGCAACACATATAATTTCTGTCAAGTTGCTCGAACTAAAGTAAAATATTTAATACATAAATAAAGACCATAAATTAAAATATCGTTAGTTCCGTGTGAGGCCTTTTTTCATGTAAGAAAGTGTTTTTTCATCAAACATGATCAAGATCATTGAAAATGTAAAATTAAGAGCAGTGACTGTGTAAATACAGAAATGTAGTTATTTCGCGTGCCCCTTTTTTCTTCAATGAAACAACAAAACAGCGAATGACAAAACAGAATGTTCACATAACAATTTATTTATATGTAAAAAAGAACAAAATTGCGCTGGTAGCTTTGAAGCATTAGTCTAGTCTCCTTACTTAATTGATATCACTATTTACAGCGTACTTTAATCGGGAACACCATATTATTTGGTTTAGTACGGTTGTGGTGTGTATATAGTGGTCTTTGGAAACAGCAATCAACCAATATTAAAAAGACTTTCTGCAAGTAAAACTAATATATTTAATCAAAAGTGGATTTATTAACGCTTTATCCCACAACCTTTCCTTTAATTCCGGACCTTTTTGCTTTGTCGTGTATTATCGGTGCTTATACTCATAGCAGCTTTGTTTTAAGGTAATGGGTGTTTTTTCTTGAACTGTTCTGTTTAGAATACTCTAACAAGTCAAAAGGAAATTGATCGAAATGAAATGGCGCACATGAAAAACTGGTCTTGGTTAATGATCAAAATCGGTCCACTCGCTAAGGAGCTACAATGCAACACACACAAATATGCGTTAAAACTACTTTAACGCTCTTTTTACGTCAATTAAAAATTCATTTTGGAAAAGGATATTTATTAATGCTTTAACTTTTCACAATATAGATAACACTAGGTATATGCGACAACAACGAAATCTTACACAAGGTTTGAGTAAAATAATATAAGTGCTAATAAACTTTTTGCTGATTGGCCATTGAGGAAATGTTAAAATAATATTTCTTTCATAATTTGCCAAAGTTTAAATGTTTATAAATTAATCGGAAATAAATTATTAGACGCTGCAAACTTGCGGGCGCAAAATATCGGCGTTTTCGACGTACATTAGAGCTGCATGCTCAACAAGACCTGCGGCAGCTGCTGGCGTTTCGGCGAATAATTCATCCACTCGCAATATGGCGGTCACTACAACCGCATCCAATCCGTGGCCTATAACCGCAGAGGGATATGAGTTATTGGACGCGATCGGTAAGTAGTGTTACATTTAAATTGTGTGAATTTAAATAATACACCGTATTTATTCCATACAAAACCGTTTAAAATTTTCGTCCTGTCAAAATTTGAACTGTTGTGTCAGTCTCATAAATTTATTCCAAATTAATTTATTCGTAAAATTAGCAAATTGGTTACCTAGAACCATAAATATAAATTTAAGAAAATTTTCGATAATTTTTTTTTATAAAATCTTTTATTTGTCAACTTGTCAGTTTGTCTACATTTCTTGTTGACATTGACTTAGTAAACAAATCAAGATACGAAGACGAGAGGTTGATGAAACTTTAATTGAAAATTTTGCTATCCTATGTATTTAAATTAGTTTCTATTTATTATTATTATCATTCAAAATGCAATAATGGAAGGTTCTCCGTAAGGTGCGCCGACGGTCTAGTGATGGTCGCGGGAGCCCGTTCTTTTCAGGCAGCGTAGAACGGATCGATTTAGACAACCTTTAGAACGTCATGTCCAGTAACAGACATCTACAGGCTAATGATAATAATGATTATTCAAAAAGTGCTTATAAAACATTATGAATTACTCAATGTGATATATCTTTTCTATTCATTGACTTTGTTATTATTTAAATATTTACTATTGATTTTGATTAACAGTCTATTTTTTTAAAACTAATTTGTTTTATTTTTTGCAAGGTGTTGGTGCCACTGCAGTGGTTTATAGAGCAATATGTAAGCCGAGAAGTGAAAAATGCGCAATAAAAAGGATCAATTTGGAAAAATGGAATACATCTATGGAGGAAAGGCTAAAGGAAATCCAGGTATTAGTAAAGTTTTTCATGCCTCTTGTTATGTGTAGCATTTTTTGTGTTTTTTTTTTAATACTATTAGGTGCCTATATTTACATAATAATAAAAAGTTCTTTATGTTTAAAAAAATCAATACTATGACCTTTCTATACATTCCACAAACAGAATTTAAATTTAGTTTTATTTTATATTAACTGTAAGTACTCAAATATCATATGTTCCTTAAAAGTATATTAGATGTTAATTCATTAAAGAAAATAATTGATAATTCTTTATTACAGGCGATGTCCAGTTGCAACCACGAGAATGTTGTCACTTACCACACAAGCTTTGTGGTTAACGATGAGCTGTGGCTTGTATTAAATCTTCTTGAAGGTATAGTGTATACATACTTTAAATAATTAACTGTTTGTCGATTCTCATCCATCAAAGCCTTTTTACTGTTCTGGTTATACTACAGGCTGAAGTATTGTTTCATTCAATATTTTACTTGTTGCTTTCAGGTGGAAGTCTACTGGATGTGATTAAACATAAAATGAAAGTTTCAAATTGCTGCCATGGAGTGCTTGATGAGGGGACCATTGCAACAGTCCTCCGTGAAGTTTTGAAGGGGCTCGATTACATTCATACCAAAGGACAAATACACAGGTCTGTACCTATTATAAATAAAATGAGGCTAAACCTGTTCTTGTAAAACGAACATGTAAAATGAACTGTGCACAAATCTATTTTTAATATTACAATTCAAAGGAATTTATATTGGTACAATTAAAATATGCTGAATAGTAGATTCCTTATTCATAACAAAACAAAGTATTTTGTGTGTCCTGTTTAAATTTGATGTCTTGTGTGTTTAGATTTGATGTCAGTAAATAAATAATTATTGTTGGTTAAAATTGTTTTCATAAATGTTGCTTTAGGAAAAGAGAACAGGTTGCATTTTTTTGTGACATTCTTTGAAACCTGTTCCTAGTTACATAGGTGTAATATTACTTGTAAAACAATACAAGGTTGCAAAAATGTAACAGTGTTAAATGAAGGCGACATTTAAAAATTCCAACTTGAAGCTATAGTCATGCGAATAAAATGATAGTCATCTTGTCAGTAATGGCCAACCACATGCTTTATTGCATATGGTCCTGTGCCACATAATTCGGCCACATTATAATTATGTTTCCCAATACTTGAATGAAAGGGACAAATAGTGTGTGGTTATTGTTTGTTGGTTTTAAAACGTTAGCATAATCTGTAATTAGTTTCATTGACGCGTTGATATGTCGCATGCATTATAATGTTGCCCTTCTATATATCAACTGTTTACTATGAGACGAATTTGAATTGGTCGATATTTAAACATCGTAGACGATGCTATTTTTAAACACGGTTTCTTTTAAGATATATAAATTAATCAGAAAAAAGACAGCTTAAAGTTAGAAAAAAAATAATTCTAGTCTGTTTCACATAGGTATATTGCAGGATGCTAAGCATATATTATCAAAACACGTTGCTTGCTCTTCTTTTTTGGCATGAATATTCTTTGAATTGTTTTTTTTTTTGTCTGACATTATTGCTTTAATGTCTGTGGCTAATATTACACTGCATGCTGTTGTTTATGTGTTAGCGAATGGGATTATAAAATTTACATCGATTACTTTTTTTTTATTAATTGCTAATAGCGATTTCATATGTGTACGTATTATAAAAAATTGAGAAATGCAAATGATGATTTTCTCCTTTTTCATAATGTAAAAACTTAGCGTTTATAGCTTCCCAGGCAGAATTTTTAGAGATATTATAAAAATAATCTATTGATTGCTTGTAAATAAAATACGTTCAACACCATAATGTCGATAACTCATGTAGCGTAAATATTAGAATTTTGGATGGTATTGTTTGTTCATGTTTTAACCAATGTCGTTTTTTTTACTGATGCTTTAAACACTATTTTACTTCTTCTTATTTTACAATAAAAAACTTTCACAGAAAAAAGGTAATCCCTGTAATGATACATAAGTGTTATAAATGTAAATACTCCCGCGCACAAAACGAAAAATTTACATTTTCTGTATAGGTATAGAAAACTTTTCTAAGTACTAAAATTTTACGGGTAGCATGAAAAATATTTTTTTTACAGAGATATTAAAGCTGGCAACATTTTACTTGGTAAAGACGGCATAATCCAGATTGGGGACTTTGGAGTGGCCGCTTTTCTGTCAACTGACAGGGACCTCTCCAGGCAGAATGTCAGACACACTTTCGTTGGAACACCTTGCTGGATGGCGCCTGAAGTGATAGAACAAGTATAAACATTAATTCTTTTATGTAACATTAAGTTTTATAGTCTTCTCTATGATATTCAAAAGTTTCAATATTTACAGGAAAACGGCTACGACTTCAAAGCTGACATCTGGTCATTCGGAATAACAGCTCTAGAGTTGGCGACTGGTAATGCGCCTTACCACAAATACCCACCGATGAAGGTGCTGATGCTGACCCTGCAAAACGAACCACCAAACTTAGATACTGGTGAGCAAACGCCATATATGTACTTTTATAACTATAGCTACTTAACGTTATGAATCATCGCAGCAATTATACACATTTGTCTCATTTTAATTGTAAACTAAAATTTCACTGCTTCTGCGGCACAGTGGCTAAGCACTTGCCTTGTTAAACGGGAGTGCCCCGGTTCGATGCCGTAGCCAAATGGTATGGAGTTGTTGGATGGAAAGGTTATTGCGGACCCGCTTACTCTATCTTTTATTCATAGATTTTCTGACTATTCAAATAACAAAAAAAAACGTTTTTTCAAGGTGCCGACGAAGACCAGTATAAAATTTACGGAAAAAGTTTCCGCAAGTTAATTAGCGATTGCCTGCAAAAGGACCCGTTAAAGAGACCTACAGCTGCCGAACTGCTTAAGAACCCATTCTTTAAGAAAGCCAAGGATAGGAAGTATCTCATACAAACTTTAGTCGCTATGGGTCCAAGTATGGAAACAAGGATTAATAAGGTAAGCAACTTAAGATATACATATGCAACTTACATATACTTTTATACTTAGTCACAAACACCTTGATCAGTGACAGATATTTGCCATCGAGAGGAATGTTATGTGTATTTCTAATGAGTATTTCATTACAAACATAAGTTTTATCACTTAATATCAGTTTAGTAATCGTTATTGTTTCATAAAAAACGAAGACAAGGCGAGCAGTGTAAAGTTAGTGTGGTAAATGATACACCTGATCATAATATGTTGCTAATTATGATTATGTACACCACACCGCATTCTGCTCGTCGCCTTGTTACATCTGGACAGCACGTCGAGTGAGATCTTTCACTAGGTTAAGACTTCCGTCAGAAACACTTCTTTTTATGAACAGGCCAGCAAAAAAACGTGGATGTCATCGGGTCCACCGGGCGCGGCGGGTCCGACGGGCGCGGCGGGTCCGTCAGGCGTGTTGTGTGAGCCCGGCCAGCTGCACCGCACTCTAAGTGGGGAGTGGGAGTGGAGCGATGACGAAGACCTAGACTCGGATGATGAGGACCATACAAATAAACCGATGAACGTATTGCACGATGCGGACTTGAGCGACGTCGAAACCGAAGTACCTATACAAATTAAATTATTTTGGCAAAATCTATGAAATTTGTAAGATTTACGTTGTAATAGGAGTTCAGTAGTGTTATTTTTTTACGCTTTAAATAACGTTAGAGCTCTTTTTATACGGTGTTTAGTGACATTGAAGAGTGGTCGCCTAAAATACTTATACATAAGCTAACACAAAATAATACTGATATGGTAGCAGATTTACAATACAGAGCCTATCCGGGCAAGTTCGAAAATAGCCATGCCATCAACAAAAGTCTCGAAAAACTCGTGGCTTCGGTATCGAACCATAGACAACCGTGTTACTAGTAGCAGTTTCCATAAGTGTTTTAACAATACTTGTTTGTAATCCGTAAATGTTTACCACCAATAAAAAAGTGATGATAAATAATGAAATTATATTATAACTCCAGGAGTCTCCAGCAGTTGAGGAGGAGCAGCCTGTGGAACCTCCCGCACCCAAGGTCTTCAACTTAGTACTTAGACTGCGGTTAGTAAAACACTTTACTAAACAACACACGTCAACAGATTTCTTATTGATGAAAAGACACAACGGCGGTAGGCCAGCACATTCGTATTATTATTGGTAGGTCCTCTACTGCCGGGGTCCATCTACTTTTGTACCACCGCAGCGTCTCTTTCTGCTGTAAATGAATTCTGTGTAAAAATTACTTTTAGTTTGAAGGGTGCTGTGGCTAATGTTGACAACTTTTGTACCAAATTGTTGAGCACATCTCGTATATCTTTTTTACTAGCCCTACATTGTTGTAAGCGAACACATCACTTACCATCAGGTGAACGTCGGTGTCGTCGAATAAAACGGTGAACGTTTAATACACGACTATTCCCTATATCTTCACAGGAATTCCCGCCGAGAATTGAACGACATCTGCTTCGATTTTTTGTCCGGAAAGGACACAGCCGAGGGCATCGCCACGGAACTCGTCGGTGCCGGGCTTGTGGACCCAAAAGACCACGTGCCGATTTCCGTGAACCTCGCGAAGCTCCTGGAAGTTTATCATCCGCAATCTAAAGTCATTACATTCCATTTGGTACGTCCTTATTACGTATTTTAATTGTGCGAAGATATGAAGGGGTGGGGGGTGCATTTGAGAGTTGTAATAGTGAGGGGTAGGGATTTAAGTGGATACCTATAACAATGTAGCCGTACTTAAGATGTTTCCATAGCAAGGTCTCTCCGTGGCGCGTCTATTAACCCTATGCTATGTAATGCTGGTTCCTGTTTCGATTCAAAGGCCGCATGTGGTTTAGCCCGTGATGAAGTTTTTCAAACCTTCCTGAATAGCCTCCACTCTCCTTAAATGTAGATGCTGCGCGCGGTGTGGATTGCTTTTATCAAACTTTATAATACAGTTTATTATCAATACTTTTGAATAGACTAAAAAATTGCATTGCCTAATTGCTCGCTAATTTTATCGAATTCTTTTTCAATGTCTTAATACTATGCGTTATTATATAATTGTGAATGTAAGTAAAATTAACCAAATTGGCTGTTTGCGAGTAGCATTTCTTGAATATGGATGAATTTTGGTATTTTTTTAGAAGGTTAATTTGAATTAGCTAATTGTTTTGGATGTTACAATTAAATTGTTCCTTGTATTCTGCATAAACGAGTTTTTGACACGCGATATTGTACAAAAGTAAAGTGTGTATATACAGTTACATTATAGTTATTTCTCTTTACAGAACTCCAGCGGACCCAACGACACGTTTGACGATAAAACACTTATTGGTTTTGCACAAATCTCTATAAGGAATTAATCGGATTACATTTCTGATACACCGTACCGCACAATAGATGATTGACGAACTGGCTATTCTTTAACCGGATGTAATCTCGAGCTGAGCTGCTTCTACATAATGTCCGTCCCGTTTACTGGACCGTTCGAAATATTCCACTTCGATTTCGTGTACACTGATACTTTTACATCTTAACGATGCGAAGACGTAACTATTATGACATTCACCAGATCATAGTTCCACCTTAAGAAGTTGCATCCATCACTGAGTATATACGCAGCTATATTACAAGTTAAAGTCTCAATAAGTATATATTTCAACACCGTCTCGATATAAAAGTGTCAGTGTATTCAACTACTTACTATATTTTAAGCTCAACTTGGAACTTGTGTGAATTTTTAAGCAAGTTATGGTCAATGGTTTTTTTTTATTCAACGAAACGACGGGACGTTTACTTAATGGATGGTAAGTGATATGCTAGCCTATAACAAAGCGGCAATTTATGGTCACATAAAATGTAACAAATTGCATTGTAACATCTCGCAACGGTAACTTTGTACTTGGTATTAAAATTTTGGTGCTAGTGATTACGGCAGGTGTATTTAAAAAAAATATCCGTAACGGTACAGGTACTTACGATTCGAGCTGAGGGTTAGAGGGTCATGATTTTGAGCTCGCCTATTGGGCTCGCGTTATCGTAACTACATTGATAAGTCGCTGTTTAGTTAAACTACTCGGTGTTGTCGATGTTGCTTTTATCTAATTCACGCATTAGCTGGTAAGGCTATAATATCAAATGGCTGATGATATGATAATGACTATGTATCATGTGTATTACAGTTTATCTGTGTCTCTCCTGTCTACTAGACAACTGTGTATTACATTGTGCTTTGATTCTGAACTTAATATTGGTGTTATATCATAGAAACGTTTCAATGTTTTCTGTGTAAAGTAAGATTATGACAGAACAAAAAATAATCGATAATGTGTTATCCTTTTTATTCCAAACTAAATTGCCAATCCGTGTGAAATCATTAATCATTTAGCTACAAATTCAATAGAAGAGTAACATAGTTATGTAACTTAGATGTTCTGTAACAGGGTCTAAATGAAGACAGGTCGTGCTTGTGTATTTGCATAGATCTATTTAGAACCTTTATTCTATATACATTAATGTTAGAATAAGGGTTTTTTCTTATTAAATGTTTTAGCACTTTATTAAGATGTATATCGTATCACCATTCTCGCCAAATTAAGGGTTATATACATATTATAATATACTACATAAATAATTGTACTACATACATGATTGTACTTTATAACAGACCTCGGCTAATATATTTTTTTTGCTTGACAACTTTAATTTTTTATAAACAAGAATCTCAATTTTTGCTCTATGTATATTTAAAAATATGTTATTCCGTAAGTATATATGTGGTAGCACGCATATTATGTATTATCGACGTTAGTATTTTAATCTATCGATGTAGGGATGAAATTGAGAGAAATTTCTATGTATTGAGTAGATTGAAAAAAAAGTACGATGTATAGGTATACGTACTTTATTAATAATTAGTATTCGATGTTTTAATTACATTAATGATCATCACGGTTTGTTCTTTTAACATGCTTCCCTTCCTGCTTGGGGGTTATAGGTTTCTTTCCACAATTCAGCATTGACTAGGCGGATAAGCTGCAATTCACTACTATTGTTTCTTTCATAACAGTATTTTCTTCATGATCAAATCCTTATCAAAATTTAATAAAGTTACGATTTTTTTATTTGTATGTATATACACATTAGATATTTCCCCAATAAACTATAAATTATTTTGCATAAAATTTGTTTTTGCATTGCCTTTTTGCAAGTTAACCTAAACCTAAACTCATTACGTTCCACTTAAGAGTATTTATAGATGATTATTATTCGTATATGTATTTCTTGATTATCTTTTTATATATAAAATTAATATGTATAAGAACATAAAATAAGGTGTGTTTCTAAAAAGTTGTCGCTAATACAAATTGGCGTGAGAACGTTCGCGTTGCTCAGCCGCTTATAGAGAATAACAAACAGTTAACATGTTATAGAAAATGTACATGACTCGCCCAGATATAACACCAATAACTTATGTCAGTATTACCAACTTAAAGGCGTACATTAAGCACAAACATTTTTGCAGTGTTAACGTAACTGTTTTTTTTACCGAAAATGCCAAAGTTTGCTCTCAATTCAAATTGTTAGCACATTGCCATAGCCAAATGACAAACCCTGCTTAGGGCCAAAAACCTTCAGCCGTAATCATTAGAATATTAGTATTTAGTAATAATAGAATGTTATTCGGCGTAAAAATTTGTGTATTGTATAATTGATAAATTTACGACACAAGTGTTTACATAATTGTATTGATGTTTTTTAAAAAATATATCATATTCGTGTTAAATAAATTTTAAGAGCTCATGAAAAAATTTAAATCATATGGCAAAAACAGTGTTCATGTGAAAAAGTCTACTTTCTATTATATGGGAGTTAAGATGTTATATAATTACTTCGATTGCGAATTCGATGGACTATTTAATTATTATTGTTAACGAAAAATGCTTAAACACGATCGATTTAGCTGATGTGGTAAAGCGCGTTAACTTAAACTAAACTTCTAATAATTACTGTATGATTTTTGCTGGTTTAAAAGAAAATATACATTCGCGGTTGTGTACACTTTTTTTTAAAGATATTTTTGAGAAATAAAGCTGTTGTCACTGTATTTGCACAAGTTCTTATTAAAGTTCATCGTTTTCGCGAATGAAGCGTCGTTGCTCTCATCTACTCCTTCAACGAATCATCAACTACTTGATAATAAAGGAAAGTAGTAATTTATCTGTATTAATCAAAATATTCTTCGACTGAAATTTTGTATGGGGGTATTCTTCTTTTTAATGCCTGTTTCGATTAACGACAGGACCTCGAAATCAGTGTGGTGTATATCATAAAAATAGCCTAACGTTTTAAACTATTATAAACGACCCCTTTTTTAAGGCAGGCCTAAAAATATTATCCTGTTTACTATGAAATATACAAATCCAGGCATTTTTTAACATTGCCTTGTGGTATTTAGCTAACTCTTGCATATGTAGTACTATCCTTTCTCGTAATTAGATATAATGAACTTAGGTTAAAATTTAATTATTATAGAAACTCCAGTCACTTTTACTTGGTATTAAAAAAAAACTCCATCTTGTACACCAAGTGTGTGTGGTTAACCTTTTTAACTGCATTGATTTCAATAAATACTTTGTAATGGTGACGGACTTACGTAAGTTTAGTTTACTTTATATGGGAGATAGTCGACTGTTTGTCGTAATATATATTATAAATCTTTTATCTTTGTCCGAATGATAATCGATTATACAATAGTTCATTATGGAAATATATCTGTTCAATTGTCAATTTATCTTGTATTTACATTTTATATCAGTGATAGTAGTTTCGCTTTTGACCAGATATCAAATAATAACTCGACTTATTCTGATCTATGTGAATTGATTATATTCCGGCGGCCCCTTGTGGTCAATATGTTCCTATGTTATGCGCATAACTCTTACCTCTGATATAGTTATATTTTGCAACATTCATTAATGTTATATTCGATTTATTGACGTGTAAACCGAAGAGTTTGACGTTTTTATTTTATATTTAATCTTTTTTAGTACTTTTAAGTGAATTTTGGAAGCGCGAAAAAGGCATTTTGTTAGGAGAGTAATCGGTTTTTTTTTTTGGAAATTATGAAAATTGAGTGAAAAATTTGAAGTTTCAATGATATTTTTTAGCTCAAATACGAAATGTGTTATTGCACATTTTAAAGTTTTCGCTTTGCCAAAAAATATGTATTAAAATGGAATTTTTATAATTACTATGCCTATCTTTAATATTGTGTGGAGTAGTATTAAGAATTTTTAAAATATTAATGTGTTTGTATTAATCGTTAGAATTATAAATTTCATTTTAAAACAATTGTTATTTTAAAATTTGTCTGTATTGGTATCTATTCGTAACCTATATCAGATGATAATCTTTTTCGCGCTTTTAAATCTAGGCTATGCCACTGATTAAACATTTTATGGGTGTAATTGTTTTATTTATTGATTTTATACCACCTTCCTGTTATTAAGACATTATTTTAAGCATGCAACGACAACCTAATGAATACTATACTTATAATAAAAAAGCACAGTAAAGTAATCAGTATAGCTGTTTATCGTAGTTGAAGACCGTGTGTCCACTTTATTCACTAGATGTTAATACCCAACTGTGGACTGATATTTGATGAAATGGTGAATAATTTTTTAGAAAAAAACGTGTAGGGTTCGGATCCATATTTACTGCTGGTAGGTCTCTGTTGCCTGAGACCGTCTAAGTATCTAGCTACAACCGCAGCTCTTGATTCTACCACCAAACAGTAGTGTGCAAACATTACTGTGTTGTATTTGAAGTGCGCTGTATTCTAATGCAATTACTGGGGTAACAAGACAATACCTTATGTCTCAAGGCGACGAGCGCAGTGTGGTGCAGTGTGTACCATCTTAACTAGCACCACGTTATAGGCGAGCCTATCACTTACCATCAGGTGAAAGTCTCGTCGCCTCGACTAATAAAAAAAAAACGGTAAACGATATTAAAGTGCTAATAACGATTTTTACAGTTCCTTGTATCGAGCTCGTAGTATTAAGTTACCCCAGCAATTCCATTAACTATATGATAGTCATTTAAACAGGAACATAATAATGCTCGCACGCTGCTGTTGGGGGAAAGAAATAGTCTCCAGCATCAGAGACTTATATGACCTTTACATATGATAAACTGGCGATCAGTGATGATATGAAAACTGTGATACAGTTTGTAATTAAATATTTAAAACGGTAAGTTAAACGTAATAGATTAAGTTATTCCGACTTTAGTATTCTGTAATTATTGTTCATACGCTCCCGGAAGGTCCACGCTCGAATATTTTCGCTAGATATACTTGACCTCCTGACACGGAGATTTTATGAACTGTTTTCAAAACTCGATAAATGTCGGCCTTTGATAAGTAATTTTCTGCTCAAAATGGTATTCACTTTATATCTGTTTTCTTGTATTCGTTGTAATATTTCATCTTAATATTTTGTTTTAGTCAAATTTGAATTTGTATTACGGCAGTTTTTCATGTTGTCCTTGAAAGTCCGTGTCTACAAGTGGATAACAGCAGGTTGGTTGTGGCGATGGTGATTGTCTGATTTCTGATGATTATCATATAATCATTACACGGTCGCGAGATCGAAACAGTAACCTCTAGACTACTAGCAAACGCAGTTAAATCTCAAGAATCCCTCTATTCGCCAAATGTTTCATAATCTTTTGCTAATGTTGGGTAATTGATAAAACTTAGCAAAGCTGCCATGCAATAAATGAATGTGATATTAAAACGGTTGAAGTTCCTGTTTTGATGAAACGCAAATCCAAAAATAAACTACGGTTGCGGTTCAAAAGAGTTTCAGACAATTAGGAATATTACTGTGTTGAAAAAATTATTTTATTTATATATATTTTTGTTTGTTATGGGGTTGTTTAATTATGCTTAACTTATATGGCAATTTTTAATTATTTATACCTATATAATGTTTGAAAAGACAGAAATATAACGTGTGAAATCCCCGCGATGTATTGAGGAATACCCGTGTTCAAGAGGGACAGAAATCGCGTAATATGGAAATGCGTTATAAGAGTACCGTGTTATAAGCAGGATTATTGTATTTTACGAACAATTAAAAAAACAAATATCTTATTACTTATAACTTACACATCAAAAATAAAAACAGCCATGTATTTTCTCTAACCCAAGAAAATTATATTTATGAATTTATACAAACTAAGCATGTTTTCTATAGTTTTTCAATATTCTTAAACAGGGATTCCCACTTATTTGATCAAATTACCGTAACACAGTACTGCGTAGTGCGACCAGCTTCATAAATAATTAAAAGGTCTGCGGGTTAGACCGATTGCGACGTATTATTCCCGCCAAGGTCGCAAATTCATCGTAAATACTGTGACGCAGTTGCGAGAAAGTTACTAAAATAATTGTTTCATATCTAACAAAAGTTATATTAACTTAACTTTTAAACTTTTTTAATCACCAATTAAGCCAACATAGTTATGGTATGGGATTACTAATCACTTTATATGTATTTGTTTTTTCACTTTTACTTGTATTTTATTAAAATGTTTTCCCGTTAATTGTTAATACGGTCATGATCTATAAACCTATCCTTTTTAAGGATAGTAACAGATCTGTGATAAAATTTTTGGGTTCTTGTGAATCGGCGAATGAAGACAGATTTGTGTATTACTAAGAACGATTTGCACAAAACGGCGACATGTTCAAAACTGTATCTCAATCGCATGTGTGATTCGCGAGGGCGTCTATTTAGAGATATCCGGACGGCCTATATAATCAAGGAAACGAAAACAATCAGACTCTTCCCCCGCCGTGTCAAGGTTAATCAGACTATTCGGCATCCGAAAACGTATTACGGTATCGCAAATACAATATTACTATTATTTTTTTAACCCACAAGTCGACGAGAAGAACAACACGTTCATTTGATATGAAGTGCTATCACGCACGTAACAAGTTGGCGCTAATTATGATGTATCTTTGAGACATGAAATGTTATCTAGTTATTATAGTAACCTCTGGTTAGTCCCGTGGTGGTAGGTTCAAGACGATCTCGTACAACAGAATCTCACCACCAAGAAATGCATTATTACTAAACATTGTTACGTAGAGATTTGTTGTCGTCAATCGCCACAGCCTCGCTGCTTTTTTCTCACGTTCATGCAAAAGGACGTCTAAAGCCAATCTGACCTGGTCGGTCCACGTCAAAAGTGCTCTATGAGTAGCTGAAAGCAAAATGTTCCAAGGGAACAGTTCTGCTGCAGTTTGTTTGTTGGAGTATTGTAGTCCACGGAATCGTGCTAGAACATTCCAAGTTTGTGAATGTTTATGGATATCGTTGGACATGTAAAATATTTTACTTCCACTTTGACCGTCTTATTGCTATTTTAATACGAGTATATAATAAACGACGTTTTTAATATACTTTGAGTATATGCTAACGTCACTCGCAAATTGCGCTGAAGTTTTATTTGAGGGAATTATTTAATTTAGTAACTTTTCATTTTAATTTGCACAGTGCAAATTGTTGAAAATATGTATTGCAATTTCTAGTTATTACAATTTCTTTTTGAAATTGGTAAAATGTTACAATTTTGTTTTCCGCAAAACCTTTTTGAAATGTTTAAGAAGTAAGATTTTTTAGAAAATGCAGTTTGCTAATGTTTTTATTGAACGTTATTTTTAAACGTATAAACCGCTCTATATTTTGTGAAAAGCTGGAAATGTGATTTGGTTCTGTATGTGAGCAGTTCCCTGGCTACACATTCAGCACCACAGAGACGAGTATCGGAGCGGTCGCTTTCCGAATTCCGACCGCTCCACTTGGAAGCGCACGCTCCAAATGAAATAAGCGAACAGAGCAACACACACACATACCCGTCCTTTTAATTTTTTTATTATAGATTGTTTTTCAACAAAAAAAATTAAAACACTTTGTGTCATGTGACTAAAGACACGCGGCCACGCGATGTTATGTAACTAAACAAACACCAAATCACACAACTGATAAGTGAAATCTACTAAAAATATTTGATTTATTGTAGAAATCATTCATGATTTAATATAATGAGTCAGCTCTATACTTAAAATATTAAGAAACTTAACAAATTATAAGTATTTAGCTGAAGGACACTAACTAGCGATATTAGCGATCTACGAAGACTTGTCAAACTTAGCTTATGACAATGTTAAATCACTTTACTGTGGTATACGTAGAAGTTTTCCAGCAACAGTCAAGTTTGTTTGAGTTGTTTCTGAAACTGTTACCGATTTTATTACTACCGCTATTTCTTTTATTGTATATCACGGGAGAGCAAGTTCTCCTGATGGTAAGTAACACGCCTTCTCACATACAATATAATAAACAATACATCACATTGTAATTTTTAAAATAAAAATTAATATTTCTTTTAGCTATAAAAGAAAAAGACAAACGCACGAATACTTTAGCGAAAAATTTTGTATGGATATTATTTAATAAAAAAATATATTTTGTCGATGATGATTTTTATGTGGTTTGAAGATGTTTTTATTAATGATTAATTAGTATAATTCTTGTGTAATTTTGGTACAAAATTTAGTGATAATTGTAAAGGTTTGGTATAGTGTGCTGCGTCATTTGTTTATCAATATACACTCGCGCGTATATAAGCATCCGTTTGGGGATCGCTTCGTCAGACGCGAGACATCTGTTGCCGTGGCATTCATCTTAATTATTCAATATTTGCTTCTTAATTATTCAATATTTGCTTCTTAATTATTCAATATTTGCTTATCAATTATTCAATATTTGCTTCACAAACATTAAAATGCATCACAAACTAGTGCTCGCATTAACCGTGCTCATCGTTGCGACGGTGACACCTACTCCAGTTCAAAGAGCGCCGTTAAATCGTAAGTCCATAACACAAACATTAAATATTATCATTCGGTTGTTTTTTCTTTCCAATCCGCATCTGCTGGCGAAGTTTAATAAAATCGTATCGTATTACAATTTGTTTATTTTTAAAAGCAGAGCATTCTTTTTATATAGGATTATTACAAGTTTCCGGTTAAGCCGGCAATAGTCGTCCGTTTAATATCGATATATGATGAATACGTTAATTGTAAACAAATGTTATGAAATCAGATTTGTACGTAGGGATATCTGATCCATCGCCGTACTACGATCATCCGCTGTATTATATTAAAATTAAACGACATTTCGATTTAATGGATATATTTTATAAAAAAAAAATCATAACCTCTCCTTAACCTCTTCGTCTTTTATTTCTTCATGTAATCTTTTATAATTTTCTCTGAATTTTTATCATTATTGTCATCAACCGGTGAATATCACCAAGCTCGCTGTATAATACGATCATCATTCACTCTCCTGTATCTTAGATTCTTTTTACATTTATACATGGTTAATATGTATACGTATAAAAAAATTGTTTTGTATAAAACATATCACGATAGTAGTTTTAAATTATTCTTAGTTATTTCTATGGACTGACAAATCACGTCAATGTTTAGTTGAGAATATTGCAAATATTGGGAGTCCATTTATATTCATGTTAAATATTTTAGTCTTTATACTTGAGCTTTATGCAGATAAAGAAGAGATATTAAAAATAAAATTAAAGATTGGTTACTCTTAATGATGAAAACAGGAAAGTAATCAAAATATTATCGGGGCTAAATATAAATGTGTTGAAGTTTGCTGGATGGTTCCACGAAAACATCGTATTTTATATGACTGCATGACGCGAGCACTCAAGGTTGCTTAAAAATAATCTGTTCCCGTAACACATATAACGCGTCCTCTGCCATACAGTTACCTTACCACGATCGTTTGGGAAAAGAAAAGCTTCATAACTATCGTTAAAAATCAATAGTCAACTTTAACAAGCACAAACTAAATAACCGGTAACTAAAGTTCCTAAATATCAACTATATACATTAACGCTCAACGGATTTATTTAATAAATTTATTATACTTTCTTCACAACGATACGTACTTTAGATTTTGCTTAAACTGTTGTAAAATCATTTATATGTAGATAGTAACTACAAAAAATAATGTAAGTAATAATTATAATGGTTTCTCTATTTACTAAACTGTGATTATTATAAATTACGGTTGTGAATAATCGATTTCAGTTCCATCGACATTGTTCTTGATAACATTAAAAATTAATAAGTACTTTTCTATATCCAATCTGGTCATTAGATCTTTCGGTTTCTAAACTCATTGCTCAATAATAGGAAACTAAGTTAGTCTTCTAGTTAGGAGACAGAAGTCAAGATAGTATTTTAATTTACTGATGTTACAAATTAATAAGATATCAATGTAAATTTTAGATTTTTGTTTTATAACGAATTATATGAACAATTTTAACTATTATTATAATATTTTATATGAAATTTTAATAAATTTCGATCTCCATTGAGCGTCAGCTACCTATAAAAGCTTTGTAAATTGCCAAGGACTGTTCCGACTCCGAGCAGTGTGAACATGAAGATGACTTTATATTACATGTAAAATATAATTCACAGAACATTATTAAACTGATATTTTAATATTTCGCAGTGATAAATTTCATTTCTCTGGAAGAGCCATGCGTAAGGCAAGGTGGGGTGTGCCTGATGATAGAAGACTGTGCCCAAGACAATCTGGTGCAAATAAGAGGTGTATTGTGCCCAAAACAGAGGCACCTCGGTGTCGAATGTTGCTATGTAAGTTTATTTTATTAGCAAACTTAAAATTATTCTTATTGAATTTAAAATACATCAACAAAGTTTAAATAAACTTATTTATTACCTCACTAAATACCAAACTAATAAACTTTATGTAAAAAAAAAAAAATTGTATTTGTTTCAGCTTTGAAGGTTCTCAATGATGTCCGTGCTGTTCCGCCTTTACTTACGTCTAACACTTAATTTAGTTATAAGTCACACGATTTACGGCCAGGCCTTATTTATTTGCAAGAATCTTTAATAATGAAGTAACGTCATATTCCCTCAAACTTAAGTATTATTGATAAGTTGTCTAGGTATAAGATTTGTTGCGGGGTTTTTGTAAACCTTGTTTAAATAAATAAAAGAAACACTTATTCCCGTTTCGTTTCATTTTGATCCCTACGGTTAACCAAACATCACACATAGTCACAGACAGTAATATTTTTTACCATAAAAACAAAATGGTCACATGGTTTGTTAGTTACAAAAACAACTTGGACTATATTGGTAAAAATTAATAACAAATAAGGATTTAGAGGCCAATCAGTTGAAATAAAATGCGACGATTTGTGAAAACTTATATAAGCAAAACAGCTTATGCCTAATAGTTTTAAATAACCTATATAAACATCTGTCCACTGCTGGGATTCTGGGTATTCTCTCAAAAGAAAACGAATGCACGGCGTTTATTCACCACGCAGGCCTTGCTCTAAAATAATGTCGGTTGCCTAATATGTTTTAATTTAACACATTTTAAAATATTAAGATTCAAATAACATAATGAAAATAATTATTTACAGTGTTTATTAATTATTACTTTTAAAACAAAATATTTTTTCATCTCAACCAGAAAATAAAATAAATGCCATCTAGCGGCGATTCTACGCAACGTATTAAATGTAATTAAATATAGTTGCTTAAGATTTCTTTTCGGTTTCATCAGGTCTTTGATACACATAGGTAATTTATAAAAATTATTATTATTGTTATTCTCTCTATTTTGTTATAAACATTCAGACGTATAGCATATTTAGATAAGATTAATTTTAAGCTTTGATGCATCAACAAGAGTTGCCATGTAAATAAATTTTTCCCGTCAATTGTTATTCAGTTTAGGTAAATAAATTAAAGAAAAAGTAAAGATATAGAGCACAAAAAAATTTAAATCGGTGTATTAAAAAAAAGTATTTCCAAATTTATAGCAAAATTAAAAAAAAATCTTGTAAAAATTAATATTTTATCAATTTTCATCAGATTTTAATTTTTCGTTAGATGATTGGTAAATGTTTATGTACATACAAATTTTATTTATACTTAATATACCTCCATTTTTAAATAAAACAAATTGGAAGTATTAATAACATTACCAATGATTTTTTGTTTTTCTAGTCTAATTAATAAATAAATAGACATAATAATATATCCTCTTTTCTCATGTAATGTATAGATAAATTATAATTTTTTTTTATTAAACATCTTAAAATATTCTAAGAACTTTTTAGTTTCTAACATTAATTAATCTATTGTTTTTTATTTTTAATACTTTTTTAGTATTGTTATTAGATTTATTAGTTAAATGATCACAATTTTTGTTTTAAATATGATGAATTGTTGCCAGCTACTGATGTTTAATTTGGACTGTGGTAATTTTATTTATCCTAGCAACACTATGGGTTTCGCGCTACATTTTAAGCAATTTTAAGTTGTTGCATTGCACAGTGTACGTTGAAGGCGTGCGGCGGGCGATTCAAGATTCCTTTAATGTGAGTATTAATATTTTTATTTATGAACACGTGTTAGTAATTAGTGTTTAAAAAATATTAATTTACAAAATAATTTCATCAAGTACGTTGTTCGCGGATTAGAAAATTATAATTTTAATTTTTCCTTTTTCAAAAAAAAAAAAAACTCTGTTGCTCTTTACAAATAATAACAAAAAAACATTGTCATTCTTTGAGGACGCTATTAGTTAGTTTTGTGGTTAAATAATTTAAATATATAAGCAAAAAGGACCGATCGGTGTAGACTTGTTTAGGCAATGCCTATGTCCAGCTGTGGACATCTATCGGCTGTTCATAATTATGATATAAATAAAAAAAACACCAATGAAGTTAAATACTTACAATTTTAATATAAATACGGCAGAGATTTAATCGTATTTAAATTTTACGTATAATATTATTAGCGGCGAAAGATACTTGAAGTGTTTATCACAAATTCGCCGGTAAATTTGATAGTAAAATAAAAGAAGTTTTCTTTACATTTTGTTAAAGGAGTATTCAATTAATATTAGCCTTTGTTATACATATAATATTATGTAACTTGTGTTTAACAGAACAAAATTGTTTAACTTAAATAAAGTACATATTTAGGTTTAATTTTTCAAAATATGACCACACATGATTTCAAATTAGTGAACTAAACTGAATGATTGATATTCGCTTCTGTTTAAATTTTTCAGTATCTTTTAAACTTATATTGAAATTGTACCTGAAAAATAATAGATTTTATAACAAAAATATTTTTTTTGTACACAAGTACAATAAGTATAAAGATATTTATTTGCATTAAATTAGATAGGATCAAAGTTTTGTAGTTTAAACAAAAGAGTCCAGGACTCAAATTTTATTGATTTTCTTGTAGGTTTCAATATTCCTATTGGTTTTGTTGTATACTGTATAACAAAACGTAAATTATGTGTTTAATGGTATAAAAAAATCATACGTAAATTTTAGGTGATTTTAAGTGGCAACGTGGTAGTGAAGCGTGGTAGTAGAGAACACTCGGTATGTTACATGCAGTATTTACGATTTGCAATTGTCAACCTGTATGTATGTTGTTTTTTTTAATATTGAATTCGGGATTATGAAAAAAAAAACGAAAATTCGAGTCTGTTCATTGTTTTCAACGACCCGGGAATGGAGAAAACTTTTTATTACGCACAAGTTGGATTTTTTTTGATGTGTCCGATTATTGGTTCCATAAAAAGGCAAAGCTAAACTTAGAGCCAGTTTTGACCAAAAAATATGGATACTCGGCCTGAATTTGTCGCCCAAGTTGTAAAACTTCTGCCGGCCAAATCAATTCAAAATTACAAAAAAAAAAATAAAAACATACATAAGGGTTGACCAATAAATATGCTTCAAAACTGCATTAAAACTTATTGCTCCACCTAACATTTATTTTTAACTAGACACCGTCGAAACTTTAAACACTGGGTGGTGGGCCGGTAGATGTGTCCGGGAGTATATATTCATGCGTATATAAAATCTGTCGTATTTCGTTCAAATTCGTTACGTTCTTTTGCGGTTTTGATATGTACAATGTGGGCGTTATCGGAGTTGGGGCCTACGGGTCGCACTTAGCTGAAGGCGGATTCGAAATAATTTTCGAAATGATTGTTCTGTAGATGAGCGCCGGCGGTGCCGCCCGGGGTGTCGGTCGGTCCATTGCTAGGTGTTCCTCGGTATCGTCGGCGGAGGCATGCCCCGCCGGGAATCGGGCGCTGCGATGCCGAAAGCGGTATCCGGCTAGGGCTCCGTACTACAACGAACGTTTATTTACTTACTTACGTTTCAGTTATGTATTTGCGCAAACGTTACATGAGAGTGATTTTAATTGAATCGGCAAAATTTTATATTATCGAAGAATGTCTTTCGTTTGCGTTAGATATCGAGAAAAATAATTGTGGTAACCGACATTTTGTTAGGAAAATAGTACGTGTATTGATTTTAAAACACTAAATTGAAAAAAGGTAGGGTATGACATAACATCGTTTCGGTATAAAAGACAGATGACTGTAAGTCTCAAAACATTCGTGTTTGGGCAGTGTACGAAGTGAGAGCTCTGTCACTGCTGACGTGTGAATGTGAGAGGTATGACAGATTAAATTTATTGTAATTTTACACAGACAAAATGTATACGTATGTATGTATATGTTACAGATTAAATGTATTGAAGTGTCTCTAATATTTGAAACTGTAAATCGACATGATTGAATCTGATCGGGCTGTGGATGTAAATATACATTCAAACAGTTACACATAAATTTGTATGTAGATATGTATATTAAAAATAGGTAAAACGTTTCATTTATTTACATTAAAGAATTAGAGTTTACTAGATTTTATAAATGCATTGCTGGTACTGTAAGGGAAGCATCATTGTATTTAGTAGTATGCAAAGGAATGACCGACGGAAGGATTTTTTTTTTGTGTTTTTCAGGGATATGTTATGATATTTTCTATTTTTCATATATCCCAACAACCTGAGTGTACTGGAAGAGAACGCCTCAGGCGTCCAGTACGCTTTTCATAACCTGAATTAATAATAAATGAAGGTCTCTAACGATTCAATTTAACTCCAGCTGAGCGATATTTTAATTCACAACGAATTAAAATCATAACGTTTATAATATTATTATTTGTTTAAGTAATATTCAAAATTTGCTGTATATATTCGTTTTCCTTAAAAATCGATAGTTTCATTTATGCGCGACAACCCTATCTATACAGCCCCCTCCCTCCCTCAGCCCCGCCCCGCTATAATACTCCTCTTATAAAATAATCATATTTGCATGTGAGCTCCGCGGCCAATGTGGCTAAATACCATTTTATACACCTCAGGTTAAATTTTATATATAGGTTAATGAAAAAATATATTGCTCCGATCACAAAATACTGTGCGGGGACGGTTCTCCTAGAACTGTTCCATCGATGTCCCCGGTAACAGACCGTTGATGTGAATTCTATTCACATAGTGAGATTAATAGAAGTGAGTTATAATAGAAAAGTTGCCACTTAATAGACTATAACGACACACATTTATTATCAGTTAAAATAAAGTAGCAATAGTTTTAAAATTCAATAACCTGAATGCGCTGTAAATATATTTACGCGAAGATGTATAGTTAAAAAATTTCGCCTTGAGGGCTTCTGAACTGCGCTTGCCTGGAACTGAGACTCGATGTAAAGTTTCTGCGGCGTTTCAATGCGGCTTTAATAATTTTATTAAATATACGTATGCATATAAATATAAAGTACAGTGCTGTGTTATTCGATTTATTTCGTTCTTATAGTAAGTAGCGCTGTGTATGCCCCGGGGCTGGCTGGCCCGGCCCGCGGCAAATCATCAACTATTGATAAAGGGAACTGTAAGCCGGCTGAACAGCCCCGGGGCGATGCCGACGGTAACGCCGCTGTTACCATGCTCCATTGTGTTCCCGCTCACAAATTAAACATCACATATACATTATATATTATACAAAATTAAAATGTTCATATGTACTTTTATAATAAACAATTATTACAGTCAGATTATGATACGATACTTTTCATCTGATGGTATGTATCAAACAATGGAATATTTATGCTATATGCTCGCCGGTTATATGTTGTGTTATTAATCCATTAGCTAGTGTATCAAACTGGAACACAGTAATACACGCAGTAATGTTTGGCGCCGGGTATAAAACCTGCGTTGGTCGGTACTTGTTGCGACTGTCTCTCGCATTAGGGATCTACCACCAGCTTGTACACCACAATGGGTATTTAAATGTTCTTTCATTTCGCATCTACACGTTAGTTGTTTTTATTATTTTTAAATGAAGTTGGTTAAAACAGCAGTTGAATGTAGAAAAAAGAGGAGCTTTCGTTTACCCCGAGGCGTTGCGCATTGCCCATAGCTAAACAGCACCTTTAGAAATTTTAAAGCTCGCTTCTTTTTACTCACAACTATTTTATGTATATTTTAATATATAATAGTAATATATTTATAATTTAGTTACTAACTTTTGATTATTTGAATTAAGTTATGTGTTCTTGCACAGTAAACGTTGTAGCGGTACACTGCGAATTATCTTTGATTTTATGTTGAGATGTTTAAGTAATATATATATACTGTCCTAAACAAAAATGGTCGCGAATGTGAATAAGAAGTTAGAGTTTAACGGAATAAATCTCATCACAGTTATATCTGATTTGGGCTGGACATATATTTGGACTAATTGGATTCGCTTTAACATCAGCTTCGCCGTTATCGTTTCTGTCGGCGAGGAGTAGGACTGGATTCTTACCAGCACCAGCTCATGTAGCTACAGACTTTCTGATTTTGGCTAGATTTTATCTTCGAATGTTTTAACTCCCGCCGACACAGAGCGATGTTACAATTTCGCAGCGCGTAACCACATCTTGTTTGTCAATACAAATTTGTTAACGTCGCAGTTTTGTCAAGTAGTGTCTGTGGCGGGCGTTCGAATATTTCGATTTTAATTATGAGCTTGAATGAAGTTTTATTTTGCGCTCGTTCATTTTAAAAGCGCTGCGGTTTCCGGTAGCTATTGTGCGGGTGGGGAGAGGCAGGACGGCATCCGCTCGTCGGTTGTCTTGAGCGGGCTCCGCGGGCGGTTGGTGCTCGCCGGGCGGAGCGCCGCGGGCAAGTAATTACGATTCGTGTGGGAGAGCCGACTCGCCTCCAGCGCCGCCAGGGGGTACTGCCTGCTTTTGTATCGTACACAGTTCGCCTAGAAATAGAAAGAAAACAAACGCAGCGGCCAATAATAACGAGCGGCTAAGCGAATTCTTATCACGGACCACTGAAACCACTGCAGTTGCATTTCTAATAAGTTACCCTTTTTTTATAGTACTAATCGATACGATGTGCGAGACGTTCACCTGATGGTAAGTGATAAGCTTGCCCTTAACGTTTCACCACATTGCGCTCGACGTAAGACATAAGTTGTTAAGTCTCATTACCTCAATAATTTCACTAGCACAATGCCATCTTTAAATCGAAACACAGTAAAGTTTATTATTCACCTGCTTTATTAGGAATGATTTTGTTTTCGTTATTTCCAAAACAGACATAAACATAGACATGTCTATGTCTTATTTCTAAAATAAAAAAGATAGGTTAGTGTTAGGTTAATTTTCGTTCGCACAAAATAAATTTTTTATTTACTATTCTCTTAACTAATTAACCTATAACCTAATACCTTTTAAATTACTAATTCCAAAGTCTAATTATATCGCTCTGTTAAAAAATATAAATATTAACAAAGGATTCTGTTATAGTTCATGATTTGATGATGTTGTGAGAAATTATAACGAGTTGATTCTATCGTATTCTCAACTTGTATAGGTTATTATCAAATAAAAATTACTACGACTATTTTAAATTGTATTGACGTTTTTTATACCAAACATGTTATTTGTTTGTGATTTATTTGAGGCCTCTACACCTAACAATATTTGTACTTGGATTCGTTGCCAATTGACTTCAACTATAAAGGATTGCTAATTAAAAATGAATAAATAGGTATACTTTATTGTACGCACAACACAAATTACGAAAATACATTGATCAAACGAAATTGTACAATTAGCGATCTTATTGTCCAGACAGCAATCTCTTCCAGACAACCCAATGGAAAAGAAGACATAAATAAAATGTAAGCAAAGAAAACATAGCGGTGCACTAAATAATTAGAGAATCATTTGATATAGACGTAAACATTTGATGTATGTAATAGCATTAATGAAAAGAAACGTAGTACTTAGTCGTTACATTAGTAATTATTAGGCTTTCGTATGAAAATTGCGATTTCGACAATCGTATATGGATCGGTAAACAGTTCCATAAGCGATATGACGCGATTGAAAAATTAATTTTAGTAACAGGCTATGGGAGACGGGAATAAATGATTTTGTAGGTAGTGTGGTGTGAGAGGATCGAACAACGTGCGTAATGAAAATATTATTGATGAAAATAATAATGTACTCCAAAGCAAACGAAATATATTTGCATTGAAGTTTGAATGATAAATTTATTTTTAAATATCTTACCTAAATGTTGATTATATATAGCATGTATATACTCAGGCATATAATGCATGAAGCGATTCAAACAGTTACGTAAAGCTCTTAATTATATTTTAAATATACTGTCACTAATAATTATACATTAATGTATTACTTATAGATGAAATTCCAAACTACCATATTTCCTTCTCTTTCGAGTAACAAATAAGAGGACATATGATATCGCTTTATTAGTTTATTTTAAAACTTTGAATATCTAGAGAAAACATATAGATGTATTAATATTAAGCGAAAATTTCCATTCCTCGGAAGGACGTCTCAAATCAGGATATTGTTTATTTGTTCGTTTTCTTGTGATGAAGAATAAAAAGAAAATAGCGCAGGAGGTTTTTCCAATTAATTACTTTACCTCGCCTTAATGGTATTTTTTCAACAAATTTAATGTACCCTGAACAGGGCAAATAGATTACGAACTAAAGTCCTTTTTTATATTTTTTCTATGTTTATTACTAGGAATTCGTGTAATTTTTTATTAGACGTATTACGTAGAAAATTCTCATCATTAGTTCTTCTGGGAATGTCTGTGGAAAAGATTATTGATTTATTCATATACCGAGGTACATAAATTTATATAAGGTTGGAAAGGTGAATCTGACTGGTTTTTAGTTAATAAAAAAATCAGCGGAATGAAAATATGTAATATACGCAGCATGTAGCCGTGTATGGAGGCGCTTGAGGAGCGAGTGCCCGAAGGCGCATACGCCTCTCATCTTTCTCTTGCTGGCGGGCCCCCGGCAGTTTCTGTTATGGAGAAAGGGAAACAAAAAAGAAACATTTAAACTTTTAACAGTTGTAACACCGCCACGATGATCGAGCGATAATTATTTCACAAGTGGCTACATCGGCGTATATCGCAAAGCCCTGCTTCCCTTACCGTACCAATGTTGCGAACTGAAATTGATAAATCATCGACATTCTCCTGAGACGACGACCGTTAAAAATTATAATGAAAAGTTAAAAAAATAACATTTCATCATTATTTGAGCTCGCTTTAATATATACAACTGATCTAAAGATATTCGATTTTGACCGTAATAAAAACTGCAGTTTAATGTTAGATATTTGTTCTGTGAAATGTTTTGAACTGTATTAACTATTTTCTCGACTAGAACTATTTTAAAATTGTCCTTACTAAATTACTTTAAGCGGTTTTCTTAAAGTTGTATGTTAAAAAGTACTTGTTGGTGTGGTTATGGACCAAAGTATCGTGGAACTGCTTTATAACAGGTCAGAACACAATCCGTTTGTAATGAAAAATATGAAATTTGGTTTGAAATTAAACTTTGATTTAATTAATGACAGCGTTGTCATTTTTTTTCGGACGGATGAAAGTATGCATGTTTGGTCATCATCAGAGTTTAGATTCGGACACTGTATGAAATGTTGGACGATTCAGGAGGTTTAAGATATATCTCGAATGGTTTATTTCCACAGCGTCATAGCCCCGGGCGGAGTGCTCCAGGCCGATGCTTCTGGCATTGATGTTGTGTTTGTTTTGAAGTAAATATTCATACGCATTTAATTTAGTCGTCATGAATTTTAAATGAAGCCTTTCATATCGCTATTTAATTATTTATAACATTAAATAATATATTCGGAATGATAAAACATTTAAAACCTATCACTGCTGGTGGAACTCTTACTCGACCGTCTAGGTACCTCCGCAGCTCCTATTTCAACCGCCAAATAGTAATGTGCGAACATTACTGTGTTCCGGTTTAAAGGGTGATGTAGCTAGTGGTTACTGGGGTAACGAGACTTAACCTTACGTCTGAAGGCGACGAGCGCAATGTGGTGCAGTGTGTACCACCTTAACCCGCGCCGCGTTGTTATGACCGAGCGTATCACTTACCATCAGGCGAAAACAAAAATAACTAATAAAAATAGTGCGTCTGTTATAATTATGATATAATAATATTTTGGCCAATTCACACACGTTATAAATTCTCAATATAGCTCCTTTGATATTCCGTTCATGACGGATTTGCTTAAAACGTTGTCAATAATAATTAATGCAAAGAATATTATACGACGGTAACGGTTATTTAGCGGCTTGGTATTTGGCTGCGGAAGAGTGGGAAAATAACCGGGGGCATATTTATAATGAAACCAGACAGGTAAGAGTGCACAGCGCCCGCGGCGCTCAGTACCTGACGACGAAACCGACGAAACCCTCTGCACCTATCACATTTATGAGCGATTGCCTAGTAGTAATAGTTTACTAGTAGTACGCGCGATACTGTTTAATAACCGGCTCAACAGTATACATATACAACCTGCGCATTATCTTAACGATCTCTTAAAATGCAGTTTTAAATACTTTAGTGGATAATTTTTGATTACAATATTTTTTTTTTATTAAACGCAGCGACTGTACGAGCGAAACGTTCACCTGATAGTGAGTGATAAGCCTGCCCATAACAACGTGATGCTTCGAGATATTTTATTTTTATTTTACATAGATTTAATTTAGAATATTTCTGTGACTTGTCTAGTTGTCTCTTTACGCTAGTAGTTTAACTAAATTATAATTGTTTTATGTTTCAATTAAAATGCGTGATAGTAACGATACCGGGAGTCGATCCTCGCTCACATCGAGATAACATTGAAGGAATATACCGTTCAGCTCTATGAGCAACAGTTTTCGGAGGCAAGGCATCTTCTGTCTTGCATTGGCCATGACTCCCAGCAATGGGAAAATAAAGTCGGATGTTAATATCACGTAAAATGAAATTCACAAATCGGACAGAGTTTAGGTTTATGAAAATAGTTTCTATGTAAATTGAACTTTATAAAGTTCACCGTCTGAGTTCGTTAAACATTGCGTGTATGAGTGTAAAGCAACTCCATATTAAAGTTTTAATTATTATTTTGATATGCAAGCTTATGTAGCAAATATATTACCTGCCCTAGACTGTAACTTGAACGCTTGATTCGTTAATTATTACATACCTGATTGATGATTTCCTAGTTAATCACTAATGCATTAACTTCCAGCTTACTGTTGCAAGTTCAATTAGTGCAGTGACTGGAATTAAGCCGCTTTGTGTGCTGTGTCCATTTGTGTTCGTACATAAATGGACACTACATAATATTCAGATAGTCTATTTACTTACAGCTATGTAGTAACCAACAATATATAGTCACTATTGGCGTCATTTATGATTTATGTCATTCTTCAGGAAACAATAAAGAGATAGTTATAATTTTTGAGTTTAAGTTTTCCATGTTAATATCAAAGCAATTCAATTTAATATCATCTTCGTCTGATAGATGTCCACCGCTGGACATAAGTCTTGCCCAATCATCTCTACGCCGATCGTTTTTGTACTTCAACTTGTCTTTTACGACTTTTACCCGTTGTTCGGAAAATATACTGTACAATAATATACAAAGCGATATCACTTCATTAATTTAGTGAACATTTATTTTGATTACAAGTTATATGATGATCAAATTCTGGTTTAACAAGCACTGCTTTTTAGAGATAAAACAAAATTATTTTGGCGGATAGGTTGTAGGAACAAAAGTGTTGACTATTTTACTTGGACGTATTTAAGAGTAGTAAATTTATTGTTATTTATACAAAAATGACTTTGACAAAATTACGATTATTTTTATTAGTTTCACAAAGGTTTAAATTTAATAGAATGTTTGCATTTAAGGAGTTTGTAACTATATATAATGTGCCGATATACTATCACCGTCACTGTCCAAATATTGTTTATTTAAGTATTCTACTAAACTAATACTATTTTTTAATTTCCTTGTTACAGAAATTGAAACAACTTTCCAGTAATACTATCGAGTTGGGAGCAAGAAGCTGTAAAGTACGTATACCACTTTAAAAGTTACAGTAACTAATACCAGTGTTGAACTGCAGTTGTATTTACTTATAGTACCATTGCTTTGTATCGACGTGTAATAACTCTTGGAAGACGCTCCATCTTATCGAGAGGGGGGGAGGATAGGGTTAGGTGGGATTACTACCCCACTGTAACACCCCCGGTGCAATACTGAAGGCACGGGGAACTTCATGATATTCTATTTAATTTTGTGAATTACTTTCGGGTAATGAAAAGTATTTAATTGGCATTTCAATAATCCGTTCCGATGTTAAGTAAATGAAAGTGATGAATTTTTTTTTTATACTACTATGCGACGAGACGAGCAAGACCTGATGGTAAGTGATACGCTTGCCCATGACAACGTGGTGCTAGTTAACATGGTATACACTGCACCACATTGCGCTCGTCGCCTTGAGACATAAGGTGTTCTCTCGTTACCCCAGTAATTACACTAGCTACAGCGCCCTTCAAACCGGAACACAGTAATGTTTGCACACTACTATTTGGCGGTTGAAATAGCAGCTGTGGTGGTACCCATCCAGACGGTCTCCGGCAACAGAGACCTACCACCTGGAAAAACATTTTTACCAATAGGAAAAAAAAAATTAATTATGGATTGTTTTCCTTATTCGCGTTTGTAATTCTTTTTCACGAATTTGTAAGTTTCGCTTCTTGTCGGCGAATGTTAACTTTAACTTGTGTTTCTCTTAAGTGACAAGTGCAAACATGCAGTCGTCGCAGAATAGGCCGTCGACGAGCTTCGGCAGTTTTGAACAAAAACATTGCTTCCTGCCCCGCGTCGCTGTTCTCACTCCGCTGAATGCGCCTGTGCACATCGACGTCGGCGGTGTCCTCTACACTTCCACTCTGGAGACGCTCACAGCGTAAGTCATTTTCCAGTTTCACCACACTAACAAGCCCTGACGTACAATAAAAGATAAATGCAAATCCTATAACTTGACAGGTTTTATAAAACATGAAGTTGAGAGAAGCTTATGTTATATACTGTATGGTGTAACAGAAAATTCGCGCAATGTTTTCGGCTGTTACATTTGTTAGTTTTAGTTAAATGAATCCCTTTATATTTTTTTAGCAGTTCGTGTTACGAGGGTGCATACGTTTTTGTATTGACAGTGGTAGTGGAAAAAAAAAATTGTCTCGCATCGCATTCAAGTAGCAGACACTGTTGCGAGCGGTCCGATTGTAAACCCTCGCCGCGTTAAAGCTTATTCATGGGAATGTTACAATCTTGTATACATACATGTTTGTTACAAATTCTAACTTGTTAGTGACTTTTTTTATTGTAACATAGCGAGATTGTGGGACTAACATTTTCTACGTCGACGTGTACATTTTAATGAGCTTAAAAACTACTCTTGAATTTTTTTTAATATTTAAATTAATTAAAAAACAAATTGTAACAGATCTCTTTTGAGAGAGAACGTCCTAGTAGGCAGCGTCTATTTCTACTGCCGAAGATTACTGCGTTGTAGTATGAAAGTCGGTGTAGTAGACTTGTTAACTAAGCGGATTTTAAACCTTATGATTATGATATCTGAACACGTTATTATCAGTCTCACTCATCCAGACAACGGTTCAGTTATATAAAAAAATTAGGTACAGTAAGATAGATAAAAAACAATATTTTGGTAATATCAGTGAAAATAGGCTAGTGAGTAGTAAATTCGGTAAAAATATCTCGTTCTTTTCCTTCACCGGATGCTGAAGATCAGTGGGGTTCGAACCCGCGCCTTTACTAACGTATGTTTACGAATACGTTACAAATCCGTATCACGATCACTTTTTGTATAACAAAACATTTTTTCTGTTCCATATAAACTCTTACGTAGCTATTTATTCAATCGATGCACTTTATTAAAACAGCTATTTACTTGCGGCTTGCGTTTCTACATCGATTATTTTTAAGCTTCGGGCCATCACATTGTTCCTATTCGAGGACAATTTATTTACGAGACTGGGGACAACGCAAAATCTTAACGCACTTATCTTAACTTGAACTGTTAATCAAAATTGAATAAAAGTCTGCCAGAGGTAAGTCGATGTTTAGTTTATACACAGTTAAATATTTGTAATGTACAATTATGCTATAATATAATATAATATACGTTAGAAAATAGTTCGACGATGTAAAAGAATGGACTGGTCTTAAATACCACCAATTAAAAAGAATAGCCCAAGATCGGAAAAGTTTTCTCAATCTGACCGCCAAACTTCAATTTGAAGAAGGCACCTTATGATGATGATAATATCTGTGCCTGCTATTTTGTAGTGTTCACTAATATGGCGGTAGATGTTTAATCTGCAGTCCGACATTTGGATGTTGCGGATGTACTACATTTTAAATGTGTTGGTAACTATCCTACTGTAAATAAGTCAATATTAATAGTTTCAACGCCAGGGGCTTTGCCGTTGGCTTCGCAAATCCCTGTATCACTCCCACCTGCCACCCACCCTCTACCCCCCCTTCTTTTCATTAGTCTATCCTTTTAATCAATCCACTGGGAGTCAAAACAAACATCCGTCTATAACGCCGCTACTTAATACCTTTACCGGTGTTATGGTTGTCTGTCTCCCCAAAACTGTTTACCTAGACGGTTACCAGTAACAGATGTCTGGGTCTGAATTTGACTTTTTGCTTTTACATTCCCTGTTAATTGGGAGTGCTTTTACAATGTTATAAAGCGTTTAAAATCTAACCGAAACAAGTATTTGTCCAAATACATTTATAGTAACACACACGCAGTTGTTACCGGCCGTTATAATATTTTGTTTTGAACTATCGCACGAACCGCTCTGCTAGCTTCACGAAATCTCTGTGACTTTCTTAACTTAAGTTACATTACAACTAGACAATGCGAAACTTAAGATGCTTACACAATCAATTCATTGAAAAAGCATAAGAACTACCGCATCAAGAGTAATTTGATTTGAGTTCTTCGAGCTACGCTGTATAAAGTATACATATTTATTACTTACTTTACATAGCTCGTACTTAAATTGCTATTCTACCATTAAACGGGAAAACAATATTAAAATAATCGCTGGGAACCACTGCACACAAAAACAAGAGACCTCACCTCCAGTTAACATAGTAATGATCTAAGTTATAATTTTAAATAACTTATGAGTTAAGTGTTTACTTTAAATATAATGTGTAGTTAAATTTATGTTATACACAACTGTTATATTAACGAAAACGGCGTGATACATACAGACTTCGCTCAGTATGTACGTTGCGGTAAACGGGGAGGGTGTGCAGGCGACAGGTGATGTTTGAATTATTGAAGATTTTAAACATATAAATATACTCCCGGACACATCAATCGGCCCACCACCCAGTGTTTAAAGTTTCGACGGTGTCTAGTTAAAAATAAATGTTAGGTGCAGCAATAAGTTTTAATGCAGTTTTGAAGCAGATTTATTAATCAACCCTTACGTATGTTTATTTTTTATTTTTTTTGTAATTTCGAATTGATTTGGCCGGCAGAAGTTTTACAACAATTTCAGTCAGAGTATCCATATTTTTTGGTCAAAACTGGCTCTAAGTTTAGATTTGCCTTTTTAAGGAATCAATAATCGGACACATCAAAAAAAAAAATATCCAACTTGTGCGAAATAAAAAAGTTTTCTCCATTCCTGGGTCGTTGAAAACAATGAACTGACTCGAATTTTCGTTTTTTTTTTCATAATCCCGAATTCAAAATTAAAAAAAAACATACATAAAGGTTGACCGAAAAATCAGCTTTAAAACTGCATTAAAACTTATTGCTCCACCTAACATTTATTTTTAGCTAGACACCGTTAAAACTTTAAACACTAGGTGGGCCGATAGATGTGTCCGGGAGTGTTTATAACTCTATTTATATATATATATATAATATATTCATGAATGTTATGGATTTAGTTATGGAGATTCGAAGCTGGCCAAGATGTTTTCGGGCGTCATCCCGATAGTTCTGGACAAACTCAAGCAGCATTACTTCATCGATCGTGACGGCAAGATGTTTCGTCACATCCTCAACTTCCTGAGGAATCACAAGCTGCTGCTGCCGAGCCACTTCAAACATTACAAGCTACTGCTCGAGGAGGCGCAGTATTTCGAATTGCATAGTAAGTTGTTCAATAATAAAAACAAGCAACAAAACTTGTCTTATCCGTGTTCTTATTATTTTCTTACTGTATAGTAATAAGAGAATTTAACTGATGTTATAAGAATTATTCTTCTTCTACTAATTCGTATTTCCTCATTACTGAGGGTCGTGGACATCATGTTTTAATGAAACACGACGACTTACTTGTCAGTTATAATGGAGTGGTGTTGCCATTGCCTTCTCCATTTCACATACTAGTGCGAGCACAGATGGTCATGACATAGATATGCAGGTTTCCTCACGATGTTATCCTTCACCGTCAAAGCGCGTGATATTAGTTGGTGCTATACTAACTGCACGTAAATTGAAAAATTCATTGGTGCAAGCCGGATTCGAACCCAGAACCTTCAGATTAGAAAGCCGGCGTTCAAACCCGGCTATTATATTTACATTAGAATTATTACTGTTGTAATAATTTTAAAAGATTTTTAACTTTATGATGATGATTTAGTATTCTGTGTGACTGATTCCTCTCATCATCAGGCATGGTGTACGCCCTGAGGGAGTACGAGTGCGATTTCACCGAGACCCGCGTCAGCATGGACGTCAGGTATTTAAACGCCTCGAAGGACACGCCCAAGAAAATTAAAGTTGAGGTAAGTTCAACTTAACAACTCATCCTCAGTAATCTTTTAAATGATAGTAAGTATGTTTACATTACCACTTATCAATTCATAAGTACAAAAAACATTATTGTACCGGTGTTGAACCGGTTGGGTTCGATTCCCATTAAGCATCAGCTTCCGATGGAACCCCACATGTACTAAGATCAGCAAATTTCTTATACGCAGTCAGCATAAGGAATATTCTTTACTGTCTATCAAAGAAAGAGTGTCCCAGCAGTGGGAAGGTTCAATTGTCTGTTAAATGTGATTATAATTCATATGTAATTTTATCTTTCAGTCGCGTGAGTAACGAGGTGGGAACGTTCAACCAAATCTTAACTTCCAAAGAGAAGTGCTTAAAGCGATTACTTAAAACTGATCGTTCGTAGTAATGTATGAACCCTTTTTTTATTTGCAACGGTTTATGTCGTAAGCGAGAAACCTTTTTTGTTTTTAGTTGGGTTCATATTTGCGTTGATTTGATTGTTTTGTTTACTAACAAATTATTTCGGTAATCCACTCAAAGATCGTCTCTGCCTTTTTCGGTGGCGCTGGTGTGCAGACCTTCACTGTTGTTAACAAATGTGTATTATAGATTTGGTTATCACCCGCGGTGATTTATTTAGATTACGATGGTTATTACGAACCGCAAGGCTGTAAAGAAATGAGATGTACCTATGTCAACGTTATTTGATTTTTTTTAACTGTTATATTACTGTTAACTTTAGCGCTTTGTTAGTCACTGTTTTAGTTTACGAAATTGATGTAATATTTAGCTTTAACCCTTAACAAAAATAATGTCGCTAACCCGGTTGAAATTCATATATATTTATTAGTTACTTATTAATATGTTTTCATTAATATTTAACTAACGCAGGCATATGTAAATGGACTGCCCCCGTAGCGCAGTGGATAAGTTGCTTGCTTTGTGAATCTTAAGTCCCCAGTTCGATTCCGGGGCAACGTATGTTTTCTTAAGTCACATTGTCACTTAACATCACGTGAAGCTAAGGTCAAGTGTTTGTCCATCGTATATAAAAAACGGGGCAAAAATAGCATTTGCTTAAATGTGCCATATCGCTTATATATGTAGGGGTTGAAATTAAATATTTATTAAAATTATTATAACTAAGTGTTATTTTATTAAAAAACGATTGTAACTTACGTTTTATTGTCATTAATACAATTGTGTTTCTAATAAATAAAAACATTAAAATTATTGAAATTATATAATAATCAAGTATTAATTGATGTGATTAAATTGTTTTAAATAAAAATTTGTTTCATTACGATTCATCATTACTTTATTTTTACCATGTACTCTACATTCTCTTTTCTACACCATTAAAGAAGATAAGTAATGCTTTGATACTATGGAAATTATTTTTTTTATTTTAGAATCCAATGTTTTATAGAAGAGACATCTAAATATATAAAAATCAATCGCTGTTCGTTAGACTTGCTAAAACGCGGGAACAGCTGTACAGATTTGGCTAAATCTGGTTTTGAATCATTTGTGAAAGTCCAGGCAGGGTTTAAAAGGCGAGAAAATATGAAAAAAATGATTGAAATATAGCAAAAGCAATTTAGTTTAGAAATCAATTAAATTTAAAAGTCGTTCAGATATCAAATACAATTACAAACATTATTTTTGTTGTTTTTTTTTGACGTTTGAGTTTGATAAATAACAATTTCTGTTTGCAACGGTAATATATTATGGACTTTGGTGGGAATCTAGGCGTAAAGGTTTTTTTTTCTTATTTTAGTAAAGTTGAAACATTCTGGAATTATCATTGAGCTTTTTCATTTATTGATTTTGGGGCGATATGAAGTGGCCGTGTCTTCCGGGTTTTCGGTAGTCTTCAATAAAAACTTGCTTGTAATACATTTTTCACTGCATCCTAATCACCATTATTTCCTCCTAACAAGTATTACATACGCTAAGAACTAAAGTTACCTACATAGCTTAAAGGATTGCTGGTCTAAAATGCCAATGGACTTATGTTGTGGTAGACGTAGTGCCTCAAAGTAGGAGCGATGATCTGGTGATCAGCTAAAAGCTGCTGGATGTGTCGATATCCTTGAAGGAGACCTAGATAAGCAGGACGTATGTCGGTTGATGATAATGTTACTCTAAAATAAATTTAAAATGTGACCAAGTTCAGCAAATACAAATTCGCATTAACAGTTTAGATATGTGACAGTAGTGACATCTATTTCAATTTCGTAAAAAAATTTGTTAGTTAATACATGGCTCAGTTTATGTTTGCCTGTTTAGCATCAATGGCGACAGATGTCGCTGAAACGTTCGTATTCAAATTCACGCATTGTGTTGTACTCATGGAAGTAATAAGTACCACGTTAATAGGATTTTTGTCGAAAACATGGCGGACGAATTGACCATGCAGACAATTTTAAATGGATTTGTATTCTTTTATTTTGTACGTGTACACATGACATTTGCTCACGCACAAACCGTGCTCATGCCATCAATTGGGAAGAAGAAGAAGAAGTACTACGTATAAAAGGAATGAGCTCTTTCTGTACATCTTGCAGGTAAAATAAAGAAAATTAAAGAAAATTTAATAAATAAAACATAAGGATGTTAAGGAACTAAGAGTCTTGATGCGCGCAAAATAAAAATGAAGCCGAGTGAGACCGCTGCCAGTGACCTCTGTGTCCCGTTCTAGCAGTATCCTAGAGTAGGCAGAGTCCATGCATTATTATCCAATCCGTTCAATCCTAGTTCAAGAACAAATAACTTAAATATCTATACATTTTTTATTCCTTTCTCTATTATAAATAATATTAAAATATTTAAAAAAAACAGCATTTTCGATGGGTTTAATTTATGTGATCTGCTGACGTCAGATCAAAATAATTTTAATAATGATTGTCCTGAAATCATATTTCAATATAGTCACCATCGCCAGAAAGAGACAAAACGGTCAGTTCCTGAGGTCTCGTTGGGCTTCAATTTTTCGACAACAGCTCATTCCTGTTGTACGTAGTACTTATTACTTCCATGGTTGTATCAAGATTTGACATATTTTATAGGTAAAGAATACTATATAAATAGACCACCAATTTAAAAAATAGAAATTAATTAATAACAAAAATGTACACAAAAATTATTAAATAATAAATATATATATTTCTTTGAAACGTTTTGTATTAAAAATTTAAATCTATAAAGTTATATGAATATTCCGTTTCCGTTTTTATACGCTGTGGTTCTATCCACAAATATATTTCAATTCCGGTGTAGTTAAGCAACAACGTAGCAGTTGTGTTTTCGCTATTCCTCAATAGATGGCGCGATGTGTACTAGCAATATGAAGTAAAAGAATGTTCTAGATAAAACAAAATGGACGGATCGTAGCATTGATTTTGTATTTGCTAATAATGATTGCAAACTTTTACTTATTAGGTTATTTTTTTGTTAAAAAAGGATTATGATCAATCATGTATATGATGCTAGAGTAGACTAGAATAGATAATAGACGGTACGGTTGAAATGATAGAAAGTTGAAACGAAGCTAATATCTCGACACCGTGCGTGGCGCGGAGGGGTGAAGAGGGCAAGGAAGGGAGCAGCAACAAGTCTAAACTGGAATTTTTGTGATGCCCCGCTCTTCGCTTGTATTGAATACTTATTGGGTTTAGTAATATTAATTTTTATTCCGAAATTTTATTGCTATTATTATCGTTTTATTTACTTTAGAGAATTGCGAGTTTTGTATCGTTTTATTTGCTGTATGTAGAACATAACTGTATAACAAGTTTATATTCAAATTTATTATCGTTGTTGCTGTGAACCGTTTCGTCTTTAAGCTGGACGCCAATTTTTTTTTTGTGGGTACGGTTGAAACGGTTTATTTAATTTTCTTTTTCTCTAATGACATGCCAAAGTAAGACTTCGAGAGATTAGGCTAATTTATCAACGTACAAACAAACCTATTATTACATAAAACTTGGGTACCGTAGAAGAGACTAAAGCGCTGATTTATTTACTCCGTAACTTTTAAACCGGAAGAGTTACGGAGCTCTTACAGGATAAAATGAAGTATAGAATAAAGAGATGAGAAACTCGAAACAAAAACCTATAGCACTATCCGTCAAGGAGATATGAAAGGCATAGTTAGCACTGTGATGGATGGAAAAAGCTTAATAGAAAAATTTCCTACTTTTGCCTTATCGCGACCTTGAACTTGGAATGAACACAATATTGATGGCGAATGGTTTCGCATGTTTAAAGAGAAGTAATCCTAAACATTCATTATACGCAGCGCGGGCCTCGAGTTTGCCTAGGGCGACTAGCTTTAATAGAAATAACGTAGATGCTTTCCTCGTCAATTTGCCTACTGCCCGTCCCGTTATAAAATTTAAAGATAATATTAAATATATTTGTGAAGTTAAACTGCGCCTCCTTTACGGGTGGTATAATGTAGACGTGGGTTATAACAGGACAAACACAATATCTGTTATTACTGTTACTGTTACGCAATAATAACAGGTACCGATTTCTGTTATTAAATAACAACTGTTATTTTTTTCAACCACGGCTCATTAGGAATATCACAAGATAATTATGATCAACTTTATAATATTATTAAAATTTAAAATTATCAATTAACATTAATTGCATGGGGTTTATTCAAAACATAAATTTTAATACTGAACTTAAATATTAATATAATTTATATGGTCCTGGAATACAGAATGAAAAATATTCGTGAGCCTGCACTGAATCAAGAGTAATTTTAATTTTCAAATTGTAATGCTTTTATTTTCTTGACATTGACAATATACGATTTCTGTTACAAAAGTTGACAATAATTTAAAGGAGATTTTAAGGAGTTCATCAGCACAATATACAATGATACACATTCATTTCATTTTACTCTCACTTCAACAGTACTGAACTATATAACACAATAAGTAACAGATATCTCATAATACGATTAGAAATACTTGTCACTATTCAAGGATGATAATGTTCTTGTAAGCTTACATATTGTATTTTTCGGGTTATAATGCTAGGTGCATCTCGTTTTAGCAACAGTATATACAATGAGTGTGAGCGAGATAAATTAATCAACGAAATAACAGTTAACACGAACTAATTAAGGAGTGTCATTTCGAGTACAATTATCTTCTTGTAAGCTTATAATATGTATTTTTCTGGTTATAATACTAGGTGCATCTCATTTTAGCAACAGTATATACAATGAGTGTGAGCGAGATAAATTATTCAACGAAATAACAGTTAACACGAACTAATTAAGGAGTGTCATTTCGAGTACAATTATCTTCTTGTAAGCTTACAATTTGTATTTTTCGGGTTATGATACTAGGTGCATCTCGTTTTAGCAACAGTATATACAATGAGTGTGAGCGAGATAAATTAATCAACGAAATAAAGTTACAACAAGGAACACGAACTAATTAAGGAGTGTCATCGAGTACAATTATCTTCTTGTAAGCTTACAATATGTATTTTTCGGGTTATAATACTAGGTGCATCTCGTTTTAGAAACAGTATATACAATGAGTGTGAGCGAGATAAATTAATCAACGAAATAACAGATAGCACGATCTAATAAGGAATTTGCTTTTCAAAGAGGATTTTTTCTTATGAAACGACTTTCTATAATTTTGGTTTATTTAAAATAAATACTAGGTGTGTCTCGTTTTACCTTATGACAACATTGTACAAAAGAGAAAGACAAGAACAGTTGTCCCATTGTTATTTCTGTAGTATATATGATGCTGGCTGGTTATAATTGTTTAGTTGCTGGCTGGTTATAAATTATATGTGTCGAGTAACAGATGAATAAAAAAGTTAGTTACCAAAATGGCGTTTCACTACAATTTCTGTTCTGTTATTTCAAGCTACGTTAGTGACCGACTGTTATCGAATATTGAAAATATCGATAGTGATTGTGTAACAGATACAACGACATCGCAAGAACAACTGTTATCTGTTATTCGCGAATACTTGTGATTTACATCTGTTATTAAAAATACGCCTAACCCTTAGTATAATGTTAAAAAAAAATGGCGCTTGGTGACAACATCGTTTTAAAATTAGTCCATAATATTTATTGAATTTAATTAGTTAAAGTACAATTTCTCAACTCTGTGTAAAATTATCCAAGACCTAATTAGCAGTGCTGCATAATTGTGTGACAATAGTGCATAGTTAATTGTTAATAAGTGAGTTATAATAGAAAAAAATTGTCAAAATTACGGCGTCCTGTCTTAACCTACGACAACACGCACGCTTCGCTTTGTTTTACGGCAGCGGTAAGCGCTATATAATTTTAAATAATATTATTACGGCTGGACGCTTATTTTCAACTCAGCTGCTGCTTGTGCTGCAAACACCGTAATGCATTTGATCGCGTGTATCAAATAATAAAATAATCTAGACGCTATCTATTCACCTTGCTACAACAACGTAAAATAATAATTATGTATGATAAAGATATATATGTGAATAAAATTAAGCTCGTTACTTCACACAAGATTCATTATTCATTTGTTTAGCTTTGACTTTTTCCTTTTTTTTTCTTCTTTTTTTTCTCTTTAATTATTACAACCAGCTTGTATTAAAAAATTTGAAACAAGTTATTCTTATGCAAACTCTTTTGTGCAATAGGTAAGTTATGTTGAGAAAAATTAGAAACAATATGACCAGTGAAAAGTACTCTTATTTGTATTGTTTTGTGGTGTGACGCCACTGAACAAATAATATCGTGACTGTGGGTGCGTTTCACACTCCTATCATAAGTCGGGGGATGTACTTGTACGGGTCCTCTTTATATTTAAGAATATTCAGGGATCTACTTATACTGAACGATTAGATATCTTATATTGTCCGACGTGACTAAAACGACGCTGACCGGCCATATTGCAAGACCTCTTGGTCGAGTAAATCTAAAACTAATATCATTTACATAGTTTTAACAATGTCGACAAAAAAAACTTTACCAACCGACAATGTTTTTGGTTTAAGATTTTATTATTTCTCGAAAGATTATACATCACTTGTGAGAAATAAAACATTTTAAAAGTAAAAAGTAAACAGACAGGTAGAACGTAAAAAATATTGACAAACAGCAGAACTCCGCATTCGTTGATAAGTTAGGGTGCTTATACACTGCAGCAAGTTTGATTAGAATAAATATAAAACAGTCCTTTTTTTTTTTTTTTTTGTAATAATCTTCAGAAATGTGGCGTTTTAGTGAAACCTTAAAAAATTTTGTTTTCAGTTCCTTCATACTTTTGGGTAAGGTGTTATACAATTTTGCACCTTCAAACATTATATTTTTTTGTCCATAGTATCGCGTTCTAGCTTTGCCTATATGTATATTATGTCCTCGTCTCAGGTTACATTTGTGAATCGATATATTATTTTTGAAGGATAGATCAGTGTGAATGTCTTTTTTAAGTATTTTATGTATTAGTAAGCATGTTTTATATTTATATATTTGTGATATATTATATAGTTTGGTTTCTCTGTATATGATATCGGAAGGTGTTAAATAATTATAGTGGAATAATACTTTAATTAATTTATTTATGTTGCCTCCCGTACAACATCACAACAGCGCAAGGCGTCTAAAAATGAATGTAATATTGCGACAATGGAAGACACAAACGATTCACTTAGACGCATAATAAGAGAAGAAATAGGACAAGCAGTACAAGATGCAGTAAGAGAAATATTAGATGAAAAATTTGTGAAAGTTACCGAATTATTGAATAATTTTCAACAATCATTATCGTTTTTTAATGAGATGTACGAAAAAATGATAAATATTTTGGAAGAAAAAGCTGTTAAGATTCAAGAATTAGAAGAAAAAAAATACTATCATGCAATGCTCTACAACTGAAAGAATATAACTCAAAGAATTTCAAGTGATTACTTATAATTCGCTAGCTCAAAGAGGTCCGAAGTTTAAATTAATTACTTGTACTTATCCGACTCTCCACTGAAGATGAACTCTTTATCAAGTTATCTTATATAACTTCGTAAAGTTACCGGTGAGTTGATTTATTTCGATCTCATATTCTGGTTATACCAGCGCGTCTTGTGTGGTTGTTAATGTTAATGTATGAAAGGCTTCTTAATTGTGTGCGGAGAGAACACAGAATTCAAGAAATCAATTTCGGTATCATCATATAACTGCATTAAAAAAATGAGCACACAAACATAATAATGTTTTTGGCTTAAAATTAGTTATTTTTTTATTCCAGCATACGACGACACGGTCACCTGATGGTAAGTGATACGTCTGCCCATAACAACGTGGCGCAGGTTAAGTTGGTATACATTGCACCACATTGCGCTCGTCGCCTTGAGACATGAGTTGTCTCTTTTTCTCATTCCCCGGTACATGTTTCTTCTTTGTTTTACATTTTTCTTATCTTAACACCATATTATCTTTCCGCTTTCATGCTTCTCTCTTTCATAACTTTGCAATTTCCATTTTCAGTTTTTCAATTTTATCCTTCCATGCAGCGCCTCACAGACTGCCGTATATTCTAATTTACATTATTCACTTGTATTTTGTTTTCACATATGCTCTCTGACCTTTGGCTCTATGCATTTTATTTATTTTTAAAATCTTGTACTGTATGTCTCTGTGCTATATACTGTCTCGTTAAAAGCTTATGCATCTAAATTTTTCAAATTTTTTTTACATTGTATCTTAATGTTTTATACATTTCCAATTTAAATTTATACGCTGTCCGTTGCTAATACACAAACGAGACATAAGGCGATGAACTCGTTACCCCAGTTACTTCACTAGCATACAGCACCTTTCAAACTACAACACAGTAATGTTTTCATACGAATGTTTGGCGAATGAAATAAGAACTGCGGTGGTACATAGATGTTCTCCTGCAACCACCTGATACAGACCAGCGCAGTCAGAATGCGCCCTTGATGCACTCCTAATAAAATCTTTAGCTCTTCCATTGATTTATTCTCTTCGCTTACATAAGCCATTTAAAATATTTAATAAACACTTAAATTTTTTATTGATTTAGAATTCAGAACTATCATTTGTTGTATCAGCCACACTATAATGCTGCAGTCTGACAAACGCTTGTTTATAATCGGTACAACATACTAAAATATTATGATAAAGTCTCAGTATGTTAACATAATTAGATTTTGATGTCTAAAAAGAGCAACTCATGTTCCTCTGCTCTATTTATGCCCTGTCTCTTTAGATGTACATGATCATAGTTACCTTAGAGTCTTTTGTAAATGACTTTGATGATCTTCAATAGGATAAGGTGTCTTACTAAACAAAAACAAAAGTATTAAATTAACCGTTCCCGCGCTTAGTTTAGCCACCAACCCATTTCCAAATCTTTTTGTTAAAATTTTTTGAGAAAAGGCAAAAAATATTGTACCCATAAAGCTTCACGTCATGTACAACTTAAATCAAATCCCCTCTACTGGAAAGCAGTGTGACGTGGTTACGGCGGACCGCCCCTTGTTACGTTATACTTAGTTATGGTATAGAGTTGCGCAAACGCAGAGAAACGGTTCAAAGCGTTCTCTTCGGATGGGCGGTGCCGCTTATATAAATGCTTGGTATTTCACTGAATGACATCACACACTGGGCAAAGCTGTATCAGCTTTTACATATGTACGAGTATGTGACATGTGCGAATGAGTTTGTTTAGGTAGTAGAGAATTTTAAGGAAATTTATACACGGACAGATAAATAATAAATAGAAATGGACGAAAGAAAGGTGATGGAGAATATGCCAAAAGCAATAAAGAAGCGGGAAGTATTGTAAATGAAGGTAACTTAAATAAAAAGTAAATAGAAAAGACTCCAAAAGAGATAGATAATTTGTTTTATTGTGGAACACCGAAGTGCGAAGAATCTTCTATAAGAGGAGAGATGCGCACCCTTCTGAAATATAACGAAGATGCAAGCTCAAGGGGAAACAGTTAAAAAGGCATGAAGACAAGATACATAGGTAAACTGTGTCGAATGGCCGTCCCAAGATGGCCGCTGCAAGTGAGCTCGGTGAGTCAGCCTCGGTTGTGTGCCGGAGTGCCGAATTGAAAGTAACGGTGAGCATTGCATCACTGCCTAAAGAGTTACGAGATTTAATACATTAAAATATCTTCGGCGAATCAAGAAACACTTGTTCCACTTGAAACTTACGAAAATTGTACCTTCAGTATATACCTCCAATACATATTCACAGTGCAACCGGTTACAAAGCAATGGCGCGGGCGCAGCAGTTTTAGTTACCCCTTTCACGTATACCTGTCTCGCTCTAATCTCGTTGACGTCAGCGTTACGTTCGATCAAATGTATCCCAATATGGTAATAACATAAAACCCAAAGACGATATGAGCATTATTAAAATGGTAATTTTATGGAACAAAATTGTGCGAACTGCCATTTAAATATGAAAGAAAACGACTTTCTAAATAATTACTTTGTTCCCACTTACTCTTTTATCTGCTATCTTTTATAATGGACCAACACTTGATCTCATAATAAGATGGTGTTCTTTTTTATTACCAAATAAACCTCTCCCACGATGAGTCAAGGTCGTTTTCAATCTAAGTTACTTGTGGTCTCTTCGTGTTGTTAAATTCGGGATTAGACGGGTTTAAAATAGTCGACTACTCGCGGCGGCATCGGCACCTGAAATCTAAGTCGCTTAGTGTAGATCGTGAGCGACACTGTTGGCGTTACGGCGTCCTCCCAGTAAAGTTACTCTCGTAGTTTGTTTTAAACTTATTCACGATATTCATAATACTAGCTTGCACAACTCTGCTACCCCATTACTCAATTTCATACCCACAGACATTGTTTTCTTTGTCTATAAATTTCAGTAGGCTACTGAGTAAAAATAATGTGTGTTGCTTAAGTAAAATGGGATAACATCATTAATATCACATGATGTTAATAACTCATGTGATATAGTAAATGCCCTCGTGCGTCTGACTCCGCGACCTTAACACAAAATGTAAAAGTAGCAGGTTCGTAAACATCCTGCGGCCATCTGAATGGTACTACTTGTACAGAACTTGTTCTTAAACCAGGGACGTTATTGTAATCAGAGAAGGGGTTAGCTGTTCCACAATGGAGGCAGATCATAATTGTGGTCTTCACTGTAGGGGTTGTCCCTTCAAAGAGGGAGCCGAAGCGATTATCCACCATGTCGGCCAGGTCGGCGAGTGTTGAATGTTCTCGAAATATTTTTTTTAAACGATGCCGTTTTCCTCAAGACGGTTATCTCTTTCAAGTTCAACGAATCAAACCAGCGCCCCCTCGAGTCCTGTTACGTATCTATAAATTGAGCTAACGCAAGTTTTTATAATAATTGTTAAATAAAGCGAATCAACATGTGTTGTGTTACCGTTAAAGTTAGTTTTTGACATAAACTCTGTAATTGTTACCGTATAAATATTTTCGAAGTGTCCGTCGATGGGGTTAGTTAACCCCTCTGCAATATTGGGTCACGATATCCTGGGTTCAGGTTCGTACTTGTGGGTGAAACGTCAAAAAGAATTGAAAATGTTTTGAATGTAAGTCAAAGTCAATGGTTGAATGAAATGGATTACTTTTTGTCCAAATGTCTTGCTTTCAATTTTTTATAGATAATTTTCAATCGATTTCGAAAAGAAAATTAGTCTGCGTATATTTCCTTACGTGTTAGACACCATGTGGAAGTATTTGGTGTTCAGAGTTGTTCTGTATTTTTGGATGGAAAGTTACAACCGAAACGTTTAATGCTGTTATGTTTACAGCACACTACACTTAGCGTAGGTGCGAGCATACGCGAGAGTGGAAGTCGAGTGTTTAGCAGGGCGGTGCACTGCCAGTGATGTCCAGGTAGCACCCGAGGCTGGTGCTCTGCTATATCCGACACTATTTGACGTAGGATTAACAAATGCCTCCGTCCGCCTCATAATTGTAATCCTACTCATTACTGTTGTCTACCACCGTAACAACATGGGACTGTTAAGTTTGGCGATCGAGATGCGTCCCCATCAACCGCAGCATGGGACGTTTTCTGTCTGGTTTGTTCACAGGTTCAGCCTGGGTCGATATTATGTAACGGTCCAATGTAGAAGTCACTGGATCAATTTAATCCAACACACTGAGGCATGTTTATTCTGTAAGGTCTGTAGCAGTGGGTGTCCTGAAACGCGCGCATTAGTTACTTACTACTGTACGGTTTTTGTATGAGATGTCTCTGTAGATGCAAAAATTTGTGATTGATCAAGTTATCAGCTAATTGAGAGATGAATGTGTGGGTTACTCAGGGAGTTATTTTTCAACTTTTTCAACAAACTCAGCGATGTCTTAAATAATTTTAAAATTAATTTAAAAAGCAATAATACTAAACTGTTGATATTTTTTTTAACATCGATTTCTGATCTTTAAAAATTTTTTTATCTGTAGATATCTATTAAATGTGTCTACTTTATTTTTCATAACGATTAAAATTCAATTAATCAGCGACTGTTTGAACTATTTAATTGTCGAAACCGTCGTTAATAGGACTATAACTCAATCTGGCTGTAACAAAGCAGGGGAGACTTCGAACTGTGAAACATTCACCTGTTGCATTTCATTCCACGAGCTGTGTAAATTTCGCAATAGAATTTATTTTTAACTACAATGAATAACTTGATCATGAGCGAATATTTTGGGACGAATGAAAGAATAATAACATTGAATCAAGTTTAATTTAAAGAAGCGAATGAATCTATTTTCACATTTATTTTACTGAACTAAACAAGAGTATTTTTGTTGTACTTTATAATATAATATTATTGGAATACCTTCCAGGTCGCGGATTCCAGATCCGCAGGCGAAATACCTTGTTTTAATCCATCATCAGCTTTTTACAACATCCTCTATAATCCCAATTAACAACATTGAAATAATCCTCAGCAAGAATCGATCAAATTATTTGTAATTTATTTTTGTATTTTTTTAAGTTTTTTTTATTTTTTCTCTTAACACTACTTATTTGTAATTATCTTACAAGTACGTTAAAAATTTATCTGATAAATATAACATGACTATATGTAACAATATATATATATATATATTGTTACATACTTGATGGAAGACCTGTTTGGTAAATAAAAAGGAAGAAAAAAGAAATGTGTATAAAACTGTCAGAGAGAAAAGACGAAGGTGTTAAGAGAATAAACTAAAGGTTAGATTTGTGTTTTAGAAATATAAACGATTTAATGATGTTTTTAAGGAATAAAATATTAACAGTAACGTCATAGGTATTTCTTTTGGCGCCTTAACCCCACATATATATATATGTCGGATGGAAGACCTTTTTGGTAGATAAAAAGGAAGAAAAAAGAAATGTCAATAAAGCTGTCAGAGAGAAAAGACGAAGGTGTGTAGAGAATAAGTTAAAGATTAGATTTGTGTTTTAGAAATATAAACGAGTTAATGATGTTTTTAAGGAATAAAATATTAACAGTAACGTCATAGGTGTTTCTTTTGGCGCCTTAACTCCACATATATATAACAAGAAGTAATAAACAATTTACTTATAAACACCAATTTTAAAACATATAGAAAAAATAACGATAATAATGTAATAATCTTAAAGGAGTGAACGTAGAAATCAAAATTGCACATGACACAGGGTGCAGCAGGAGGTACACGGTCGTTCCGCTGCTTACTCCATTACTGCTGAATTTTTATTTTCTGAAACAAAAACACAACATTAACAACGTATGTATTATAGAATTAATAAGATAAAAAAAACTTCTTACATGGAATCAATTTCCAAAATAAAGAATCGAAACTCTCTTCGTATCCCAACATGTCTGAATAATTATCGTCTATCAGTGACGAAGGTACCAAGTCTTGAGGGAACACTGGAAAAAAAATATATAAGAATAGTCGAGGAAAACACTTTGAGAATTTAACTCTGAGTCTCGAATTCGACGGAACAGTAAAAGTCATCAATAAGACGAATAGCATCAACGAAGTCGGAAAAATATAACAGTTCTAGGAGAAGGGCAAACAAGAAGTAATCTCGTGTGCACTGGGGAGGGGTGCCAGGGTGTAGTGGCACAGGAAGACAGCGCTGCGTTTCCACGGAGATCCCCTCCCAAATCGATTGTGACCACCAAATGGGTACTGGTTCCACTTTAACAAATAATCTTAAAGAATACAAACGATTCATGCTTCAACTATACTATACAGATACATTTTCACTTCATCCACAACAGCGCATATTAAGTTCATATTTGTTGTGGAATAATGTAAAAACTACAAATTCATAGCATTTACGCTACTACAATGAAAAATAAAAGTGATGTGCATGAAAACTTGAAAATTATAATCCAAATCATAATCCGACTTGAAAGAATATTATTTACACTCTCCTAAAGATATATTTTTATTACAAAAATTAGCGTGCGCGTCTATCCAAAGCCTTCACCGTGTTTATAATTGAAAACTATCCAAAAGTTAGTAGAGACCGTCGGAAAAACTAGCGCCGATAATGATAAGCTTTAGGTTAAAAAAATATATGTTAAAACACTCACTGTCTACGCCCGAATCTTCTGCGGTACCGCGTGCATTGGTTCTTGCAGCGCCGGAGTCACCGCTGTCGGAAGTTTCCTGCATATAGTTCAGTGTAGCGCTCGTGTCGAGTAGGCCTAGGTCAGATAACTTTATTATTGAAATTATCCAAAAGTTAGTAGAGACTGTCGGAAATACTGGCGCCGATAATGATAAGCTTTAGGTTCAAAAAATTATATGTTAAAACACTCACTGTCTACGCCCGAATCTTCTGCGGTACCGCGTGCATTGGTCCTTGCAGCGCCAGAATCTCCGCTGTCGGAAGTTTCCACCATATATTTCAGTGTAGCGCTCGTGTCGAGTAGGCCTAGGTCAGATAATTGTATAATTGAAATTATCCAAAAGTTAGTAGAGACTGTCGGAAATACTGGCGCCGATAATGATGAGCTTTAGGTTCAAAAAAATTAATGTCAAAACACTCACTGTCTACGCCCGAATCTTCTGCGGTACCGCGTGCATTGGTCCTTGCAGCGCCAGAGTCACCGCTGTCAGAAGTTTCCTGCATATATTTCAGTGTAGCGCTCGTGTCGAGTAGGCCTAGGTCAGATAATTGTATAATTGAAATTATCCAAAAGTTAGTAGAGACTGTCGGAAATACTGGCGCCGATAATGATAAGCTTTAGGTTCAAAAAATGATATGTTAAAACACTCACTGTCTACGCCCGAATCTTCTGCGGTACCGCGTGCATTGGTCCTTGCAGTGCCAGAATCTCCGCTGTCGGAAGTTTCCACCATATATTTCAGTGTAGCGCTCGTGTCGAGTAGGCCTAGGTCAGATAACTTTATAATTTAAACTATCCAAAAGTTAGTAGAGACTGTCGGAAATACTAGCGCCGATAATGATAAGCTTTAGGTTCAAAAAAATAAATGTTAAAACACTCACTGTCTACGCCCGAATCTTCTGCGGTACCGCGTGCATTGGTCCTTGCAGCGCCGGAGTCGCCGCTGTGGGAAGTTTCCTGCATATATTTCAGTGTAGCGCTCGTGTTGAGTGGGCCTAGGTCAGATAATCTTATAATTGAAACTATCTAAAAGTTAGTACAGACCGTCGGAAATACTAGCGCCGATAATGATAAGCTTTAGGTTCAAAAAAATAAATGTTAAAACACTCACTGTCTACGCCCGAATCTTCTGCGGTACCGCGTGCATTGGTCTTTGCAGCGCCGGAGTAGCCGCTGCCGGAAGTTTCCAGCATATATTTCAGAATAGAGCTCGTGTTGGGTGGTCCTAAGTCAGATAATTTTATAATTAAAACTATCCAAAAGTTAGTATAGACCGTCGGAAATACTAGCGCCGATAATGATAAGCTTAGGTTCAAAAAAAATTATGATAAAACACTCACTGTCTACGCCCGAATCTTCTGCGGTACCGCGTGCATTGATCCTTGCAGCGTCGGAGTCGCCGCTGTCGGAAGTTTCCGGCATATATTTCAGTGTAGCGCTCGTGTTGAGTGGGCCTAGGTCAGATAATCTTATAATTGAAACTATCCAAAAGTTAGTAGAGACCGTCGGAAATACTAGTGCCGATAATGATAAGCTTTAGGTTCAAAAAAATAAATGTTAAAACACTCACTGTCTACTCCCGAATCTTCTGCGGTACCGCGTGCATTGGTCCTTGCAGCGCCGGAGTAGCCGCTGCCGGAAGTTTCCAGCATATATTTCAGAATAGAGCTCGTGTTGGGTGGTCCTAAGTCAGATAATTTTATAATTAAAACTATCCAAAAGTTAGTAGAGACCGTCGGAAATACTAGCGCCGATAATGATAAGCTTTAGGTTCAAAAAAATATATGTCAAAACACTCACTGTCTACGCTCGAATCTTCTGCGGTACCGCGTGCATTGGTCCTTGCAGCGCCGGAGTAGCCGCTGCCGGAAGTTTCCAGCATATATTTCAGTGTAGCGGTCGTGATGAGTAGGCCTAGGTCAGATAATTTTATAATTGAAACTATCCAAAAGTTAGTAGAGACCGTCGGAAAAACTAGCGCCGATAATGATAAGCTTAGGTTCAAAAAAAATTATGATAAAACACTCACTGTCTACGCCCGAATCTTCTGCGGTACCGCGTGCATTGGTCCTTGCAGCGCCAACGCTCGTAGCTACTCGTACCGGAACTACCCGTAACGGAGCAGCCCGTACCGCAGCTGCTCGTGCCGGAGCTGCTCGTGTCGGAGCTGCCTGTTCCGAAGCTGCTCGTAGCGCTGCTGCCCGTATCTTACGTAAATATAAAGACACAGGCGCCGGTGGAAATACATTCCACCGAAGACGCACCAGGGTGTCGGGTGGTGATGACCGGTATTTATTTTCGTCCCATTTTATCAACTGTAATTTGCGTTTGATTATCTGATGCCGAGCCAAAACAATTTTTATTTCAATATCAGGTTTCGTGGGGCCAAATTTCAAAGGTAACCCATGATCGGCTGTGGGATAACAGGCAACTAAGGGAACGGTTGTAATATCTGAAGAAGCGTGGGAAGATGTCCCGAGATCATCTGATCTTTGCACCAACGGGCGTCTCTACGCCCGTTGGTGCAAGCTTTCACCTTCTTCGATGTTTGGTGGTGAATTTTCAGACATCGTCATCTTTGGTTCCATTTGTCTCTGAAACACAAAATTAACACTCTCAGTTTAATATTTAACTATAACTGTACGTTATTTATCTACAACAAAGTGACGAGACGAGTTAGACGATCACTGGATAGAAACCGATATACACCTGTTACATATACGTACATTATTTTGAAACAGGAAAGGATGTCTAAATTTAGCTGTGGTGGTAATAACTTTAACTTGGTTTCCGGCAACGTAGACTACTACACCAAAAAAAATATTTTAACAAATGAAACTTGACAAATATCGGAATACAACAATTTTCAGCCGAATTCATTGTTGTACAAATGAAAACAAATATTGAGGGAAAAGTGATTTTTAACTAGAATTTCAATAATTTTACTCCTGTTCATAAAGCACACAAACGCCTTTTGTAAAATATAGCCGGAGGTAATGAATACTGTGATGTTGTCAATTTTTTATAAACATCTGGTGATTTTCGTTACAATCACCACGGCCATGTCTTGAGACAATTGATTTCATTCATAATTAACTAAATATATTTTACACAAAGCTCTCACATAATAATAAAAAAGGCTTTCTTTTCAAATACTACACACATCACTTACCATCTTTCACTACGCTTCGATTTGTTAAGTAAAAGAAAACATTTAATTGTACTTTTTAAACTAAATATCGTTGTTCGTATCGCGTTAAGAAGCAATTAAATTGATTGAATTATCTGAAAATAGCGGCGAGGGTTTCAGTACCATGTTACGGTAACTCCGCCTAACCTAACCTAACCTAACTTCCACGAGTACTTTTCGTTTATTTCAACAGTTTACGCTCAACAATTAATTGTTGTAAAACCAATTATATGTGGTCAAAGGCTCATAAGTACGTTTGTCTGATTTATTATGAACGCGTTCCATGACCACTGGCGTACAGTGAAGAGGCCGCCAATACATTACTAAACATTTAAACTGCACCTGTTTGAAGAGTGCATGAATGTAAATTGTATGAAGCATATAGTACCGCTGACCTTACAAAAAGTACGCCCGACAGTGGCGCAAGGATTGGCAAAGCAAATAAAGTAATCTACACAAAAGCACTATTTTAACTATTTTTTGGACGTATCATCAATTATGGTAGTAATCTCATCTATAAATGGATGGTAAGTCTCTGTTATCGGCGATCGTCTAATTAATATATAGCCGAGTAATAACATTAGGTTCCTGGTTCAAGAGCGTCTTAGCTCTAACGCGACTTAACATAAATACCCTTAAAGAAAATAACCTTAATGGCTGCTCGGTATAAAAATGCAAAATTTTGGTAAAAAAAACTACTCTCGAACCTATCGGAAGGACTGTTTAGATAGACGCACATAATATATGAAGAATTTTAAATTATTGCTAATTGTATGGGCACTATGTACATTAGACTCCTGAGCAACAAGCTGCGCTTAGTTCAGGACCCGAAGGATATTATGTGATGTTAATTTTTAGTGAGAAATAAAATAAATAACTAAAAATAAAAAAACATCGAGCACTGTGACGCTGAGTATATTATTCCAACTACCTCCATATTGTTATTAACAGGAATGTTACTTACGAATCCGTAAAGGTCTCGCTCGTCCTGTAAAAAAAAGAAATGTATTGAAACACTAAAAAACACACACACTAATATAATATATGGGAATAGCAGATCTGCACTGGTGGTAGGTCTCTGTTGCCGGAGACCGTCTGGGTGGCTACCACCGCAGTGACTATTTCAACCGCTAAATAGTGGTGTGCGAACATTACTGTATTCCGGTTTGAAGGGCGCTGTAGCTAGTGTAATTACTGGGGTAACGAGAGTTAACACCTTATGTCTGTAGGCGAGGAGCGCGATGAGGTGCAGTGTGTACCATCCTAACTAGCGCCGCGTTGTCATGGGCAAGCGTATCACTTAACATCAGGTGAATGTTTCAAATAAAGTTAAAAATACAAGTAAAATCTATCATTTCATGTCAACATCTTACCCCAGTACAGCGTCTCAATGATTATTAAATAAAACTCAAGTAATAGAAAGTAATAACATGTTTATTGTACGAAAAACACACAAAAGTAAACAATTGTACATTATTTTAAATGATTCTATTCATCGCCAGGTGAACACTGTCCGTTGCGTTACTCTACGCTGAAGAAATAAAACAAAAACTTTCCGCAAAGCGACGGGAGGGATCCGTAGACAAAGTGCCACCCGCGTTTCCTGGCTGCAGGTTCTCGTCGGTGATGGTGTATGTCTCATGGAAGACTAACCCAAATCTATTGCTATTATTAACAATCCTTGATATAGATATCACCAGCGCACTTTGACTCGTAACTTTGATTTCCACGGTGTGGATGAAAACGGTCCGCGGCCCGTCTTGGGATTTCTTCTTTTACCATTTTCACTTATATCTTGATACCTCCGAGCAATGACTTTAAAAAGGTTAGAGGGTAAACAATAAGAAATCCCTTAAAGTAATACAATAACTCACAAAATTGATAATATCACAATTTATTTAAATATATCCTTACCTTAACTTATAACCTCACTTGCACACTTGCACAGGATGAACGGTATATAATTCAATATGACGGCATGTATTGTAAAAAATGTCCCGCCTCGTACTGCACCTTAACAGTGGAAGCACTAAGAGGTTCTCGTTAGTTGTTCATTTCTGTAAAGGGCCCCGGAGCTGCCGCTGCGTTACAAATAAGAATACAAGCACACCGCTTTAAAACGCAATATACAATTTTTCGTTCATACGCATGTATGCATATATATATATATATATGTTATATATTCAATTACACAGGCCAGCACCTTTTGCTATTTATATATTACCATCAGACTGGACGTATCTCGCTATTCATAAAGTCTTTAATAATTAGCGCAGTAACTAAACCGGGCCTATCCACTATCCACTGTTCTCACTTTATTATTAATGCAAGATTTACTATAAAAACCTGTCCAATGTTAAAAAAATAAGTTAATCACTATAAAAATGAGTAAAACTCGTAACCGGCGCAGTAGGAAGCGGCCGCCATTTTGTGTTCTACGTCAAGGTCTCACCAAATGTTCGTAAAAATCATTCAATTCAAAAAAAAAAAAAAAAAAAACTCCACTACCAACCACTTTCACTTATAAACTAAGTTCTGTGTACAACCGGTAACATTTCCTACGGTAGTAGCTTATAAGTTTAAATATAATCAAAATTAAATACTCACGGGCGTGAAGGTGCGACTGGTCTGGAGTGCGGCGGATGCAAGGAGGCTGATGCGGTGGCAGCGCACACGATGCGTCTTTTCGTTTGAGACGTCGAGTACCGAGCCCCGCAGCCAATCAGAGGGCAGTTTCTTCGCCAGCGCGCCCTACGCGCATAACGACGCTTACGAAAGTTTTTAAATTTTTGCGTATTGTTTTTAAATCATTCATAAGCTTAACTTTTTAAGTATTTTCCTTAATTTTTACTTTCGTAATGCTATATTTTTTTACATTTTAAACGGCGGCAGCGCGTGCGCTAGTGAAACAGTCAAGTCGGTAGGTTCGGTTGCGTTCGGCGGCTGAGGGACGCGAAGGAGCGGCGGTGAAATACGAAGCCGATCCTACGATTCCGAAGAGCCTTCTTCACGATCTAATGACGCTTCACCAAATCTTTCCTATCTCAATTACCATGTGTTTTAAATTTAATATAAATTTAGAAGACCTATAAGTTAAATAATTTACATTATACAAAAAAATCGAACGATTTTTTTATTAATCTTATATATAATTTTATTTTTAAATCTATATAATAAAAATGAATTGCTGTTCGTTAGTCTCGCTAAAACTCGAGACGGCTGGACCGATTTGGCTAAAGTGGTCTTGAATTATTCGTGGAAGTCCAGGGAAGGTTAATAGGTGAGAAAATATGGAAAAAGTGCCTGGAATATGGTAAAAACAACAATTTCTTTTTCATTGAGGTGACCAGATTTTTAGATAGGCAAAGCGGGACAACTCTGAAGGAATAATAATATCGTAATTTTTTTTTAGTTTTAACATAAGTACAGTTTATAAATGTTTTTTTATATAAGTGAATTTGTTTCAGTAGATTGTAGTAATTTTGTAAAATATTGTAAAAATCTTCACAAGAATTTGATAAATTAGTTTGATTGACTTGAAATATTTGCAAAATTTATTTAGTATATTACTTTCTAAAATTTCTTTCGAGGTTATGGTGGGTGGGTGATACACGTTTTGTCATCAATGTAAAATATGAAGACTACGAGTATTTTAAGCTAAGTTTAAGAAAATTTATGCATTTATGAAATATTTAAATAAATTACTTACTTTATTTTTCTATGGTAAGAAACAGATTTGTAATATTTATTTGTTTAATTATCTTGCTAGCACGCAGTACGGAACAAAGTGTATCATTTGAGAGACAAGTACAATGTAACTGGGTAGCAAAAGCAATATGTTACGCAAAACAATGATTTTCATAAATTTAAAATTTTACTTAATTCTAAAAGTCGGGACTTTTGAAAAACGTTTTTCGCGTGACGCGGGATTAATAGTAAAAAAATCAGGACTGTCCCGCTAAAAGCGAGATGTCTGGTCTCCTTACTTTAGATACATAAAACGTCAAAAATTTGAAGTTCGTCCCGTCATTTAGACACCAAATACAATTTAAAAGAATATTTTTGATTTTGACATTTGATATTGACAACCAACAATTTCTGATGCAACCATAATATTTTACGAACTTTAGCGGGAATCTGGGCGTAAAGGTCGCGTTGTCTCGGTTGAATTTTTTTTAGTGCATAATGTGTCACGTCAAAGCTTCACGTCATGTACAACTTAAATCAAATCCCCTCTACTGGAAAGCAGTGTGACGTGGTTACGGCGGACCGCCCCTTGTTAAGTTTATAACCTAGTTATGGTTATAGAGTTGCGCAAAAACGCAGCGAGAAACGGTTAAAAGGCGTTATCTCGTAGGGCGGTGCCGCTTATATAAATGCTTGGCATTCACTGAATGACATCACACACTGGGCAAAGCTGTATCAGCTTTTACATATGTACGAGTATGTGACATGTGCGAATGAGTTTGTTTAGGTAGTAGAGAATTTTAAGGAAATTTATACACGGCAGTAAATAATAAATAGAAATGGACGAAAGAAAGGTGATGGAGAATATGCCAAAAGCAATAAAGAAGCGGGAAGTATTGTAAATGAAGGTAACTTAAATTAAAAAAGTAAATAGAAAAGACTCCAAAAGAGATAGATAATTTGTTTATTGTGGAACACCGAAGTGCGAAGAATCTTCTATAAGAGGAGAGATGCGCACCCTTCTGAAATATAACGAAGATGCAAGCTCAAGGGGAAACAGTTAAAAAGGCATGAAGACAAGATACATAGGTAAACTGTGTCGAATGGCCGTCCCAAGATGGCCGCTGCAAGTGAGCTCGGTGAGTCAGCCTCGGTTGTGTGCCGGAGTGCCGAATTGAAAGTAACGGTGAGCATTGCATCACTGCCTAAAGAGTTACGAGATTTAATACATTAAAATATCTGTCGTCGAATCAAGAAACACTTGTTCCACTTGAAACTTACGAAAATTGTAACCTTCAGTATATACCTCCAATACATATTTCACAGTGCAACCGGTTACAAAAGCAATGGCGCGGGCGCAGCAGTTTTAGTTACCTCTTTCACGTATACCTGTCTCGCTCTAATCTCGTTGACGTCAGCGTTACGTTCGATCAAATGTATCCCAATATGGTAATAACATAAAACCCAAAGACGATATGAGCATTATTAAAATGGTAATTTTATGAACCAAATTTGTGCAAACTGCCATTTAAATATGAAAGAAAACGACTTGCTAAATAATTACTTTGTTCCCTATTACTCTTTTATCTGCTATCTTTTATAATGGACAAACACTTGATCTCATATTAAGATGGTGTTCTTTTTTATAACCAAATAAACCTCTCCCACGATGAGTCAAGGTCGTTTTCAATCTAAGTTACTTGTGGTCTCTTCGTGTTGTTAAATTCGGGATTAGACGGGTTTAAAATAGTCGACTACTCGCGGCGGCATCGGCACCTGAAATCTAAGTCGCTTAGTGTAGATCGTGAGCGACACTGTTGGCGTTACGGCGTCCTCCCAGTAAAGTTACTCTCGTAGTTTGTTTTAAACTTATTCACGATATTCATAATACTAGCTTGCACAACTCTGCTACCCCATTACTCAATTTCATACCCACAGACATTGTTTTCTTTGTCTATAAATTTCAGTAGGCTACTGAGTAAAAATAATGTGTGTTGCTTAAGTAAAATGGGATAACATCATTAATATCACATGATGTTAAGTAACTACATGTGATATAGTAAATGCCCTCGTGCGTCTGACTCCGCGACCTTAACACAAAATGTAAAAGTAGCAGGTTCGTAAACATCCTGCGGCCATCTGAATGGTACTACTTGTACAGAACTTGTTCTTAAACCAGGGACGTTATTGTAATCAGAGAAGGGGTTAGCTGTTCCACAATGGAGGCAGATCATAATTGTGGTCTTCACTGTAGGGGTTGTCCCTTCAAAGAGGGAGCCGAAGCGATTTATCCACCATGTCGGCCAAGGTCGGCGAGTGTTGAATGTTCTCGAAATATTTTTTTTAAACGATGCCGTTTTCCTCAAGACGGTTATCTCTTTCAAGTTCAACGAATCAAACCAGCGCCCCCTCGAGTCCTGTTACGTATCTATAAATTGAGCTAACGCAAGTTTTTATAATAATTGTTAAATAAAGCGAATCAACATGTGTTGTGTTACCGTTAAAGTTAGTTTTTGACATAAACTCTGTAATTGTTACCGTATAAATATTTTCGAAGTGTCCGTCGATGGGGTTAGTTAACCCCTCTGCAATATTGGGGTCACGATATCACTGGGTCAGGTTCGTACTTGTGGGGTGAAACGTCAAAAAGAAATTGAAAATGTTTTGAATGTAAGTCAAAGTCAATGGTTGAATGAAATGGATTACTTTTTGTCCAAATGTCTTGCTTTCAATTTTTTATAGATAATTTTCAATCGATTTCGAAAAGAAAATTAGTCTGCGTATATTTCCTTACGTGTTAGACACCATGTGGAAGTATTTGGTGTTCAGAGTTGTTCTGTATTTTTGGATGGAAAGTTACAACCGAAACGTTTAATGCTGTTATGTTTACAGCACACTACACTTAGCGTAGGTGCGAGCATACGCGAGAGTGGAAGTCGAGTGTTTAGCAGGGGCGGTGCACTGCCAGTGATGTCCAGGTAGCACCCGAGGCTGGTGCTCTGCTATATCCGACACTATTTGACGTAGGATTAACAAATGCCTCCGTCCGCCTCATAATTGTAATCCTACTCATTACTGTTGTCTACCACCGTAACAAACATGGGACTGTTAAGGTGCGATTCAGAGATGCTCCCATCAACCTCAGGCAGTGGGGACGTTTTCTGTCTGGTTTGTTCACAGGTTCAGCCTGGGTCGATATTATGTAACGGTCCAATGTAGAAGTCACTGGATCAATTTAATCCAACACACTGAGGCATGTTTATTCTGTAAGGTCTGTAGCAGTGGGTGTCCTGAAACGCGCGCATTAGTTACTTACTACTGTACGGTTTTTGTATGAGATGTCTCTGTAGATGCAAAAATTGTGAGGGGGGGGTTTGATCAAGTTATCAGCTAATTGAGAGATGAATGTGTGGGTTACTCAGGGAGTTATTTTTCAACAAACTCAACGGTGTCTTAAATAATTTTAAAATTAATTTAAAAAGCAATAAAGCTAAACTGTTGATATTTTTTTTAACATCGATTTCTGATCTTTAAAAATTTTTTTATCTGTAGATATCTATTAAATGTGTCTACTTTATTTTTCATAACGATTAAAATTCAATTAATCAGCGACTGTTTGAACTATTTAATTGTCGAAACCGTCGTTAATAGGACTATAACTCAATCTGGCTGTAACAAAGCAGGGGAGACTTCGAACTGTGAAACATTCACCTGTTGCATTTCATTCCACGAGCTGTGTAAATTTCGCAATAGAATTTATTTTTAACTACAATGAATAACTTGATCATGAGCGAATATTTTGGGACGAATGAAAGAATAATAACATTGAATCAAGTTTAATTTAAAGAAGCGAATGAATCTATTTTCACATTTA